>BSYR01000020.1:11200000-11592500 GCA_030270665.1 Hibiscus trionum | reverse complement strand
ACATACATACATACATACATACATACATACATACATACATACATACATACATACATACATACATACATACATACATACATACATACATACATACATACATACATACATACATACATACATTAATACATACATACATACATACATACATCACATACATACATACATACATACTACATACATACATACATACATACATACATACATACATACATACAACATACATACATACATACATACATACATACATACATACATACATACATACATACATACATACATACATACATACATACATACATTACATACATACATACATACATACATACATACATACATACATACATACATACATACATACATACATACATACATACAACATACATACATACATACATACATACATACATACATACATACATACATACATACATACATACATACATACATACATACATACATACATACATACATACATACATACATACATACATACATACATACATACATACATACATACATACATACATACATACATACATACATACATACATACATACATACATACATACATACATACATACATACATACAGACATACAGACATACATACATACATACATACATACATACATACATACATACATACATACATACATACATACATACATACATACATACATACATACATACATACATACATACATACATACATACATACATACATACATACATACATACATACATACATACATACATACATACATACATACATACATACATACATACATACATACATACATACATACAATACATACATACATACATACATACATACATACATACATACATACATACATACATACATACATACATACATACATACATACATACATACATACATACATACATACATACATACATACATACATACATACATACATACATACATACATACATACTTACATAATACATACATACATACATACATACATACATACATACATACATACATACATACATACATACATACATACATACATACATACATACATACATACATACATACATACATACATACATACATACATACATACATACATACATACATACATACATACATACATACATACATACATACATACATACATACATACATACATACATACATACATACATACATACATACATACATACATACATACATACATACATACATACATACATACATACATACATCATACATACATACATACATACATACATACATACATACATACATACATACATACATACATACATACATACATACATACATACATACATACATACATACATACATACATACATTACATACATACATACATACATACATACATACATACATACATACATACATACATACATACATACATACATACATACATACATACATACATACATACATACATACATACATACATACATACATACATACATACATACATACATACATACATACATACATACATACATACATACATACATACATACATACATACATACATACATACATACATACAATACATACATACATACATACATACATACTACATACATACATACATACATACATACATACATACATACATACATACATACATACATACATACATACATACATACATACATACATACATACATACATACATACATACATACATACATACATACATACATACATACATACATACATACATACATACATACATACATACAACCTACATACATACAAAATACATACATACCTACATACATACATACATACATACATACATACTACATACATACATACATACATACATACATACATACATACATACATACATACATACATACATACATACATACATACATACATACATACATACATACATACATACATACATACATACATACATACATACATCATACATACATACATACATACATACATACATACATACTATGGGAAACTTTGTAATCATTAATTTTGTCCCGATTTTAAACTTATCATTCTTTATGTTCATGGGGCTTATATCGGGCTGCTATGTAATTAAAAACAAAAACAAAAAACAGAAAAGAAGAAAAAAAACAGAAAAAAGAGAAGAAAAAAAATAGGTATATATACGTGTCATAATATTATCATATTAAGTGCCGTTAGTATTAGTATCTAATATATTATTGTCCTATTTATATTATTATCTTTATTATTTTGTGTCACTATTATTATTGTGGTATTATTACATATATTATTATTGTTAGTATTAACACCCATTATTATTACCTAATTGTTACTATTACTCTCATTACTTTATTGATATTTTGACGTTTTATTATTAATAAAACACAAATAAATCAGCCCATAAGTAATAAATAATTGTTAAAAGCCCACTTTTATTTTACCAAGTCCACATACAAATCCAAAAAATTGATTACATACTCAGCCAATAAGAGCCCAAATAATTCTAAAATAATGGTCAGATAATAAAAACCCTAACATCTTGTTCTCTTTGTGCACCCGCCGCACGCAATGAGGATCGTCTGATCGAAATATAATCAATGGACCAGGTCAGCCCTCAGCCAGCAAAACCTAATGCCCAAGTTTTCAGCTGCAGTCGCCACTCTTCACAACCGTCAGATCTGACGAGATCTGACGGTCCAGATCTCCCCAGATCGAGAAACCATAGCACGCCTCTCTGCATTCTCCACGCGCGCATGCACGTTCTGCCACCACCACGCCGTGTCTCCCCCGTTTGAGTGTACCGGAAAAACACAGACAACACAACAAGAGCATCAGACACCAAAAACGAAAAAAAAAAACAAAATTAAAGCAAAAAAGTCACCACGACAGATTCAGAGCAACTCAGAAACAAAGTGTCAACAAATGTTTTCTTTGTACCAATCTCGGTTATAAAAACCGAGAGAAAATTGTAAAGCAGAGGAGGAGAATTTTCAGGGGGATTCGATTAAAAAAAGGCCCCAAAATCGGTGTAACCAGTTCACAAATCAATACAAGAAAATATTCAGAGGCACTTGGATCTTATTTGTTTACTTTCGTTTTCATTTCGAATATTAAAAAAGAAAACTTTTATTTACCTTATGTTTCAACGTCGCCGGCGTTTGGAGCGTATTTTCGACGATCCCAACGGTGAAGGGCTTCATCTTGTTGAGGCGAACGCCATATCAAAAAGATCGCGGCGATCTGACGGTAGACGGCGGCTCATCGAAGCTTTGAAACGTCGGGACTTTCATCTTCCATTCGTAGCGTTTCGGTCATCTCCGGCGAGATCCACTTGGATCAAAAGATAGAGGAGGACGAGAAGGTCACGCCGGTGGCGTTGCATGTCGGAAAATCTCGTCGGAGCGGCCGGAACGGCGGCTCCAACGTTTGAGAAAAAAAAGGGCAAAAGTGAAGTGAAAAGTAACCCTAAAACTAAATCTGACTCTCCCTATTTCTTTTTTTCTTTTTTCAAGCGTTTTTTAATTAATGTCCCCATTAATGACTAATTTTATGCTTTTAATACCGGTTGATGGTCTATTTATAGGCTGAGTCACGGACAAAAAATTCGCGCGTCATTATACGGGTCGCACAGGTCTTGCTCCGCAAGCACTCTTAGTTTCATTTCTTTCATTTTCGTCCTTTTTTATTTGAAATTGAGCTGATAATTTTGTTTTAATTTCAATTTGGTCATTAATGCAGTTTTAAGATTTAGTGTATGGGTTTAATTTAGGGTTTGGGTTGTAGTTTAGGGTTTTCTTTTCAATGTTTAAATTTTATATTTTAGTTTTAGGTTTAGACTTGTGTAATTATTTTTAGGTTTAAGGGTTAGTCTTTGAATAAGGTTTGGGGTTTAGGTTTAGGGTTTTAGGGTTTACTAATTAATTTTTAAGTTTAATGTTTCGTTTAATCAATTTAGAGTTTTGGGTTTCTTTTAATTAATTTAGGGTTTATGGTTTAATAATACTTTGAATCACTAACCCTAAACCCTAAACCCTAAAACCTAGGCCCTAAACATGAATCCCTAAAAATAAAAATCCTAAGCCACCAATATATATATGAATATAATGCATGTAAGTTGTGGTTTGGGGTTTAAACGCTAAACCCTAATCTTTAATCTATAACTCATAGTCTATAATCCTAGATTAGGGGTTTAGTGCTTAGGGTTAATTACTTATGCTTTAGGGTTTAATGTTTAGGGTCGATAATTAGAGATTATGGGTTTAAACACCAAACCCCAATATTTAATCTTTAATCCATAGTCCCTAATCTTAAACCCTAAATAATAACCATTACTCTTTAAACCGTAAAACCCTAAAATAAAAACCATAATCCATCATTATATATATAATAAATGAACCATAGTCCGTAATCCTAGATCGAGGGTTTAGTGGTTAGGGTTAATTACTTATGCTTTAGGGTTTAATGCTTAAGGTCGATAATTAGACATTAGGGGTTTAACCCTAAACCCTAATATTTAATCAATGAACCATAGTCCCTAATCCTAAACCATAAACAATAATCACTACTCTCTAAACCATAAAACCTTAATATTTAATCTATAGCTCATAGTCCGTAATCCTAGATCGAGGGTTTAGTGGTTAGGGTTAATTACTTATGCTTTAGGGTTTAATGCTTAGGGTCGATAATTAGACATTAGGGGTTTAAACACCAAACCCTAATATTTAACCAATGAACCATAGTCCCTAATCATAAACCCTAAACAATAACCACTACTCTCTAAACCATAAAACCCTAATATTTAATCTATAGCTCTTAGTCTGTAATCCTAGATTGAGGGTTTTAGTGATTAGGGTTAATTACTTATGCTTTAGGGTTTAATGGTTAGAGTTGATAATTAGACATTAGGGGTTTAAACACCAAACCCTAATATTTAATCAATGAACCATAGTCCCTAATCCTAAACCCTAAACAATAATCACTACTCTCTAAACCATAAAACCCTAATATTTAATCTATAGCTCATAGTCCGTAATCCTAGATCGAGGGTTTAGTGATTAGGATTATTACTTATGCTTTAGGGTTTAATGCTTAGGGTCGATAATTAGACATTAGGGGTTTAAACACCAAACCCTAATCTTTAATCAATGAACCATAGTCCATAATCTTAAACCCTAAACCATATACATTTAATAATAATAATAATAATAATAATAATAATAGTAATAATAATAAGCATAGTAAATATATAATAATAATAATAATTGTATTTAAGTATATAATAATAATAATAGTAATAATAATAATAATAATAATAATATTAATAATCATAATAATAATAATAATAATAATAATAATAATAATAATAATAATAATAATAATAATAAGCATAGTAAATATATAATAATAATAATAATTGTATTTAAGTATATAATAATAATAATAATAATAATAATAATAATAATAATAATAATAATAATAATAATAATAATAATAATAATAATAATAATAATAATAATAATAATAATAATAATAATAATCCCTAAAGCACTAACCACTAAACCCTAAACCTTAAACAATAACCACTACTCTCTAAACCCTAAACCCTAAAATAGAAACCCTAATCCATCATTATATAGATAATAAATGAACCCTAACTTACATAAGTATCAATTTTTGAACACTGAACCCTAAACTCTAAACCATAAGTCCTAAACATTAATCCCTAAAAATAAATACCCTAATCCATCAATATATATATATATATTAATATAATGCATGTAAGTATGCTTTAGGGTTTAGTGGTTAGGGTTCATAAGTTATGGTTATGGTTTAATGCTTATGGTTTAGGGTTTATGATTTAATGAACACTAAAACCTAAACCCTAAACACTAAGCACTAAAAACAAAAACCATAATCCATCAATATATATATATATATTACAAGTACGTATGTACGTATCATTTTATGAACAGTAAACCCTAAACCCTAAACCCTAAAAACCATAATCCATCAATATATATAATACATGTAGGTATGTTTGTATTAGTTTAAGATCAGTAAACCCTAAACCCTAAACTCTAAACCCTAAAAACCATAATCCATCAATATATATATAATTAATGTAGGCATGTTTGTATTAATTTAAGATAAGTAAACCCTAAACCCTAAACCCTAAAAACCATAATCCATCAATATATATATAATTAATGTAGGCATGTTTGTGTTAATTTAAGATCCCTAAACCCTAAACCCCAAACCCTAAAAACCATAATCCATCAATATATATAATTAATGTAGGCATGTTTGTATTAATTTAAGATCAGTAAACCCTAAACCCTAAAAACCATAATCCATCAATATATATATATATATATAATTAATGTAGGCATGTTTGTATTAATTTAAGATCAGTAAACCCTAAACCATAATCCCTAAACCCTAAAAATAAAACCAATAGTCCCAACTATATATATATATCACATATATGTAATCCCCTAACCCTAAAATCTAAACCCTAAACCCTAATCAGTAAACCCTAAACCGTAAAAATAAAAACCATAATCCGTCAATATATATAATACACATAACACAATAAACCATAAACCCGAAGGAACCCGACCTGAAATGAACCCGACCTGAAACGAAACCGACCTGAAACGAACCCGACCTGAAACGAAACCGACCTGAAACGAACCCGACCTGAAACGAAACCGACCTGAAACGAACCCGACCTGAAACGAAACCGACCTGAAATGAACCCGACCTGAAACGAAACCGACCTGAAATGAACCCGACCTGAAACGAAACCGACCTGAAATCAACCTGTCAATTAACCGTTTTGGCCCGACCTGAAATGAACCGACCTGAAATGAACCCGACCTGAAATGAACCCGACCCGAAATGAACCCGACCTGAATTGAACCCGACCTGAAATGAACCCGACCCGAAATGAACCCGAACCCGAACCGAATCGAGTCAAAACAAAAAATGACCTGAAATGACCTGTAATCGATTTGACCCGACCTGACAGAGCCCGACCTGAAACCCAACTGTTGACCTGTTTTTACATCCCTACTTTTAAGGCATGGAACAAGAAATGAGTCCTTTATGTTGGAATTAAGGGACAATATCTTTTTTCTTATTTTTAGGAATTTACCTACTGTAAATAGTCTCTAATAATTAGTTCCAGATTTTTAGGGATAATTTCTTTTTTTTTTGTATCAACTCTTTACTATAAGTTGCAGCCTTTGATAGAGAAATAATGAGAAATAATATTTTTTCTTCCTAAGTTTGTTCATGGCATCAGAGCAATAGGATTCTTTCGATCCTACTATTCCTCTTTAGAGATATCTCTTTTTTTTACTTCCTCCCAAAACAAAAACCATGGAAACTCTTTTCGAATCCGAAACCTCACAAGTAACTCAAAACATCGATCAACTAACCTCTCAAGGTGACATGAATTCCTCTCTTATAATCACCAACCACCTTTTAGATGGAAAGAATTCTCTACAATGGTCTCAATCGGTTCTCATGGTGATCCGAGGCCGTGGAAAATTAGGGTACATCAATGAAAATATCTCACAACCAACTGTAGCAGGCCCTACTTATGCTACATGGGAACTCAACAATTCAATTGTAATGGCCTGGCTGATTAATTCAATGGAAAGCCATATAAGTCGTACCTATCTTCTATTCAAGACTGTAGAAGAAATGTGGAATGCAGTCAAGGAGAACTACTCTGATATGGGAAATGCTTCTCAAGTATTTGAGATCAAACTCAAATTGAAAGACATTCGACAAGGGACACTTGAAGTAACTCAGTACTACAACAACTTGAAGATCATGTGGTAGGAACTTGATATGTACTATGAAGCAGACTGGGGTGAAGGATTGGAACACACCAAGTTCATGACACACTTCAACAAAGAACGACTCTATGATTTCCTAGCAGGGCTGAATAGAGATTTGGATGAAGTCTGTGGACGTATTTTGGGCAGATCTCCTATACCAGTCATCGATGAAGCATTTGCAGAGATTCGAAGAGAGGAAAATTATCGTCAAGTAATGATGGGAGACATGAAGAAAATGAAATCGGTGACTACCACTGGACATCGTCCTGCTGAAACTTCAGCTCTTATATTCAGGGGTCCTCAATCTTAGAAAAGAAATGACTCGAAGCCAAATCGATCGGGAGAACGGGTATGGTGTAGCCACTGGAACCATACCGGTCACACTAGAGAGAGGTGTTTTAAGCTTCACGGCTACCCTGGAAACACTAAAACTCAAAAGATAACAAGGCCTTATTATCCTCCAACACCTCATCTTATGCTGCTACTGAAACTGGCTTGGATGTTCGTCTAACCAAGTCTCAACTTGAAACTCTCCATAAGATACTTGGTACATCAACTGCTCATGGATCCTTGGCTATTCAAGGTACTGCACTTAATATTACTTTTGACACTATAAATTAGACCACATGGATTCTCGATTCGGGTGCTTCCGACCACATGACAGGTAACTCATCCTTGTTTCACACCTACACCCCTTGTCACAACCAATCTCGTATCCGAATAGCAGATGGCTCTCACTCACCCATTGCTGGAATTGGAGTGGTTCAACTTACCAGAAATTTATCACTTGAGAAAGTTTTACATGTTCCAAATTTATCTTACAATTTACTATTAATTAGTAAACTCACTAAGGATAAGACTGCTCTTGTTGAATTTTTTGCTCTTGGTTGTGTTATACAGGAACAGAAATCGAGAAAGATGATTAGCACTGCTAAGGTTGATGATGGACTCTACATATGGAATAATAACAATAAAAATAGTTTACAAGGAGGATTGGCTCTATCAGCTTCAAATGAGGACACCATCATATTGTGGCACCGTAGGTTAGGACATCCAAACTTCTTGTATTTGAAGCACCTGCTTCCACTATTATTTCAAAATAAAAATCCAAATTCCTTAAAGTGTGAAATTTGCCAATTATCAAATCAGACTCATGTACCATATCCTTTAAAACCTTATATCCAATCACAACTATTCTCCTTGATACACAATGACCTATGGGGACCTAGCCGAGTGAAAAATGTTACGGGAGCTAGATGGTTTATAACTATTGTTGATGACCATACTAGAGTTTGTTGGGTTTACCTCCTCAAAGAAAAATCCGAAACATCCAAAATATTGTAAAATTTTCATTCAATGATTCGGACCCAATTCAACTCTACCTTACACACGCTCCGCACCGATAATGGGAGACAATACTTCAACTCTGTTTTAAGCCCATATCTTTCTGACCAAGGCATTATACATCAAAGTTCTTGCCCTGAAACACCGCAACAAAACAGAGTTTCTGAAAGGAAAAATAGACACCTACTAGCCGTTGCTCGAGCCTTAATGTTCACCATGAATATCCCAAAATACTTGTGGGGAGAGGCAGTCTTTACTGCATGTTACTTAATAAACCGAATGTCATATAAAGTTCTCAACCTCCAAACGCCTCTAAATACCCTACAAAAAGCCTTCCCACTATTTTGTGTTCCTACCCTACCATTGCAAGGCCTTTGTCCATAGCCATCAACCCAACCAGTCAAAAATTGATCATCGGGCTCATACATGTGTTTTCATTGGCTATTCCCCTACACAAAAAGGGTACAAATGTTATTCACCAACCTTGCGTCGCATGCTTGTCTCTCGAGATGTCACTTTCTTTGAAACTGAACCTTATTTTTCAGCAACTCATCTTCAGAAGGAGACTCTCAATGAAGATGAGACTCTTAATACCCTCCTTATTATTCCTCATGATCCTACTCCCACTATTGTTGTCACACAAAATTCTAATAACCATGAGGTTATTATAATTCATGATTTGGAAATTCCTCCAACACAACAACAAAAAAATGACTATATCCTTCCTAATAATGACCTCCCCACCGAAACACAGTAGCAACCTTTTGCCTCTGAAAAACAACAACAGCAGCTGCTTGTTGCCTCTAAAAATAGCAGCCTCTTAATTCTGAAAAAATAGCAACAACACGCTCATGAACTCCTTGTATATTCTCGACGTCGTTATTCTCCTGAAACTGTAGTGCCAATCTCATACACACCCGAGGACTTTTCTATACCAGAGGTATCCCCTGCTTCATTATCCATTGATCTTCCGATTGTTGTCTGTAAAGGCACTAAAGCTTGCACTCAACACCCTATCTTTCGGTTTGTATCCTATAGAAATTTATCTAAGTCCTACAAGAATTTTTTGACTAATATTGACCATGTAGAGACTCCAAGAAGTGTGGAAGAAGCCCTTAAATCAACCGAATGGAAACGTGCTCTAATGAAAGAGATGAATGCTCTAAAAAACAATGGACAATGAGAAGTCTCGGATCTGCCTGAAAAAAAGAAAACAGTAGGCTGCAAATGGATTTTTACCACAAAATTTAAACCTGATGGCAGCATTGATTGACACAAGGCTCCACTTGTGGCAAAGGGTTTCACCCAAACTTATGGCCTCGACTACGACGAGACATTTTCTCCCATTGCCAAACTCAATACTATACGGGTACTCCTTTCTCTTGTTGTCAACCTTGATTGGCCCTTGACTCAATTAGATGTAAAAAATTCCTCCCTCAATGGTGAATTGAACGAGGAAGTATATATGGATTTGAAGAAGAAAAGGGTCCAGTGTGTAGGTTAAAGAAGTCCTTATACGGGCTGAAACAATCCCCAAGGGCATGGTTCAATCGTTTTGCCAAGGCTATGACCAACATGAATTATGTTCAAGGGCAGACAGACCACACTATATTTTACAAACACTCATGAGAGGGTAAATGCTCTATTCTTATCGTTTATGTTGACGATATCATCCTAACATGGGATGATTTGAGTGAAATTAGAAGTCTAAAAGAGTTTCTTAGCACATAATTTGAGCTTAAGGACTTGGGAAATCTCAAATACTTCCTTGGAATGGAAGTAGCAAGGTCTCGAACAGGTATCTCTATTTCTCAACAGAATATGTTCTTGATTTACTAACGGAAACTGGCATGTTGGGCTGCAAACCTGCCGAGACCCCAATGTAGTTCAATTTGAAGCTAGGCACGGATGAGGATGGAGAAGAAGTAGACAAGGGAAGATATCAACAGCTCGTAGGAAAACTCATCTACCTATCACACACTCATCCCGATATTGCTTTCAGTGTGAGTGTAATCAGCCAATATATGCACATTCCAAAGGAAAAACACTTAGAAGCTGTGTACAGAGTGTTGAGGTATTTAAAAGAAACTCTGGGTAAAGGCCTACACTTCAAGAAAAAAACTAGCCGATATGTGGAAATCTACACTGACGCAGATTGGGCAGGTTCAGTTAATGACAGACGTTCTACAAGTGGCTATTGTAGTTATGTATGGGTTAACCTTGTGACATGTAGAAGAAAGAAACAATCTATTGTAGCTCGTAGCAATGCTGAAGTTGAGTATCGAGCCTTGTCTCACGGTATATGCGAGGGAATTAGGATACAACGACTAATGGAGGAACTAAATATACCACATATCAAACCTATGAAGATGTATTGTGACAATCAGTCAGCAGTCAGCATAGCACAAAATCCAGTTCATCACGACCGTACCAAACACGTGGAGATAGATTGTCATTTTATCAAAGAAAAGGTCGACTCAAGAGAAGTATGTATAACCTACTTACCCACTAAACAACAAGTTGCAGACTTGTTAACTAAAAGCCTAAACAAAAGCATGTTTGAAGATCTTATTGGTAAGCTGGGTTTGATAAACATCTACACTACAACTTGAGGGGGAGTGTTGGAATTCCGAGAATTAAGGGACAATATCTTTTTCCTTATTTCTAGGAATTTACCTACTGTAAATAGTCTCTAATATTAGTTCCATATTTTTAGGGATAATTTCCTTTTTTTGTACTAACTCTTTCCTATAAGTTGTAGCTTTTGATAGAGAAATAATGAGAAATAATATTTTTTCTTCCTAAGTTTGTTCACTTTATTCTGGACCAAGCATCATTAAGTTGCACACTAAGCTGCTTCTGAGATCTCCAATGAAAAATAGTTCATATGGAAGTAAAGTCTATGCCATGATAGATGAAATGATATCTTTGCTTAATGTAAGTGCAGAAAAATAGAGATTTTGATGAAGAGAAAACTGTTCTCTATATTTCTTATTTACATTGACAAGAATAACACACATTTATAGTATACTAGAGTGTCTAATCTAGAAAAATTACTAGCTAAATCCCTTAATATTAGCTACTAGAAATTAGGAAATGTAAACCCCTAAGTTTTATCAAGCTACAATATAATTTACAACAATCTTCATCAATCTTCACTCCCCCTCAAGCTGGCGAGTAAATGTTGTAGATCCCCCAGCTTGAATATAAGTCGTCAAAATTTACTCTTGGTAGAGCTTTGGTGAACACATCATCAAGCTGTTTTTTAGTAGGAACAAAGTTAAGGTTAACTAAGCCATTGTTAACCTTTTCTGATATGAAGTGTCTATCTATCTCAATGTGTTTAGTTCTGTCATGATGGACAGGGTTCTTTGCAATGCTGATGGCAGGTTGGCTATCATTTGTAGTTCTATTGGACTGCTTGTGTCTAACTTCAGTTCTGCCAATAGTCTATTGAGCCACATCCCTTCGCATATTCCAAGTGCAAGTGCTCGGTATTCAACTTCACCACTGCTTCTTAAGACTACAGATTGCTTTTTGCTTCCCCAAGTAACCAGATTTCCCTACACAACTGTGCAATAACCGCTTGTAGACCTTCTATCTTTCAACTGTCCAGCCCAGCTAGCATCAAAATATGCTTCAATTTTCTATTGGTTTGCACCCTATCATTTCAGTTTCTTTTAGAAGATTCGGCACATATTTCCTTTGAGAGATCACTATACCAGCTTGTGACCTTGCGACCTCCATTCCCAGGAAATATCTAAAACTCCCTAGGTCTTTTGTTTCAAAGTCAGTAGTTAGGAAGCCTTTTAACTTGTTGATTTCTATTGTATCATCTCCAGTGATGATGATATCATCAACATACACGATCAAGATTAATCTTTTTCCCTCTTGAGACATTTTAATAAATAGAGTGTGATCTTATTGACATTATTGGTAGCCATGGTTAATAATGGTCTTGGCAAATTTGTCAAACTATGCTCGTGGTGATTGCTTTAACCCGTATAAGGATATTTGAAGCTTGCACACTTTATTATTAGCTGGTTTATGTATGCTTTGAGGAACCTCCATATAAACATCTTCCTTCAGTTTTCCATTTAGGAAAGCATTTTTAATATCTAGTTGATGAATGGGTCATTCTTCATTTACTGGCAAGGACAAGAGAACTCTTACCATGTTCAATTTGGCAACTGGAGCAAAGGTTTCCATGTAGTCAGTGTCATAGGATTGGGTAAATCCTTTGGCTACCAGTCTTGCTTTGTATCTCTCTATACTCTCATCACTGTTATATTTTACCGTGAAGATTCATTTACAGCCTACAACTTTCTTTCCCAGAGGTAAATTTGTAAGCACCCAAGTCTTATTCTTTTCAAGGGCTTTGATCTCTTCTTCAACAACTAGCTTCCACTTAGGGTCTATTAGAGCTTCATGAATGGTCTTTGGAATTAATACCCCGTCTAGCTTTCTGGTAAAGGCCTTTAGTGAAGGCATCATCTTCCTATATGCCACATACTTCTGTATAGGGTGCTTTGTGCACTCTCTGACACCTTTTCTTTTAGCAATAGATAGATCAATATCATCAGTAGGTAAACTAGGAATTGATTGGTCAAGAGGGTCCATACCTTCATTTGCTTTTGAGACAGATGGAGCCAGTTCCAGTTCATGGCAGATACTAGGCTGTATGATGGACTCTGGGATAAGCTTTTTTCTCCTTTTGTAGACACTAAGTTCTTTATTTTCAGGCTCCACAATTATAGTTCTTTGAGGAGTTTTTGGTGAAGGCATGTGTAGTGGAATGGAAGAGGAACTATAGTTAGGAGACTTGGGACTAGATAGAGATATATTTTCAACAATAGTGGGCTGCTGAACGTGTGAAGATGACTGCAAATTACTAGCAGTAGTGGGCACTTGAACGGCTAAATCTGGCTGCAAATAACCAACAACAGCGGGCTGTTGGAAGATTGAATTTTGTTGGAAATTTTCAACAACAATGGGGTGGTGTAATCTGTCAAAAATTTGAAATACATCATTAGAACTCTCCTCCTAAATTTCAGATTTGGAGAAGAAATGTTTACTTTCAAAAAAGGTTACATCCATGGAATTATATAACTTTTTGGTAAGTGAAGAGTAACATTTGTAGCCCTTCTTATTGGAGGAATAACCTAGAAATACACATTTAATAGATTTAGGATCTATTTTGGTTCTAAAATGAGAATGAATATAAACAAATGTTTTACACCCAAAGACCCTTAATGGAAGATCTGAAGAAAATGCTTTAAGATGAGGGAAACGTTGAAGGAGGACATCTCAACCCAAAAACTCTACCATACATTTTATTTATTAAATAGGTAGCACAAAGAATTGCTTCCCCCCATAAGTATTTAGGAACATTGGTAGAGAACATTAACGATCGAGAAATCTCTAGAATGTATCTATTTTTTCTCTTGGCCACACCATTTTGTTGTGGTGTATCGACGCAGGAACTCACATGAGCAATACTGACAAGTCGTCGTTTACCCGTCAAAATAAATAAATAAATTAACATCTTTCGACTAACAATAAAATAAAGAAATTAAGTAGATATAGGGAAAGAGGGTCGATCCACAGGGAGATTTTTCAGTTTAGTGACTTGATCCTGTTAGCCTTTTTGTCCAGGAATATCTGCAAGTAGGCGTTAAAAGGAAAAGGGGGGGATGTTTGAAATGTTGAGCAAGAAAATAAATAAAGTGCGGATAATAATAAAGAAAATTCAAGAATGCAAAATAGCCTCGAACCAGCTCCTTCAATTCTTTCGATCACTGAAATAGATTTTTATTTCGGGGATCATGTCGGTTACAGTCTACGAGGCCCAACCCGTCGTAACTTGTTTCTCTCTCGAGTAACCAATCCTCCCAAGTCTATCTTCGAAAGATGGTTCTTAAATAGATCAACCACGTCTATCGCCGTTAAAATATTTAGAATAAAAGCAGGAAAAACCCGACTCAGAAATTGTCTAAAATAGAATCGCTTCTGATTATATCTTTCCTTAGCGGACCGCCGCTAAGAGTGTTCACAGGAAGTCAAAATTTGCCACAGGCCGATCCTTCCTCCCAACTATGTTTTTAAACGATTCTAGACCAACGAGCTCTTTTTGATTTGAAAAACGATTAAAAACTTTAGTAAGGCCGATTGCCAAACTATCTAAACAGAAAGATAAAAATGTATTCCCGAAGGAATTTAGGCAATGTTCAATTCTCACGATTAGAATTGATTTGGCTAGCTCTTGGCTCAAGAAATTTAGCTAAGCATGATATTAATTATCATACTTAACTTGGTTTTTAGAAAAGTAATTAAATAACATAAAATAAATGGAACAAGGAAAAATAAAGGAAAATAACTTTTATTAAAGCTAAAAACTATTTACAAAGGAAAAGCTAAAAAAATACTCAAAAGCTAAGAGATGAAAACTAATTTATTGATTGATGCCTAAGCCTTTACCAAGGAGTGGTATTTATAGGCTTGGATTTACAAAGATAAAAGATAAGAAAATTTAAAATAATAAAGTAAAGATAAAACAATTCAAATGTTTTGAAATTTAAATGCAGGAAATCTAAACGGATAAGCTGATAAGATCTTTCAGAACGTTCCAGAAGCTTCTAGAAGTCGCCACGTCACTGCCACGTCAAACGCGTCGTGCCCGGTGTCGTGCCCATGATGCCAGTCATGACAGAATTATAATAAAAACTGCAGAAATGCCCCATTTTCACTGCTATTTCCAGAATTGGGTTCCTGCACAAAATATAACAAAAACAACATGTATTAAGCAGCAAGAAGTCCCAATAACTAGAAAAATAGCAAATGAAATATGTCATATTTGAGAACTCATCAAATACCCTTGCTTCGAAAAAGTGTTCTTAATTCTTTAATAAAGTACTCAATCTCGTTGTTAGTTCGGAGTACTTGTATATTGCGTTTGAATTGGTTTTCAACCATCGTATAGAAGGCTTTGAATATATTCTCAGTCTCTGATTTTTCTTTCATTAGAAAAGGGTTTAGATGGTGTATAGGCCAATTTTGGGTAGTTGGTTCTGGCATGTTTAGCAAGTTGGCAAATTTTACAAGAATACAATTTAGGACTTTGATTGACGAATAAATGTTGATACATTTTGGCAAGATAGATGAAATTTTGGATGACCTAATCTATAGTGTCATAACATAACATCATTGAAAAAAAATGGAAGAAGATGAAGAAGTTGTTTCCGAAGTGCAACTGGAAGGAACATAACTTTGATGAGGGAACTGACCTTTGAGAATATAGATTCCATCACACAGCTCAGTATTTCCAATTAACGTCCCCGAATCCATTGCCTGGAATTTACAACCATCAGAACTGAAATTAGAGCAGCAATGTAACTCTTTAGAGAGTTTGTTAGATGTTTAGCAAGTTGGCAAATTTTACAAGAATACAATTTAGGACTTTGATTGACGAATAAATGTTGAAACATTTTGGCAAGATAGATGAAATTTTGGATGACCTAATCTATAGTGCCATAACATAACATCATTGAGAAAAATTGGAAGAAGATGAAGAAGTTGTTTCCGAAGTGCAACTGGAAGGAACATAACTTTGATGAGGGAATTGACCTTTGAGAATATAGATTCCATCACACAGCTCAGTATTTCCAATTAACGTCCCCGAATCCATTGCCTGAAATTTACAACCATCAGAACTGAAATTAGAGCAGCAATGTAACTCTTTAGAGAGTTTACTAACAAATAACAAATTGTATGCTAAATGAGGTACATATAGGACCGAATGCAGAGTGATATCTTCGGTGATTTTAACTGAACCAGCTCCATTGATTTGTGAAAGACTTCCATTTGCTATTTTTACATTTGAAGGATGGTTCAATACCTTTAAAGACTGAAATAAATTTATGTCACCTGTCATGAGATCAAAGGCTCCGGAGTCTATGATCCGAGTAGGAGATGTTAGATTTTCAGCAATTATTGCAAAGGGGACACTACCTTGGCGGGCTGCAAGGCCTGTACTTTGATCAATGTTTGCTGCGATCTCTTTGATGAATGTTTGGCTGCTGTTGTACTCACTCATCACCAAATTTTCTTAACCTTCTCGCTGCTCCTTGAATTTAAGAGATTCCCTTACAGCCAGTTTTTATCAGATCCCGAACTGATTTCAAAGGTTGGAGGGGTATCCATTTTTTAAGGTTTTCTGGATCAAAAAACCAAAGCTACTGATATCATGTTGAAAAACAGAGATTTTAAGGTATAGAAAATTGTTATCTATATTTCTTATTTACATTGACAAGAATAACACATTTATAGTATACTAGAGTGTCTAATCTAAAAAAATCAGTAGTTAAATCCCTAAGTATTAGCTGCTAGAAATTAGAAAATGTAAATAACTTTCATCAAGCTACAATCTACAATCTAATTTACAGCAATCTTCAGTAAGCCATGTTTCTAGCACAATATGTATCCCTGTTTCTCCACTCCACTCGTGGTGGGAATGAAAAGTCCCTTGGCCAACCTTACGAACAGTTGCGGTAGCAAAAGTTGGCACTTAAGTTCTGGAGAAAAACCAGAGACACTTGAGCATGCAAGGGTGTTTAAAAGGTTGTGCAAAGTTGGGGATTGTGGAAAAGATAGGAGCCCAAAATCGCATGAAGGAAAAATCTATTGTCTCTCTAGCAAACCGTGCCAAAATATTTTTCTGGTGCTGGTCCTATTCAAGCGAACTCTGGTAGAGGTACTATGTCATACATGACATGCTTGTTACCACTGCAAGGATTTTTCAGTTTGACTGCTACCTTTCCCCAGATAGAGTAGTTGTCTTATGCTTTGCTGGATTTGCACTCTCATAACTGTCGGAGCATTGCAAAGTTAATAATATCGAGAGAGAAAACTTGTATACAGGCTGTTGATCAGGTTCTTATGAATTGCTGTTTTCAGGTAAAAAGAAACCAGAGAATAATGTCAGAACATTCATTGATGAAGAAGCTGAGTAAGTGTCTTGCTCCAAGTTTATTTTTTAGGAAAAAATAAGGGGACACTTGGTAGTTATTGACCAAAAAAGAAAGGCTTTCATCCATTAGTTTGTTTTTTCACATAATTATACTACAAAATTTCCAATAGATAAAAATTGAAAATTAAATTTCCACCAAAGGAAAGGCTTTCATCCATTAATTTGTCTTCCATTATGGTTGTATAATTAGTATTTCATATATTTATTAATCTTTGGCTCAGGGTGTCAACTGAAGCTGAAGTCTCTCTTGAAGAAGAAGATGATGAGAGTGATTTGTATGATGATAGTTTTATAGATGACAAGATAAACCTTACTGCAGGCAGTACCCAGGTTGAATATGGTAGAGTTGACATGATGGCTATATACAGGTTTCTCACAGTTTCTTTCTAGTTATTTCTTCCATCATCTTAAACTCTCCATGAAGTTGCAAGCATTCACGTTTAAAAGTCATTAAATATAATTGAACAGTCAGATGAACTTCAAAATCTGCAAATTTCATACATTTATTTGAGAAGTTATTGGCTTGAGAACATTGTGAATCTATCCATTACTTTCAAATCCGAGGTTGTAGGAAAAGAATTAAGTAATAATGCTTCTTAGGAGCCTCAAATGAGCAATGGGAATGACGATGACTTTGATGATGATGATGATGATGATCAATTCTACACAAGTCTAGATCTTGATGCGGTGGAACTGGAGGCACAGGCTACCATGCTTCTGAAGAACAAGTGGGAGCCATGTTTGGAGAAGCAAGAGTTAACTGGTCAACCAAACTCAAACCTGCAGAATGGTGGGGTTCAAGCTCCTCCATCATTTGATCTAGGGATATGGTAATTGAGGCAAAATATTTAACAAGTTCTTTTGTATTATTATGTTATATTTTGGATGAGGAATGGTATTGGAAGCTGAGGGGGAATGTTGGTGCTGACTAAGTGTAAACAATGTAATCTTCTGTATCATAGTTTGTACAGAGCAGAGCTCCATGGTTTGTTCATGGAGAGAGGAATGTATATATCATGTATAGACGATGGTATTAATTTCTTAGAATAAAGAATAAGCTATATGTATATTTGCAAATACAGTGATAACTTTATCATCATCTAGGTAGGATCTGACTCACTTCTCTGTAATTTGTTCTGTTCCTCGACCAGTTCCTTGAATTGTTTTAAATGTATTATGTGAGTTAGTTTCGAGGGGGGGTTTTTCCTTTTGAAAAAGAGTTCTTTCTCTTCTACTTCGATTATATATAGCTTCAAATACTATAAGTTCTAATTACCTTACAATTTTTTTTAAAAGGCTAAAAGGGTTATTTTGCTCCAGAGTTCGATCCAAATTAGTAATATTGTCCTTCACATGAAAACGCGTTTAATTAAGTCTTTCAGTTCGTACATTGCAACAAATTAGCTCATTGATTAACGTTGACCGATAGAACTGTTAATTTGGCCGTTAACTTTTAACACGTCAATCGTCTTCGCTGATCTGGCATACCATGTCAGCGTTAAAAAGTCAAAATACTGACGTGGCATAGGTGCTGGCGTGGCAAAAATAAAAAAGTTAAAAATTAATTTTTAACCAATCACGTGCCATCTTCTGATTAGTTTTAAGGCTTAATACAACTTTTCCCCCCTAAAGTATACCTGATTTCCCAACTTGCCTCCTAAACTTCATTTTGCCCATTTTTTCCCCTTAAACAATTCGCCGTTACCCATTTTGCCCCATTCCGTTACCCTTTTCCGTTAAGAAAAATTTCGGCCAATAACATCCTGCCACGTCATCAACGGGTTGACTAAGTCAATCCGTCTGGTTTTATTTAAAGGGTAAATTCATGTCAAGTCTGTCAGGTTTGTTTTTTTTGTTCAATTTAGTCACTGAAAAGTCTATTTTTACCTTAAATTTACCCCTATTTGTTTCTAATTTTTATAATTTAGTCCATTATTTGTTATTATTAATAATATTATTTTATTAAAATGTTAATATTTCATAAAAATAAATAAAAAAAATATTTTAATACTAAATTAGTAATTTTTTAGATTCGAATTCCAATTAAATTCTAATTATTAAATCTAATTTCACTATATTTGAATTATAGATTTTTAGTAAAATTCAAATTATATTTGAATCATGTTCATAATATATTCGAATCATATTCAAATTATATTTGAATCATCTTATAACTATATTCGAATTATTAATTCGAATTTTGCTATATTCGAAATATATTTTTTGAGCAAAATTCAAATTATATTAGAATTATATTTGAACCATGTCTATATTATATTCGAATCATATTAAAATTATTTTCGAAATATAATTTGAATATGATATTTCGAATGTAATTTGAATATGATTCGAATATAATATGAACATGATTCGAATATAATTCTAATATAATTACATGTTTTTCAACTATTATATTCGAATCATATTCAAATTATATTTGAATCATGTTTAACAGGTAATTATATTCGTATCATGTTCGTATTATATTCAAATCATGCTCGTATTATATTCGAATCATATTTAGAATATAATTTGAATATGATTCGAATATAATATGAACATGATACGAATATAATTACTTGTTAAACATGATACGAATATAATTACCTGTTAAACATGATTCGAATATAATTACCTGTCAAACTTGATTCGAATATAATTACCTGTTAAACATGATTCGAATATAATAGTTCAAAAACATGTAATTATATTAGAATTATATTCGAATCATGTTCATATTATATTCGAATCATATTCAAATTACATTCGAAATATCATATTCAAATTATATTTCGAAAATAATTTTAATATGATTCGAACATAATACGAATATAATTACCTGTTAAACATGATTCGAATATAATTACATGTTAAACATGATTCGAATATAATTACATGTTAAACATGATTCGAATATACTATGAACATGATTCGAATATAATAGTTGAAAAACATGTAATTATATTAGAATTATATTCGAATCATGTTCATATTATATTCGAATCATATTCGAATTACATTCGAAATATCATATTCAAATTATATTTCGAAAATAATTTAAATATGATTCGAATATAATATAGAGATGGTTCAAATATAATTCTAATATAATTTGAATTTTTCTCAAAAAATATCTTTCGAATATAGCAAAATTCGAATTAATAATTCGAATATAATTAGAAGATGATTCAAATATAATTTGAATATGATTCGAATATAATATGAACATGATTCGAATATAATTTGAATTTTACTCAAAACTATAATTCAAATATAGTGAAATTAGAATTAATAATTAGAATTTAATTGGAATTCGAATCTAAAAAATTACTAATTTAGTATTAAAATATTTGTTTTTATTTATTTTTATTAAATATTAACATTTTAATAAATAATATTATTAATAATAACAAATAATGGACTAAATTATAAAAATTAGAAACAAATAGGGGTCAATTTAAGGTAAAAATAGACTTTTCAGTGACTAAATTGAACAAAAAAACAAACCTGGCAGACTTGACATGTAATTTACCCTTTAAATAAAACCAGACATATTGACTTAGTCAATCCGTTGATGACGTGGTAGGATGTTATTGGCCGAAATTTTTTTAACGAAAATGGGTAACGGAATGGGGGGAAATGAGTAACGGCGAATTGTTTAAGGGGAAAAAGTGGGCAAAATGAAGTTTAGGGGGCAAGTTGAGAAATCGGGTATACTTTAGAGGGAAAAAGTTGTATTAAGCTAAAGTAAAGAGTTAAATAAACTCTTAAGATGCAAAAGATGAGAATCAAACCCAAGTTTCATGAAAGGACATTTAAGTGCTTTACTACCAAACTAACCTCTTAAGCTTGTCATTAATCACCAAATGTAGTATATAATATCATCCAAATAGCATGGCTGCTACTTCTTCATTACCTCTGTTAGCTAAATTGACAATAACCAAAAGGCGAGCGCCTCTACAACTTCAACCTCATTCCCATGCCGGTCTCAAAAACGCATTTCTAAAATCACTAAGCATAAATGAATTCAAGAAATATCTGAAGGAAATGATTTCTTGCTCTCTTTTCACACATTAAATATAATCAATACAATCAGACATTGCATACAACAAATTCAAAAAATACAGAACGACAAGAGTGAAAAAAATAGAGTAATCATATAATTAAACATTTTCCCATTACTTCCAATTGATCACAAATCACTAAGCTTTAATATTTCAAGAAATTGCAGCAGTTAGAATTTGGAATGATAAGTGTTGAAAATGAATATTCTCATTCATTGATAATAATACACTGTACATTTGTCTTATATATACACATATAATAGCTCACTAACAAACTAACTAATTGTAACAATATTTACAACAAATTAACTAACTACTTTTAACACTCCCCCTCAAGTTGGAGGGTTAAAAATGTTTTTAACTCCCAACTTGGAAACGAGATGTTCATGTTGTTGTAAACCAAGTGCTTTAGTCATTATGTCTGCAACTTGATTTGCTGAAGCCACATGTTCTGTCTTTATTAGCCCTTCTTTAATCTTTTCTCGCACAAAATGACAGTCGACTTCAATGTGCTTTGTACGTTCATGATACACCGGATTTGCTGCAATTTGAATGGCTGCCTTGTTATCACAGTACAATCTGATAGGCTTCATTTCTGTTAACCCCAACTCTTGAAGAAGCCTTCTCAACCAAATTAATTCTGTTGTTGTCATCGCCATACTTCGGTATTCAGCTTCAGCTGAAGATCTTGCTATGGTATTATGTTTCTTTGACTTCCAAGAAACTAAAGCTTCTCCAATTTTAATACAGAAACCAGTAATTGATTTTCTGGACATTGGACAAGATGCCCAGTCTGCATCACAGAATGCTTGAATCTGATAATCTGAATTTGAAGGGAAAAATAAACCTCTGCCTGGTTCTTTCTTGACATACTTTACTATCCTCAAAGCTGCATCCATATGAGATTGTTTAGGCTGATGCATAAATTGACTAAGATGATGTACAGAGTATGTAATGTCCGGTCTTGTATGTGTCAAGTAGATTAACCTTCCAATTAATCTCTGAAAACTAGACTTGTCTTCCAGCAAACTGTCTTGAGTACTTTGTTGAACCCCTTCATCATATTCAGCAGTTGTCAACTTAAAATTCTGTTCAAGAGGAATTAAGGCTGGTTTTGCATTCTCTAAACCAGTATCACTAATTAATTCCAATGCATACTTGCGTTGATTGAGAACAATTCCTTGTTTTGATCTCAAAACTTCAATACCAAAAAAGTATTTTAATTCACCAAGATCTTTCATTTTGAAATTTTGATGAAGACTAGACTTTAACTCCTCAATCAAGGTCTCATTACTTCTAGTTATAAGAAGATCATCCAAATAAATCAACAGGATCACTCTATTATTTCCTTGTGTTTTAGTAAACAAGGAATAATCATGCTTACTTCGAATGAACCCAGCAGAAATCAAAGCTTCAGTAAGTTTGATATTCCACTGCCTTGAAGCCTGCTTCAAACCATACAATGATCTTTGTAGTCGACAAATCAAACCCTCCCCCTGACTACAAAGTCCTTGAGGAAGCTGCATGTAAACTTCTTCATCCAAACGACCTTGAAGAAACGCATTATACACATCCATTTGCCAAATAGGCCACTGAAAAATGGAAGCAAGGGCAAGCACAGTTCTAACTGTCACCATCTTAACAACTGGTGAAAAAGTATTACCATAGTCAATTCCTTCTTGTTGGTTGTAACCCTTAGCTACAAGCCGAGCCTTATATCTTTCAACCTCACCATTTGCCTTATATTTGATTCTGTAGACCCATTTGCAGCCAATGGGAATCTTGTTACAAGGTAAAGACACAACTGGCCAAGTATTGTTAGATTGCAAAGCTTGAAGTTCTTCTTCCATAGCCTTGACCCAAAGAGGATTTTGTAAAGCCTCAGAATAAGAAGTAGGCTCAGAAGTAGAAGAAATGGAAGAAAGAAAAGATTGAGTAAAAGAAGGTAAATGAGAATAGGTAACAAGAGAGGAAGAAGGAACAGAGGGACACTGAAAGTTTTGAAGCCAACCAGAGGCTTAGAGACTCTAGAAGATCTCCTAGGAACAACAAGATTAGTGGGATTACTTGTTGAGGATGCATCATCAGAAGAAGTAGGAATAACAGTAGGTGAAATGGAAACATCAGAAGAAGAATTAGAAGGCTCAAGGATGAGAAAATCAGAAAAAGAACCTGAAGAAGAGGAAGGGAAAAAAAACAGAAAAAGAAGAAATAGGAAAAGAAAATGGGAATATATCTTCATGAAACCTAACATCTCTACTAATAAAAAAAGACTTATTAGTGAGATCAAACAAAAGATAACCCTTTTTGTGGAGGAATAACCAAAAAAGAAGAAGAAATGACACGAGAAGAAAATTTATCTGTGACAGCAGGATTAGTTGCATAACATAAGCAACCAAAAATTCGAAAATGAGAAAAAGAAGGAGACTTAAGATAAAGTAATTCATAAGGAGACTTCCAGTCAAGAGAAGCAGGAGGCAAACGATTGATTATATAGCAAGCAGTAAGCACACACTCACCCCAAAACTTTAAGGGAACACTAGATTGAAACCTTAAGGCTCTAGCAACCTCTAACAAGTGCCTATGCTTACGCTCAGCTACACCATTTTGCTGGGGAGTATAGACACAAGAACTTTGGTGAATAACACCCAAAGAAGCAAAAAAAGAAGAACATTCAGAACTGAAAAACACAGTACCATTATCACTACGAACAACCTTAATAATTGACTGGAATTGAGTTTTTACCATAGCAAAGAAGGCTTTAAGAGACAAAAGAGCATCAGACTTTAACCTCAACAAGTAAACCCATGTCATCCTAGACTTGTCATCAACTATAGTCAAGAAAAATCTATGACCAGAATGAGTTGAAATCCTATATGGTTCCCATAAATCAATGTGTATGAGATCAAAGCAATTGGCAGACCTAGAAGAACTAAGAGGAAATGGCAACCTAGTTTGCTTAGCTTTAGGACAAACAGAGCAACGTGGAAAACTATCAGAATGCAATTTTTCAGAATTAAACACATGCAATCTATTTAAAACTGAAAGAGGAGCATGTCCAAAGCGAGAATGCCAAAGAACAGAATTATTATTAACATTTGCAACAGAAGCAGAAGACATACAATGAGTAAAAGGCAAATTACCAGGAAAGCCAGAAACAAATGTGAAAGTGGTGAAAAAATAAAGACCACCAACACGTTTACCAATCCCCACTGTCTGACCAGTTGAGAGATCCTGCAGTAGGCAGAAATCAGAATAAAACAGAACAGTACAATGCAGATCACGAGTAAACTTTGAAATAGAAATCAAATTGTGTTTAAAGTGAGGAACAAACAAAACATCCCTAAGAGTATGACTAGGAGACAAAGACACAGAACCACAGTGAGTAATAGGAACAGTTTGACCATGAGGAAGATGAACAAACCGTGAATTAGGCAGACAAGGAATAGGATCAATCAAACAATTGAAATCAGACAATATATGATCAGTCGCACCAGTATCTAATATCCAAGAAACAGAACCAGAAGCAGGTATGCAACAATAATCATTACCTGCCAAATTCACAGTTGAATCACTGGAAACAGGCTTATTGAGAAGACTAAGCAACTGGTTGTATTGCTCCTGAGTGAACACCGGAGGAGAAGGCAGAGAAGCAACCTCGGAAGCAACAGGAGACGGTGAGGAAATGGGAGAAGGGTCCGATTAAACAGTCAACGCAGCAGGAGCACCTTTCTTCTTGCCAAACTTAAAATCAGCTGGGAAGCCAATAAGCCGATAACAGTTATCCCTCTTATGACCCTTAACACCACAATGAGAGCAAGTGCCAGAGAAACGACGCCGCACCGCAGAAGGAGCACCAGCAGCGTTAGAGAACATAGCAGAAACACCAGTGATATCCGAGAGAGAAGAGACACCAGAGAGATGGAGGCGTTGAGATTCTTCTTGAATAAGCATCGAGTAAGCCCGGTTGACGGTAGGCAAAGGTTGCTTTAACAGCAACTGACTTCGAACAGCAGCATATGTTTCGTTCAGTCCATTAAGAAATTGTAGGCAAAGGTTGCTTTAACAGCAACTGACTTCGAACAGCAGCATAGGTTTCGTTCAGTCCATTAAGAAATTGAAACAGTCTCTGCTGAGTTAAAATCGACAAATTCGCCTGAGATTGTTCACAATCACAAGGAGTGAAAGGAACCAAGGCGGAGTACTCATCCCAGAGTAACTTGAGGCGTGTAAAATAAGCAGAAATAGAGAGATCACCTTGAGCGAACATAGTAATTTCTCGGTGCAAGAAGAAGATGCGAGAACCATCAATTTTGTGGAAACGTTCCTTTAAGTCTTCCCAGACAAGAGCCGTGCTGGAGGCAAAGGCGATACCGGCCGAAAGATCGGAGCTCACAGCATTAAGAATCCATGAGAGAGTGATATCATTACAATGATCCTAGAGAGGCTGAAGATTCGCAACAAAGTCAGTCTTCTTGCAAGAACCATCACGAAAACCAATCTTGTTTTTTGCAAGAAAAGCAATACGAACGGAACGACTCCAGACGGAGTAATTCTCGATGCCAGTCAACGGTTGAGAGACAAGAACAGCACCAGGGGCATCGGAAGGATGCAAATAGAGTGGGTGATTGTAATCGACGGTGACGGAGTCAGTCACCGGAGGAGTAACGCCAGCGGGAGGCATGGAGCCAAGAAAAAATCAAAAACTGAAAGGAACCCTAACAGAGAATCAGAAGAATTGGGGAAAACGAATTTGGGAAAAAACGAAAAAATGGGTATCCACAACGATGACCCAAAAAGAAAGAAAGAAATGGGCTCAAAAACTGAAAACCCAAAAACGGACTGAAACTGATACCATGTTGAAAATGAATATTCTCATTCATTGATAATAATACACTGTACATCTGTCTTATATATACACATATAATAGCTCACTAACAAACTAACTAATTGTAACAATATTTACAACAAATTAACTAACTACTTTTAACAATAAGCATATATATCAAACATTAAATTTGAATAAAAAATATATAAAAAAGGATAAACTACATGGGTGTGGCTTAATCAACACATTCAAAATCAGCCTTATCTGATTTTGAGAGGGTTGCAGTCTGAGGCCCTTCAGGCCTGAGTATATAAGACCCTAATATTTTTTATTATCTCAGCCTAAAAAAACGCTGAACAAAGGAAGTTAGAAACCGCACTTTAAACTAGAAGGTAGTTTTAACATCAATGGGTAGTTATTGTCGATTTGGCTAGCAGAGGTAATGAAGAAGAAGTAGCAGCCACGCTATTTGGATGAGATTATATACTAAATTTGGTGATTAATGATAAGCTTAAGAGGTTGGTCTGGTGGCAAAACACTTAGTATGGCATCATCTGATTGGTTAAAATTTAATATAAAAAATAGGCTTAATATAATTTTTTCCCCCTAAAGTATACCCGATTTCCCAACTTGCCCCCTAAACTTCATTTTGCCTACTTTTTCCCCTTAAACAATTCACCGTTACCCATTTTGCCCCATTCCGTTACCATTTTCCGTTAAAAAAATTTCGGCCAATAACATCCTGCCACGTCATCAACGGGTTGACTAAGTCAATCAGTCTGGTTTTATTTAAAGGGTAAATGACATGTCAAGTCTGTCAGGTTTGTTTTTTTGTTCAATTTAGTCACTGAAAAGTCTATTTTTACCTTAAATTGACCCCTATTTGTTTCTAATTTTTATAATTTAGTCCATTATTTGTTATTATTAATAATATTATTTTATTAAAATGTTAATATTTAATAAAAATAAATAAAAACAAATATTTTAATACAAAATTAGTAATTTTTTAGATTCGAATTCCAATTAAATTCTAATTATTAATTCTAATTTCACTATATTTGAATTATAGTTTTTGAGTAAAATTCAAATTATATTCGAATCATGTTTGTATTATATTCGAATCATATTCAAATTATATTCGAATCATCTTCTCATTATATTAGAATTATTAATTCGAATTTTGCTATATTCGAAATATATATTTTTGAGCAAAATTCAAATTATATTAGAATTATATTTGAACCATGTCTATATTATATTCGAATCATATTAAAATTATTTTCGAAATATAATATGAATATGATATTTCGAATGAAATTTGAATATGATTCGAATATAATATGAACATGATTCGAACATAATTCTAATATAATTACATGTTTTTTCAACTATTATATTCAAATCATATTCAAATTATATTCGAATCATGTTTAACATGTAATTATATTCGTATCATGTTCGTATTATATTTAAATCATGCTCGTATTATATTCGAATCATATTTAGAATATAATTTGAATATGATTCGAATATAATATGAACATGATACGAATATAATTACCTGTTAAACATGATACGAATATAATTACCTGTTAAACATGATTCGAATATAATTACCTGTCAAACATGATTCGAATATAATTACTTGTTAAACATGATTCGAATATAATTATCTGTCAAACATGATTCGAATATAATTACCTGTTAAACATGATTCGAATATAATAGTTCAAAAAACATGTAATTATATTAGAATTATATTCTAATCATGTTCATATTATATTCGAATCATATTCAAATTACATTCGAAATATCATATTCAAATTATATTTCGAAAATAATTTTAATATGATTCGAATATAATATAGACATAATACGAATATAATTACCTGTTAAACATGATTCGAATATAATTACATGTTAAACATGATTCGAATATACTATGGACATGATTCGAATATAATAGTTGAAAAAACATGTAATTATATTCGAATCATGTTCATATTATATTCGAATCATATTCGAATTACATTCGAAATATCATATTCAAATTATATTTCGAAAATAATTTGAATATGATTCGAATATAATATAGACATGGTTCAAATATAATTCTAATATAATTTGAATTTTGCTCAAAAAAATATATTTCGAATATAGCAAAATTCGAATTAATAATTCGAATATAATTAGAAGATGATTCAAATATAATTTGAATATGATTCGAATATAATACGAACATGATTCGAATATAGTTTATATTTTACTCAAAAACTATAATTCAAATATAGTGAAATTAGAATTAATAATTAGAATTTAATTGGAATTCGAATCTAAAAAATTACTAATTTAGTGTTAAAATATTTGTCTTTATTTATTTTTATTAAATATTAACATTTTAATAAAATAATATTATTAATAATAAAAAATAATAGACTAAATTATAAAAATTAGAAACAAATAGGGGTCAATTTAAGGTAAAAATAGACTTTTCAGTGACTAAATTGAACAAAAAAACAAACCTGACAGACTTGACATGTAATTTACCCTTTAAATAAAACCAGACGGATTGACTAAGTCAATCCGTTGATGACGTGGCAGGATGTTATTGGCCGAAAGTTTTTTTAACGGAAAAGGGTAACGGAATGGGGGAAAATGGGTAACGGTGAATTGTTTAAGGGGAAAAAGTGGGCAAAATGAAGTTTAGGGGGCAAGTTGGGAAATCGGGTATACTTTAGGGGGAAAAGTTGTATTAAGCCTAAAAAATAAGATAAAAATTATTATTTTTTATTTTGCCACGTCAGCATTTTGACTTTTCAACACTGACATGGCATGCCACATCAACGAAGACGGCTAACGCGTTAAAAGTTAACAGTTATGTTGGTCAACGTTAGTCAATGTGCTAATTTACTGCAATGTGCAAACTGAAGAACCTAATTGAACGCGTTTCCTTTAGCCTTTTAAAAATAACTCTATATATAATGACTCTCCAAAGATTTGAAGTTTTATTCTACTGACTTTTAAAAGTTTTGAAGTTTTATTCCACTGACTTTTAAAAGTTTTAAAATATTTTTATTTTGTAATTGATTCTTTCAAAATTTAACGTTAAGATCCGTCCTGAAAAATTCATTGCCTACCAGCTAGTGTATGGGCACATGGGATGAGATGAGTGGGTACATGTCCATCTTTTTCCCTTACCAACCTCTAACTAACTAATATCACTTAAAAATTAAAATAATAACTTAAATAAAAAATGAGTCACAAGAATATATATCTTTTAAATTTTATGCGCATAAAATATTTTTTTGTAAAAAAATAAGTACCTAAAATTTACATCGTTACAATTTAAGTGCTCAGTAATTAACTACTGTTAAAAAAATCTGTTAACTAATCAATGCTGGACACATAGCAATAATTAATTTTTTTAATTTTTTTGAAGAAAAAAGCCAATTTTTTTAATGTTTCAGAAAATTCTTAAATTCTTAAATTTTTACAAGACAATCCTTAAAAATCTTAAAACTTGAACCCTCAAATCACCGCCGATCGCTACCATTGAGCACACCCTTTCGGTCACCGGACCTAGCCGATCATTTCCCCCAATAAAACGTCGTCAGAAACGCCGAACGACATGTCATTCAAACGTCAAACGAGAAATCAACGTTCGGTTGGCGCGTCGTTCATCGTTACGGCGACGTTGTGTTGAGGGAAATGAGTTGTTAAGTCCGACTCCCGAAGGAGTGTGCTCAGGGGTGGCGATCGACGACAAAAGCGCTGACAATTTGAGGGTTTGAGTTTAAAATTTTTTAGGGATTTAAAGACTGTTTTATAAAAATTGAAGAATTTTAGGATTTCTGAAAAATTAACATTTTTGTGTAAAAAATTATTTTAAATTTTTTTTTATTTTGAAAAAAATAAAATAAACATGTCACATGTCATTTTTTGATTGGTCAATGAATTTTTTTTAACATTAATTAACTACCAGACACCTAAAATTGTAACGACGTAAACTTTAAACACTTATTTTTAACAAAAGATACTTTAAACACCTAATATTTACAAGACATATAGTTTAAGCACTTATTTCTCATTTAAGCCTAAAATAATTGAAAACCATAAATTAATGGATAAGAAAGAAGATTGGGTTAGCCACCTACCTGACCTCTCAAATCCCAAACATGTCACATGCCACCATCTCCTTCCAACCAATCCCACATGCTTTTACTAAACTTGTCCAATCTTATTTAAAAAGGCCACCCTTCTCCTCCTAATCCTATTTATTAATCTTATTTATTACTATGTGTTTATGCTCTACTCCTTACTCAACAAATTCATCACCCACATAATTACACATACATTTACAAATTATTAATAACATTTAATTCTATGTTACTTCTTCAAATTTCTAGCATGAATTTCTATACAAAAAATAATAACTATAAATCTATAATTATTATGATTATAATCTATCTGAAGATTTTTTTGTAAATATTATATAAATAAATAATATATTAAAAATGAAGAGTATTTCAGCCGATTCAAAAAAAAATTCTCGACGTGTATTTTTATATATTATAGATTAAATGTATCAAAATTGAAAAGAAATTGAAGCCAAAAGTCGTAATTGACTGGTTGAATAATCAATTTTTTCATTTCATAAAATAAAATCATACAATAAAAGAATAGAAGATCCAATCAAACAACTCGAGCAAGTAAATGATGCAAACATCATTGTTTGTGGTGAAGAATAAACATCATCATTAATACTAGCATGATAATAAAATAAGATAACGATTGATTTTATCACAACTTAAAATGACATATTTGTGGTGATTGCAATGCCAGCTCATATCAAAATGAAAAAAAAAATAGTAAGGAGCTCCAATGTAGTAGTAAATCAACAAGATAACTAAATAACAATCCAATTAAAAGTGACGACAAAAATTGATCCATTTAACTTCATCTAACGGTCCAAAAAAAGTGTAAAACCTTCAAATTTTACATAGTGCAAGAGGATATAACTCATTATATATATAGGTTAGGATCAACTTACACTGTGTAAAACTCAATTACTTTTACACAGTTTTTGGACCGTTGGATGATGGTAATTAATGACTCAGATTATTTCCTTATATTTTTTCCCAAGTGATGATCTTTACATTTTTATTGTTAATCTCATCAATCCATTTCATGGCTATGAATTAGTGTAAAACTCATTGAGTTTTACGTCATGTAACTTGATCATATATATATATATATATAGTACAGACAAGCTTTTTGAACCATGATTTCTTAGGAAGAGCAAACCTCCCTTTTTTACTAGGACCACCCTAATATGGATGGTTATTTGGTAAGAGTTGGATATTTTGTTACATACATACATTGCCTTTGCCTTTTTGTTCCATATTAATACCGCAATTTCTCTACTCCCATTCTCATTATCGATTGAACTTTCATTTACTTCGTAACTAATATTAAAATATTTCCACCTACTCCCATTCCTAGTTTCTACCTAATTTCTCTGTCTCCCTTATTTATTTCTTCACAAAAGAAAATAATATTGTTTAGGGGTGAATACGTTTAAAAATTTTGATACACAATCATTTTAAATTTTAAATTTATGAGTTTAGTTTAAGATTTAGTAGTTTGAGTTGTATGGTTATAGTTTTGGGTTAAAGATTTATTATTTTAATATTAAGAATTTAGATTTTGAATTGTATATTTTAAATATGAAGATTATATAATTTTTTTATACATATCGTGTATCAAAATATAACTCGTTTTGAAATTTCAAGTGAGATATAAGTTATAACATCTAAACAATTACAAACATAAACATTTGGTGACTAAAATAAGAAAGAAACAATAGTTTGATGACTATCGATATAATTTACCCTAATAAATTTAGTTAGACTCTAATTTATATACGATAAAACTTAAACTTAAACGTGTTAAAATTTTGAAAGCTTTAATATTACGATGGAATCAAAACTCATTGGCAAGAGTGAAGAGATATAAAAATTATTATTTTGAATATATTGTTAAAGTAAATATAAATATAGTTATTCCCAAGGAAGTTTGTTGCAGAAGGAAAGGTCGTCCTTCTCCTTCCAAACCTTAAAACACATATGGATTTGTTTCCATCACCGCCATTGTACGATCCCTACTACATGTTATAATTTCGGTAAATTACTTATTTAGTACCCTATTTATTGGGTAAATAAACGATAAAGTTTACGTGACATTTTTTTTCAGTTTTTCTTTAATCAGACGATGACATATTAGTTTTATAGTTAATTCTTTAACGATAAAGTGGTTAAATAAACAAATTACAACATTAAGAATTATTTTGTCAAAAAAATAGTTGAGTGACCAAAATAAAAACACAAAAATAGATAGTACCAAATAGATAATTTACCCTATAATTTAATTAATATAGAATCTTCATAAAATTTTGATACACAGGTCGTGTAAAATTAATTTTACACATGCCTGCATATTTATACTATAAAACATAAATCTTAAATTCTTAACTCTAACCCAAAAATTATACTCTAAATATAAATTCTAAACATTAACATTAAATTCTAAACCCTACAACCTAAACTCTTAAACCTTAAACTAAAATTTTAACCCCTAAAACTAAAAGACATGCGTAAACTAAAATTTATACAGTATGTATATTAAAGTTTTTTTCCTTATATGAATTATTAAATCTTCATATATATATATATATATATATATATATATATATATATATATATATATATATATTATGGTGTAAGTCGGTTTAAACATGCATGCCAGCCATTGCCAGCCCAAACAAGCTCAATTAGTCACCATCTCATTCACATGCTTCCACAGTTCATTGCATTTCATGTTCACGTCCATATCTTTTCATTAATAATTCAACACCTCTCATCTGTATTCTTTTTTTTAATCTTCTCATTATTTCAATGTTTTTTTTAATAAGGAGAGGTTTGAAAAGTGAAGTTTGAAAAAAATCATAAAAACATCTAGTCTTTAAATTTGTTTTTTTTTCAATCCGATCCTTAATTTCCCTTACTAAACATTTTAGTCTCTATTTTTTTTGAACTTGATGACTTTCTAGCCAATTTAATGATATTGCATTATGAGATCATACCGTATGGCTTACCTTCAAATAATTTAGTGAACAAAAAAGTGCAAACACTACATTGGATAAACACATCAAATTCAAAAGACTATATTTAAACACTTTAAAAAGTTTATGTTCAACCAATGTGGGATTTTTGTTTTGCATTACCATAAAAACATTTCCTTTATTCTTTTTTTTTTAAATGCGATACAAACGAACGTCATGTTCTTCGCTTAAAACCCTAGTATATTGAGTTTAAAAATACAATAAATTATTCATATTTTAAAAAAAAAATAAAGGAGGTGATATTTTATGTAACACATCACACTTTGACAAAAAAATTATACCTTTCTCAGTGTTTTTTTATATTTTCTAACATTAAAAAATTAAATTCTAATTCTTAACCCTAGATTTTAAATTTTATACCATAAATCTTAAATCCTACCTATAATTCCCTAAACTATAACCCTAAATACTAACCTTAAATTATGACCATAAACCCTAAACCTATTTTTAGTATATGGCAGAGAATTTCTATTCATCACACCATGTGTTCACAGAAGATTAGTTGATAAATTTGACCGCATGGCCCTGAGAATTAAGGTGATTATAAGATAATATATGTCCATACATATTCTTAACTCTTTGGCAATACACACAAATCTTGCAGATAAAACAATTTAAAATTAAATCTCCTACAGGGGCGGTTCAATGATTTTAGGGGCCTGTGCAATTTATTAAAATAAGGCCCTTAATTTATATTCAGTAAGAGATATAAGTTTTCCCCCCAAAATTACTTTAATATAAAAAACATTATTAGATTATCCTCTTGAACAATAAAAATTTAACCTACAAACATCCAAAAACCAAATATTTTCATTTAAAAAATCTCATTTTTTATGCTTTAACTTTTAGATTATTGTTATATATATACAAAAAATTATATATATATATATATAATTTTTGGGGCCCCTTCTCTCATGGGGACCTGTGCGGTCGCTCTTATCGCGCCTGTCCAGAACCCCCACTGATCTCCTATAAAGAACATCATCTCATTTTCCACTAGAACCACTTGTTGAATTCAAAAACTCAAATATTTAAATATAATCTTTGGGTTTACTCTCATTAAATGATTAAAGATAAGTCTCACATGCATGCATGCAGTGGGAGAGGTTTGTGACCCTAACCCCATCCAAAATAAAAATTTACCTTTAATTTACATAATAATGTATAAACTGTGAGATAATTATAAATTGTCTTAAATTAAAAAAAAATATGTTTTGTCCCTCAAATTGATCTGACTCTGTACCTATCAGCTTAGTTCATATTTGTGACTATAACACCGGTCTCCAAAATTAAAAAGTCACGGGACGACTTTGCATAACACTATTTCTTTCAGTTTTTATTTTTGTTGGTTCAAAAACTTTTTCTTGTATTTTACTTCTAAAAATTTTGAACAATTTATAAAATTTTAATTTGTGTACCAACCATTATCTAACGCTTGATTGTGACTTCAAACCTTTGTTTTATAATATGAAAATAGCAATTGGAAGAACATAATTTAATCTTTTATGTTTCCTTTCATCAGGGATTGCATGTTCATTTAACTAATAAAACAAGGGCAATTATTTGATACATAAGCGCTTGTGAAAATTTTGTTTGCACAAGCACTTTAATTTAGGGTTTAAGGATTCCGTTTAAGATTTAAAGGTTTAAGTGTAGTAGTTTTGAATTTAGGGACTGTTAATAGAATTTCGGGTTTAAGGTTAAAATTTAAGATTTATAGGTTAAAACCTAAATCCCTAACCATATTACCCTAAAACCTAAACACTAACCCCAAACTCTAAATTCTAACCCTAAACCTTAAAATTTAACAATAAACCCTAAATTCTAAACTCATACACTAAAATCACTAAACTATAAAACTTAAATTAAAAATCTTAAACTCTAAAATTGAGGCGATTGTGGGAACAAAAAAAATTCACCGCCTGTGTATCGGATAATAACTCATAAAACAAATCCAGAAGAATTAAATAATATCTGCAAACAGCAGAAATTAATGGTCTTTTTAATCTTCTTTAACAATTAGCTTTGATTACATAAGACAGCGAATAATATGGTAATAATTATGCAATTATCATCTAAAATGAAAAAATAAAAATGACCCTACGAATCCAAAGGTCTACAAAATCTGTAGAAACCATTTGAATTTTGACAGTTCCTACAAATTTCACTTGTTCGAAAACCTAATTGCCAACACAAACATACTGCCTTGGCCACCATGGCTTGTTCAAGAAACTGGAAATTATTGTTATCTAGCTTTGGTTTGGACTCGACCGAGTTAGCACTCGAAACCCGAGGCGAATCAACCGAACTAATCCCAATCGAAAGCTCCAAATTTAACTCTTGCCCATCACTTGGATTATCATACTGCTTCTTATTGTGTAGCTGTCGCTGTTGTTGTTCTTCATCTGTAGTCATGCCACTGCTGGCGGTACAGTTGGGTTCTTCCAGGGAATCCGCGTTCGACTTGAATCGAATTTCATTGTATTTGAGTTCTAGATGTGATGGGGTTTTGATGAAATCCGATTTGGGTGCGGTTCTGAAATCCAATTCAGTAGGGTTGGCGGAACCGGCTGCGGTTTCGTTCAAAGGACGATGAGTTTGCGTATCGATTCCTCTGCTTACAAGCTTTCTTTTGATGTGTGTGTTCCAGTAATTCTTTATCTCGTTATCGGTTCTTCCCGGTAATCTTCCAGCAATCAAAGACCATCTGCAAATACAACGGAAGACATTAAAATTTTTATCAAACATAATGGAAATCGAAAGAAAAGAAAAGAAAAACTGACTTGTTTCCAAGTAAACTGTGAAGCTTAATGATGAGCTCGTCTTCTTCCTCGGTGAAATTCCCTCTCTTGAGATCCGGCCTCAAGTAATTTATCCATCTCAACCTGCAACTTTTACCACATCTAAGCAGCCCTGCAAAGAGAAAACCATAATTTAATACACCAAATCGGTAAGCGAGAAAGAAGAAGTTAAAATGGGGTTACCGGCAGCTTTGGGGAGGGAACGCCAGCAACCTTCGCCATGAACACGGATGTAATCGATGAGGCGTTGATCCTCGTCCTTGGTCCAGGCACCTTTGTTGGTATGAGCTTTTTCACAACAAGGTGATCGACCCATGGCTTGTCGGAAATGGAAAGCAAATCAGTTATCCTAGGATGGAGATGGGTTGTCCTGAAGCAGTGGTTGTAGGAAAATGGATAAAGCTGGTGGGTGGTTGTGTAAGAATTTATACGTGGGGTGAGAGTCAGAGAGAAAGAGGGGCCAGGCCAATAGACTCGATGGAATTGACCGAGTTGATGAGAAAGACAAGTAGTTAGATTTGGTAGGTAGCTCTACTTTTACGTCAGATTCATCTTTTCTAGCTTCTCTTTTGTGGGGCTATGTTTCAGCCTTTGTTTCGGTTCATGTGTGGACCAACTTTACGTTTCTCAATTTCCCATGTGCTCTGCCTCACCCACCCGATTCCAACTTGTTGAGTTGTTTCCTTCATTTCCCCCCAATCCATTTTATTAAAAATAATTGGGGTATTTATACTTCTGAGTTCAAACTTAAAAAATTAATTTCGTTCATCATCGAAAAATACACCTAATGTAAATTTTTAATTTACAAAATCAATCAAATTGACCTCGTGACAGTTACAGTGCTGACATGACAGTTAATGGTGCTGATGTGGTGATTGCTGAGCTTCAAAATCGTGCATGGACGATTGATATTTCTTGAATTTCACGTGATGCGAACATGCCTGTTGATTTCCATGCAAAATCAGCCGATTACACATGTACTTCATTGACAATCCTTGAAGACCCTCCTACCTCCATTTGCAGTCTTCTTGATAGAGATATCCAAGGCTCTCTATTTTGCAAGTCTAGTTCTAACTTGTTTGATATTCATGTAATTCAAAAAAAAAAACCCTAAGGAGTTTTTATCTGACGACCAATTGCTTTGGTTTTAAGTTGTTGGCCTCATTGTTCCCTACGCCTTCACTTTTTCTCTCTCTTTACTTCTTTGGTTGAGATGTCTTTTTTCTCCTTTTTGTTTCGGTTTCTTCTCTTTTGTTTTTCTCTAGTCGGTTCGATGGACGTTGGTGCCTCTGCCAGCCATGATTTAAACTCGGGAGCACTTTTGAAAAGTGAAAGTCAGGTACTCCATGGTGGCTCAAGTCGAGAAGGATGGGGTGGAGGACCTCTTATGTCTCTCGTTTTCCCTTCCTCAGTCTTCATCCTTCTACGATTTTAGTCGACGTTTTTTTCGATCCTCTTGGCAGCCCGTTTGGCATGCCATTATCGGTTGCTGGTGCATGCACACGATATGTGCTCTTGAAGTTTCTGAGTTTTGCCCTCCTTTCAGCTACTCACTCAAAAGTTTCATTTGCCTCTGGGTGGTGGAGCGGATGAGTGTTGAGTTGTTAGGAAGTTAATAGTGCAGTTAAAGTTGTTAAGTAGATTAGTTAAGTTGTTAGGTCAGCTTAATATGTGTATATATAAGATACATTTGTACAGTTGATTATTTATAATAAAAGATCATTTAATTTTTCCAATTACTATTCTACCCTTCTCAACATGGTATCAGATTTAGGATTTTGATCCGATTCTTTTCGATTCTAGGGTTTTTTTCCCCTCATTTCAGCCCTCTTTTCGATTCTCTTTTCGGCTTGCTTCGTTTTCGATTTTCTGTTTCTGCCATGCCTCCATCCATTGAAGCCATCGATTCTAATCATCCACTGTATCTCCATCCTTCGGATACTCCGGGGATGATGCTTGTTTCTCAGCCGTTGCTTGGCTTGGAGAACTATGGCGTTTGGCGTCGCTCGATGCAAATTGCCTTGCTTGCCAAAAATAAACTTGGCCTCGTCGATGACTCTTGTCCTCGGAGCAATTATGTGGCCGCCTTGCATCCTCAATGGGACCGGTGCAACGCGATTGTGTTGTCATGGATTCTGAATGCTGTTTCCCGTGAGCTTTCTGCCGGGATCATTTTCGCTTCCAGTGCTGCGTCGGTGTGTGCTGATTTGAAGGAGAGGTTTGACAAAGTCGATGGATCAAGGATTTTCTTCCTTCATCAGGAGATTGCAACGCTTTCACAAGGGGAGTTTTCTATCTCTGAATATTTTTCTCGTTTAAAGTTACTTTGGGCTGAATATGAAACGTTGATTCCGTTTACTTCCTGTGAATGCGAAGTTTCTCAGCAAAACTTGAAGCATCTTGTTCGTCAGAAACTTTTTCAGTTTCTTATGGGTTTAGCTGAGTCATACGCTGCTGTTCGGAGCCAAATTCTTCTTATGCAGCCGTTGCCGAGTGTCAATCAAGCCTACTCTATGCTTCTTCAGGAAGAGTCTCAGAGGTCACAATTTTCTGTCATTTCTGGGCATGATTCCTCGGTGATGCTTTCAAAATCCGACGCTTCTGCTCGCCGACGTTTCTCGGGTTCTTGTGACTATTGTAAAATCAAAGGACACAAGCGGGAGCAGTGCTATCGCTTAATTGGATTTCCGCCCGACTTCAAGTTCAGTAAACGACGAGGATCTCAAGCTGCTGTTGCCGTCAATTTTGCTCCCACTTCTGTTGATACGTCTGAGGATTTTTTGGCCTCTCCGACTGATGTTTCGGTTCCTTCTTCACCTACGTTCACGCGTGAACAATATTCTCAAATCCTGACTCTTCTGAAATCTGCTCCTTCTGGTGATTCCGCTGTGAATCTTGTAGGTATGGCTAATATTGATTCTTTTGCTTCTGATGCTTCTCTTACTTGGATTGTAGATACAGGGGCAACAGATCATATCCTTTCTGACTTTTCGAGTTTGGTTCATCCTGTACCCTGTTCTTCACCCTCTCGATTAATTCATTTACCCAATGGTAAAACCGTTCCTGTCACCTTTGTTGGTTCTGTTTACCTTGGTTCTTCTTGTACCCTTAATAATGTCCTTTTTGTTCCCAATTTTAAACATAATTTGATTTCAGTTTCTAGGTTAACCCGTGATCTTCATTGTTCTCTAATTTTTTTTCCTGATTTCTGTCTTCTATAGGATCTCTCCAGTGGAAGGACGAAGGCGATTGGTAGGGTGTTCAAGGGCTTGTATTACTTTGAGTCTTCTGATTTTAGGTCTGATTTTTCCCTTCTGTTTCTTGTTTAATTTCTTCTTTTACAGTTCCTAGTTCTTGTATGTCTTCTGTTGTTTCTTCTACGTGTATTTGGCATGCTCGATTGGGGCATGCCTCTATTGGCAAATTAAATAAATTGGACTGTTTGGCTTCTGTTAAGCTTAATTCTAATTCTGTTTCTAAATGTGTTATTTGTCCTTTAGCTAAACAGACACGTTTGCCTTTTCCATCTAGTTCTTCTAGGTCCACTGTTCCTTTTCACTTAGTTCACTTAGATCTCTGGGGTCCTTATAGGACTTCCACCCATTATGGTTGTAGGTTTTTTCTCACTATTGTTGATGATTTTTCTCGAGTTTGCTGGGTTTACCTGTTGAAGCACAAGCATGATGTTATTTCCTCTCTTAAAAAATTCTTTGCTCTTGTTCAAAATCAGTTCTCTACTTCTGTTAAGGTTGTTCGTAGTGATAATGGGTCAGAATTCTTTAATTCTGACTGTGATTCTTTTTTTTCCTCTTGTGGAATTATCCATCAAAGTTCCTGCGTGTATACCCCTCAGCAAAATGGTGTTGCTGAGAGGAAGCATCACCATATCTTAGAAGTTGCCCGTGCTTTGCGTTTTCATTCTAAGGTTCCTCTCAAATTTTGGGGTGAGTGTGTTCTTACAACATGTTATCTAATAAATCGTTTGCCAACTGCTGTTCTTCAATGGAAATCACCATTTGAGTTACTTTACCACAAGACTCCTAATTTGTCTCATCTCAGAATATTTGGTTGCTTGTGTTTTGCCACTCGACCTAACTTTTCTGACAAGTTTGCTTCTAAGGCTATTCCTGCTGTTTTTTTTGTTATTCTTCCACACAGAAAGGTTATATCTTGTTTGATATTGAGCTCAAACGTTTTTTTGTTAATCGTGATGTTGTCTTTCATGAAGATGTTTTTCCTTTTCATGATGTTTCCTCTTCTTCTTCATCCTTTTTTCCTCCACAATCTTTTGATCATGATTCTGATTTTTTGGTTATTCCTCCTTCAGTCCCTTCACATCCCTCTAATTCTCCTGCTGTTCCTCCTCCATCTAATTCTTCTACTGCTTCTCATCCACCTAATTCTCCTACTGTTCTTCATCCACCTAATCCTTCTTCTCATCCATCTACTTCTATTCCACAATCACCTTGTTCTTCTCCTGCTAGTGTTTCATTACCTGGTGGCACTGGTTCTCTTGATCACGAGTCTGCTTCAACAGGGATGCCTGCTGCTCCTTCTATGTCTTCTTTTCCTCCTTCTACTTCTTCTCAACCTTTACGACGTGTCTCTTCTCGTGTCTCTAAGCCACCTAATTGGTTAAGTGATTTTGCCTGCACCTGCCAGTCACCTTCCCTTCCAGGTCTGTATTCTATTTCCAATTATGTTGCTTATTCTCATTTGTCTTCTTCCACACAATCCTTTATTTTTTCTACTTCTCAAGTTTTTGAACCCCGTACTTATGATGAAGCTAAAACTGACCCTGTTTGGATAAAAGCCATGCAAGATGAAATCAATGCTCTAGAGTTAAATAGGACTTGGTCTGTTGTTTCTCTACCTCCTGGGAAGGCTTGTATTGGATGTAAATGGGTCTTTAAGGTCAAGTTTCGTGCATCGGGTGAAGTTGAGAGGTGTAAAGCTCGGCTTGTTGCCAAGGGTTACAATCAAAAGGAGGGAGTTGATTTTGTGGAAACCTTCTCTCCGGTTGTTAAAATCACTACTGTTCGATTTGTCTTGGCACTTGCATCTATTTTTTCTTGTCCTCTTTGGCAAATGGATGTACATAATGCTTTCCTCCAAGGTGATCTCCTTGAAGAAGTGTACATGGAGTTACCTCAGGGTTTTTGTAGTCAGGGGGAGAACCTTGTTTGTCGACTACAAAAGTCACTCTATGGTTTAAAGCAAGCGTCTCGGCAGTGGAATGCCAAGTTGACTGAAGCATTGCTCACTGCTGGTTTTGTACAAAGCAAGTTTGATTATTCTTTGTTCAAAAAAAAGGATGAGTCAAAAATTGTAGTACTTTTGGTCTATGTAGATGACCTTATGATCACAGGAAATGATGCTGGTATGATTAATGATCTCAAGTGTGTTTTACACAAGAATTTCAGAATGAAGGATCTAGGGGAATTGAAGTACTTTCTTGGGCTTGAGTTACTGAGGTCTAAAGAAGGAATTATTTTAAACCAGCGGAAGTATGCACTCGAGTTGATTCAAGATTCTGGTTTAGGGGGAGCTCAGTATGCTTCAACACCATTGGAGCAGAATAGCAAGCTTACCACAGTAGAGTTTGATCAGTTTGTTCAGCAAGAAACAAATGATGGTGAGCTATTGGTTGACAAAACAAGTTATCAAAGACTCATAGGTAGGCTCTTGTATCTCACACACACAAGGCCTGACATTGCTTTCTCCATTCAACACCTGAGTCAGTTTATGCATCAACCAAAGAAGGGACATATGAAAGCGGCTTTAAGGGTAGTCAGGTATCTAAAGAAAAATCCTGGACTAGGGATTTTTTTGAAAGCTTCAAGTGGTTGTCAAATAATTGCAAGCTGTGACTCAGATTGGGCAACCTGTCCAATGAGCAGAAAGTCAGTGACTGGTTACTACATCAAGCTGGGAGAGTCACTTGTCTCGTGGAAGTCAAAGAAACAGTCTACAGTAGCCCGTTCTTCAGCAGAAGCAGAGTATAGGAGCATGGCTATGGCTACATCAGAGATTGTCTGGTTGAAAGGGCTTTTGTTAGAGCTTGGGGTGAAAGATAGTCAACCAGCAATGCTGTATAGTGACAGCAAATCTGCTCTACAGATAGCAGCCAACCCTGTGTTTCATGAAAGAACAAAACACATAGAGATTGACTGCCATTTTATTAGAGAAAAATTACAAGAAGGGTTGATAAAGACTGAATACGTGCCTACAGCAGAACAACCAGCATACTTATTAACCAAAGCCCTTGGCGTGTCACAGCATGAATACCTCTTATCCAAGTTGGGGGTTAAGGATGTGTTTAGCCCTCCAACTTGAGGGGGAGTGTTGAGTTGTTAGGAAGTTAATAGTGCAGTTAAAGTTGTTAAGTAGATTAGTTAAGTTGTTAGGTCAGCTTAATATGTGTATATATAAGATACATTTGTACAGTTGATTATTTATAATAAAAGATCATTTAATTTTTCCAATTACTATTCTACCCTTCTCAACAATGAGATGACTCTTTCTTCATTGGCCTAAATGGCCTAACTCTTGCTCGAATCGTCACTCTGATGCTTAGATTCAACGATAGTGCTCTTGATAGTTGTCGCCTTGTCCTCGATTGGTGGATCTTCAATAGATTCATACGACCGACTCCTTTCTTCAAGCACTTAAGTTTTAAGCATTTGGTTTATACTATTCCTCCAACTATGTTTCAATTTATCTGTTGGTTTATGCTCGAGATTTTATTCCCTTGTTTGTTTCTGACTTTCTATGACTTTTGATGTATGTTTGATGCATGATAAATGAGTTTCCCTTGTTGATAAAAAAAAAACTTTCTTTTATACTACATGTTGTCATATAACAACTAATGATAGGAGGATAAAGATCGACTGCTACAATAGACAACCTAGGTAGGGATGTAAAAACAGGTCAACAGTTGGGTTTCAGGTCGGGCTCTGTCAGGTCGAGTCAAATCGGTTACAGGTCATTTCGGGTCATTTTTTGTTTTGACTCGATTCGGTTCGGGTTCGGGTTCATTTCGGGTCGGGTTCATTTCAGGTCGGGTTCATTTCGGGTCGGGTTCATTTCGGGTCGGGTTCATTTCAGGTCGGGTTCATTTCAGGTCGGTTCATTTCAGGTCGGGTCAAAACGGTTAATTGACAGGCTGATTTCAGGTCGGTTTCGTTTCAGGTCGGGTTCATTTCAGGTCGGTTTCGTTTCAGGTCGGGTTCATTTCAGGTCGGTTTCGTTTCAGGTCGGGTTCGTTTCAGGTCGGTTTCGTTTCAGGTCGGGTTCGTTTCAGGTCGGTTTCGTTTCAGGTCGGGTTCTTTTCAGGTCGGTTTTGTTTCAGGTCGGGTTCATTTCAGGTCGGTTTCGTTTCAGGTCGGGTTCATTTCAGGTCGGGTTCCTTCGGGTTTATGGTTTATTGTGTTATGTGTATTATATATATTGACGGATTATGATTTTTATTTTTACGGTTTAGGGTTTAGGGTTTAGGGTTAGGGGATTACGTATATGTGATATATATATATATATAGTTGGTACCATTGGATTTATTTTTAGGGTTTAGGGTTTAGGGTTTAGGGTTTGGGGTTTGGGGTTTGGGGTTTAGGGATCTTAAATTAATACAAACATACCTACATTAATTATATATATTGATGGATTATGGTTTTCAAGGTTTAAGGTTTAGGGTTTAGAGTTTACTGATCTTAAATTAATACAAACATGCCTACATTAATTATATATATATTGATGGATTATGGTTTTTAGGGTTTAGGGTTTAGGGTTTAAGGGTTTAGTGTTTAGTAATCTTAAATTAATGCAAACATGCCTACATTAATTATATATATATTGATGGATTATGGTTTTTAGGGTTTAGGGTTTAGGGTTTATGGTTTAGGGTTTAATGATCTTAAATTAATACAAACATGCCTACATTAATTATATATATATTGATGGATTATGGTTTTTATGGTTTAGGGTTTAGGGTTTAATGGTTTAGTGTTTAGGGTCTAGTGATCTTAAATTAATACAAACATGCCTACATTAATTATATATATATTGATGGATTATGGTTTTTAGGGTTTAGGGTTTATTGATCTTAAATTAATACAAACATACCTACATGTATTATATATATATATTGATGGATTATGGTTTTAGGGTTTAGGGTTTAGGGTTTAGGGTTTAGGGTTTATGATTTAGGGTTTAATGATCTTAAATTAATACAAACATGCCCACATTAATTATATATATATATATTGATGGATTATGGTTTTTAGGGTTTAAGGGTTTAATGTTTAGGGTTTAGTGATCTTAAATTAATACAAACATGCCTACATTAATTATATATATATATTGATGGATTATGGTTTTTAGGGTTTAGAGTTTAGGGTTTAGGGTTTATTGATCTTAAATTAATACAAACATACCTACATGTATTATATATATATTGATGGATTATGGTTTTTAGGGTTTAGGGTTTAGGGTTTAGGGTTTAGCGTTTATGGTTTACTGTTCATAAAATGATACGTACATACGTACATGTAATATATATATTGATGGATTAATGGTTTTTGTTTTCAGCGTTTAGGTTTTAGCGTTTAGGTTTTAAGGTTTAGTGGTTAGGGTTTAGGGTTTATTATTATTATTATTATTATATACTTAAATACAATTATTATTATTATTATTATATATTTACTATGCTTATTATTATTATTAGTTATTATTATTATTATTATTATTAGTTATTATTATTATTATTATTATTACTATGATTAGTAATATTATTATTATTATTACTACTACTATTATTATTATTATTATTATTATTATTATTATTATTATTATTATTATATACTTAAATACAATTATTATTATTATTATATATTTACTATGCTTATTATTATTATTAGTTTTATGATTATTATTATTATTATTATTATTATTATTATTATTATTATTATTACTATTATTATTATTATTATTTGTAATTAAATGTATAGGGTTTAGGGTTTAGGATTAGAGACTATGGTTCATTGATTAAATATTAGGGTTTAGGGTTTAAACCCCTAATGTCTAATTCTAAACCCTAAGCATTAAACCCTAAAGCATAAGTAATTAACCCTAACCACTAAACCCTCGATCTAGGATTACGGACTATAAGCTATAGATTAAATATTAGGGTTTTATGGTTTAGAGGGTAGTGGTTATTGTTTAGGGTTTAGGGTTAGGGACTATGGTTCATTGATTAAATATTAGGGTTTAATGTTTAAACCCCTAATGTCTAATTCTAAACCCTAAGCATTAAACCCTAAAGCATGAGTAATTAACCCTAACCACTAAACCCTCGATCTAGGATTACGGACTATGAGCTATAGATTAAATATTAGGGTTTTATGGTTTAGAGGGTAGTGGTTATTGTTTAGGGTTTAGGGTTAGGGACTATGGTTCATTGATTAAATATTAGGGTTTAATGTTTAAACCTCTAATGTCTAATTCTAAACCCTAAGCATTAAACCCTAAAGCATGAGTAATTAACCCTAACCACTAAACCCTCGATCTAGGATTACGGACTATGAGCTATAGATTAAATATTAGGGTTTTATGGTTTAGAGGGTAGTGGTTATTGTTTAGGGTTTAGGGTTAGGGACTATGGTTCATTGATTAAATATTAGGGTTTAAGGTTTAAACCCCTAATGTCTAATTCTAAACCCTAAGCATTAAACCCTAAAGCATGAGTAATTAACTCTAACCACTAAACCCTCGATCTAGGATTACCCTAAACCTAAAGGCTTCATAAACACTAAACCCTAATACCCTAAACCCTAAACATTTAACCTAAACCCTAAACCACAAATTAAGTTCCTAATGATTATTCCCGCCCAAATTTGGTAAACAATAGCCCAACAAACACAACTAAAGCTGAAAACCCATTTTTCCCGCTAAAATATGACAGGTGGCGCTCATTCATTGGTCCGTAAGCTTTGCCACAAATTATGTTCTTCTTCTTCCCATTAGCTGGATCCAGTTGGCACACTGATGTCAGCTCTACATCATCTCAGTCAACTACTATAAATAGGAGAGAGAGTATTGTCAGATTTCAATGACCATATTAATAATATACCATAAATATTAATAATAAAATAAGTAAGTAATAAATAACAAGATAGAGAGAAAAAAGGTATTTTGGGAATTTTACCGGCCATGTGAATTGCCCGGGCACCGAACCGACATTGTTGTAGAGTCAGAATGTATAAAAAAATAATTATTTAGCATTAATTTATTCCTATAATAAAAAATTTAAGTCATCTTATTTTAATTAAGAATATAGATTTAATTTAATAATTTTTACTCATTTAACTTAATTTTATTAAGTATAAAATTTTAAATTAATAATGATTATTCATTTCACTTAAGTTAATTAAGTATAATAGTTTATCTTTGAAGTTATTTTAAAATAATAGTCAAGTTAATTAGAAATACAATTTATTAATACTTAAAATTATTATTAATTCAATTTATCTTTTAATTGAAGTTAAGTTAATTAATTTATTAATACTTGAAATTATTATTAATTTTAAAATTTTTCAATACTTGACATTATTTTATATTCATTATATATAACTTCTTTAAATGTCAGATAATTATCATTATTAGCAAATCAAATAATAGTATTAGTTCAGGTTAATATCAGTTCAGGTCAATATCAGTTCAGGTCAATATCAGTTCAGGTCAATAACAGTTCAGGTCAATATCAGTTCAGGTCAAGAACAGTTCAGGTCAAAAACAGTTCAGGTTCAAAACAGGTCGGGTTCAAAACAGGTCGGGTTCATTTCAGGTCGGGTTCATTTCAGGTCGGGTCCAAACAGGTCGGGTTAAATCGGTTATCTGGCAGGTTAGTCTCGGGTTCGGGTTCGTTTCGGTCGGGTGCAGGTCGGGTTCGGTTACTACAGTAACAGGTCAAATTCGGGTTCGGGTTCACTTCGGTCGGGTGCAGTTCGGGTTCGATTTCTACAGTTACAGGTCAAATTCGGGTTCGGGTTCGTTTCGGTCGGGTGCAGGTCGGGTTCGGTCTTTGAATTCTCGGGTTAAACCAGGTTCTGACTCGATCGGGTTTCAGGCAGGTTACCAGGTCGGGTCAGTTTTTCACACCCCTAAACCTAGGATCATCATGTGGCCTATTTTACTTGTCATGCTCACTTATCACCCTCTAGCCTATTTGTTTGGTGACGAGGCGACTGAATTATTTGAATTTATCAATCATTGTCTCTTCCATTAATTATCAGGCCGTGCCTAACCTAGCTTGTCATGCTCATCATGTGTTTATCACTTTTGGCATAAATTTATTTTTGTAGAATAACAACCAATAATACTCGTCGTATCTTAAAGTTGGGTCATGACAATATTACTGTAACTTTTACTCATCTTCCTAAAAAAGTTGAATAGTATAATCAAAATATTCTAACATTATTGAAGGTTTCAATAGTATTTTTTATTCGCTATTTAAGCTTTCTAGCAATTATAGTGAAATTTCCCATACTATTGAGCCCTTCCTCAATAGGCATATCTTTGTCACCAACCTTATAATCTTGGTAAATAAGACATAACCAAAGTACTTGATAGTTATATATAAATCCTAAAAATATTTGAGATCGAACTTAAAGGTAGGATAAAGTTATTGTTGTCATTATCTATGAGACTTAATTAAAAAAAACTCCAAACTTCGTAATTATATGTTTGTATTATTTTTACAATAAATTTTAAGTTTTCATAAGAAGAAAGAAATCAACTATTAATCTAGATCTGTATGGGTTTTTATGGTAATTTTTTTACGAAAAATTCTACAACGGGCGACGAACATTGATGAACACCACTAACGATAAACACCGATGAACATCATTATTTTTTAAAAAAATTTTAAAAATCTAGAGGACTAAAATTATAATTAAAATTATCTTTTAAAAAATAAAAATTAAATTTAATAGTTACTTTATAATATTTTTTTAATAAGTTAGAATCAAATATACACAATTTTCCTAAACCCTAACAAAATTAATCTCTTAAAAAATAGAAATCAATTTATAATTTTTTAATAGTTTATAATTTAGTAGTGTACCAGTACAGAAAAGCTACAAGGGTGTGAGAAAGAGGCCGTGGGGGAGGTGGTCAGCAGAGATACGCGACCGTGTTGGGCGGTGCAGGCACTGGCTCGGCACGTTCGACACTGCGGAGGAGGCTGCCCGTGCTTATGATGCAGCGGCGAGGCGGCTGAGAGGGTCGAAAGCCAAGACCAACTTTGAGATTCCATCGGCCTTGCCGGCTCTCTCATCACCCTCCACCTCCTCCACATCTTCGGAGGCAAAGAAGAAGGTCAAAGGTAAAGCTAAAACCGAGAGAAAATGTGCGGTGGTCACCTCCGTGGATCAGCTGTTCAGCTGTGCTAGTAGCCTTGGTGGAAATGAAGGGAAAGGGAAGTTGGAGTTGGACTTGAAGCTGGGTGTGGGACTTAATAGCAAGACTACTACGTCAAATAATTAAAGAAATAGCCATTTCCTTACTACTTGCACTTTCATTAACTGAAACTAATCCTTTGTTTTGCTTTTGCATGGTGCATTGAAGCTAAGGTTCTCTGGCTTATCTTTTCTGGGTTGTAAGTCAAAATCTAGCAAAAAACATGTAATGGAACTAACAATATATAGTAGTAGTAGACTAGTAGTAATTTAAACTGATGATCTGATTTTAACGCTTTATCTTTATGTTTTTTAATTGAATTTGTTACGGTTTAGGTTTAGGAGAGTTGGTATATTTGATTTTAATCTATTAAAAAATATAAACTGATTTCTGTTTTTTAAGAGATTGATTTTGTTATGGTTTAGGAGAATTGGGTATATTTGATTCTAACTTATTAAAAAAATATTATAAAGTAACTATTAAATTTGATTTTTATTTTTTAAGAGATAATTTTAATAATAATTTTAGTCCTTTAGATTTTTAAAATTTTAAAAAAAAATTAATGATGCTCATCGGTGTTCATCGTTAGTGGTGTTAGCAATGTTCGTCGCACGTGGTAGACTCATCCTTTTTTTACCCTTTATACCAAACGGACTAGATCTTGGCATAAACATGAAATCGGACAAAAAATGATAACAAAATCCCCCAAAAATCTCATCCATAATAAAGGAATGAAGATTTTAGTGATGTTCACTAATTGACCAAATGATTAAGAATGTTTATATTACTTTATTTTGTACGAGTTTAAATCATAATATTTACATTAAGAATGTAATATATATCTATTAATTTTTTTTTTTACATTTTTACTCTTGAATAGTGCTTGAAACATGAGTGGATTGCATGTTCCCAACCTGGCATGCTTAAAAGAAAAATTGATAGAAATATCTAAAACTAAAATTCAATGTGGTTAATTGCATGTTCTTCACATGTCATAAAGGAATTAAGGAGTTACGAACTAAAGTAAGCAAAAAACAAAACCAGAGCTAGGGATGTATACGGTTCGGTTTCGGTTTAATTCGGTAAGCTATTTTAGTAACTATCGGTTTTCGGTTCGGTTAACCTCGGTTTTTGGGTTTTCCATATTAACGTAAGTTTTCGAAATTTTATATTTTATTTTGACAAAATAACTTTATTTGATGACTTTTAAACAATAAGAGTTAAAGTTTTAAAGTGTTTTTCATAAATATTTATTAAAAACTTGATTTTTAAGTAAATAATAATAATTAAAAATGCATCTACAATATTTTAAGTATAAAATACATATTTTTACATTAGAAAAATAATTATAAATTAAATAAAATATCAAATTCGGTTCAATTCGGTTCGACTCGGTTAACCACAGTTTGCAAACTTATGAACCATAAACCGTCCAAACGCCTCGGTTCGGATCGATTTTCGGTTTTGCAGTTAACCATGCTCAGCCCTAACCAGAGCTAATATCCACTAAGGTTGAATTTAGGGGCTGGCAGCCCCGGCCCCTCAATTTTTTCCCGAATTTTATTATTATTATTATTATTATTTTAATTTTAACTTGATCATTATAATTAATATATAAAAATGTGATAATTTGTGTTTAGCCTCCAAAATTTTCAAGTATATGTAAAAATATTGAGAAAGATTAGATCAATAATTTGTATTTTAATTTTATATATAAACTATTTATTCAAACATTTAGTGAAAAATTAAGAGTGGGTTTACATTTGGGCGATAAAAGTGATCGTATAAAGTCTTTAGAAAAAAGAAGATTTTAAAATGTGTTAAGTTAAATAGTGTAAAATCGATAAATTGATTTTGATATAACTAAAGAATTTAAAGACTAAATTAAAGAGGAGAAAACAAATTTTTAAGTCCTCAAAACCTCTATATATATTTAAAGAAAAATGTTTAAGTCAAAACCTCAACTTGTCATATGTTTTCTGAGTGTTTATCAAGCCAAAACAGTGATTTTCGAGTCACCGTTTAGGAACAACCTTTGGGCGTTTCGGAACAGTTTTGAAACTGTTAACCTCCGTTTCGGAACGGGTTCCGAAACGGATGAAGAACATCGGAACAGTTTGACCCGTTTCGATACGGTCGTATCGAAACGACTTCAAACGTTTCGAAACGACATTCAAACTTGGTTTTAAATATTTGACCGTTGAAGTTTTCAACTGAATTTAAACTTGTCTTTAAGGCGTATCGAAACGCTTCTAAGTCGTTTCGATACAGGCTTTGACAGTGGCAGAGTGTTTCGAAACGAGCTCCTAGCGTATCGAAACGATCGTGCCCGTTTCGGTACGGTCTATTTATTACACCCCAACGACTCTTTTTATTCTGGTCTGTTTCGAAACAGGGTCGGGCGTTTCGGAACATGTGGTTGCAGACTGCATTTATGGAGGGAAGATAACATCCTAACAGCTCTATTGATGAATGCAATAACCCCAACGGCTAGAATTCAATGAGAAGGTATAAAAGAGACCTCTAAAAGCTCCAGCAACAACTATTGAACCTACAAGCAACATCCAAGTAGCAAATCCAAACCCTTGTGCCTTTTATTGTCAAATTCTTGTACCCAACTCTTGTGTTCTCATTGTAATCTTGTATTGTGAGTTTGGGAGTGTGAAATTGTAATTGGGTAAACAATCATCATTTGAGAGGAATTTTTAGAGTTTACCAAATACTTCTCTTGTAAAAGTGAGTAGATTAAGCTTTGGGTAGAAAGCTTAATCAAATTGTAATGTTCCCTCCTTATCCAAGAAAATGGGAAGAATTCAAGTAGTGAATTGGTTGAAAATCCTTAGTGGGAACTAAGGTAGTGGATGTTGTAACACCCGGGTTCGGGGTTCGGGTGAAAATAATAATTTAAAAATAGTTCGGGTTTCGGTTTTTAATTTTTAAATAATAAAATAATGGTTTGGGCCTCGGGTTTTAAGACAAATAAAATTAAGTTGGACCATATTTTTAAACAAGCCCACATGGCCATGGGTGGCACCTATTGTGGTTTTCCTTTTTCATTAAGGACATTTAGGTCTTTGGACCTTTAATTTTAAAGCAACCTAAATAATGTTTTTTTTAGTCATCTTCTTCCCCTCTACTATCCATTCCATCGACAAAAAAACTCTCTCCCCTTTGGAGCACTATTCCATTTCATAACTCACCCATTCTTGAAGGTTTTTCAAAGGTAAGGTCGTTTTTGACTTGCTCTCATTATCCTCTACTAGCACATACCTTTATTTTCTAGAAAACTCATGATTTTAGTAATTTGGGTGTTTTGAAATTTTGATTAAAAATGTCATTTTTATCATCCTTAACTTAGGTTTTCGATTTATAAATGTTATATGAGTTGTTTTGAGTCCAAAGGGGTCCAATGGGTATGATTTTTACAAGGTTTGGGGTGATTCCCGAAATGGGGTTTTGGGGAGGTTTTTGGGAGGTTTTAAGTTGAGTTTTGGGGTGTTTTAGGTGGAATCTTGAGGGCTGATGGTTAGGTCATGTGTAAGTATTGTTTTGAAGGCTTTAGGGAGTAATTTGAGGGTTGAAATCAATGGTTTTGAGGGGTGCTTAAGGGCTGCTCGGATTTTGGAATTTTGAGCTTGTTTTCAATGGAAAAATTGATGTCTTGTGCTTGGTATGTAATCCGGGTTGATTATTTTAGAACATGGACTGATTTGGGATTGTTTGCTTGGTGTTGGAATGTTTAGAAACGAGAAATTTGGTTGGTGGAGCTTCGGGGACAAATCCGGGGATTTCGGAGTCTTGAGCTTGATCTTCGATCTTCTCTTGGGTAGCAAGGGTGAGTAGAATTATTGGTTTTTACATTGTGCTCGATATGGATTCCTTTGGGGTTTGGGTGGAACCTTGAGAGGTCACCTAAACCCGTGTGTAAGCTTCTCTACTCTCATGATGTTGTGATATGTTGGTTGTGTATACGTTGTGATTCTTGAATGCATTTTAAGTTGTTAATGTTGTAGTCGTGTTAAATTCGTGCCTCACGTGATGGTGGTCTAAACTACGGTGATGTGTAGTCTCACCGGTAGTGACTAGTAGGGTAGTACTTTGATGTGTAGTCCCATTGGAAATCCACTAGTCGAAACGGTGATGTGTAGTCCCACCGTACGTGTATGTTGGTTGTGCTTGTGCAAACCATGTGTTGTGTTGAGATAGACCTTTCGTGCATCCATTGCTTTCCTTACATATTAAACGTGTTTTGGAAAACTGCATGTTGTGAATTTTAGAGCCCCTCTCACTAAGCTAGTTGGCTTATGCTCTCTTTGTTTCCAACGTGCAGATCGTTAGAGTTCAGGAGGCAAGCGGGCGAGGGAGGAGCTTTTGGAGTTCTCAAGCTAGTGCAAGTATGGTTTGCATTTTGTAATAATGCCTAGACAATGGAGTATAGAGTTTAGGAGTTGGGGTCAAACTCCTTAGGAATTTATGTTGAGCATGTTAAACTCATGGTTGTGTTATGCTTTTGTTTCATGGTTTGCGATTTATGCTTGTTATGTCGCTTATGTGAACATGCCTTAATATGTATGTTGTTGGCCTATGTATGCCTTATATTTGACTATCCTTTGTGAGGAGTTCTATGCTTGCTAAGTATGCACTTTTAGGTGAAATTGCATGAAGCTTTGATTGGTATGAATTTCGTTAGATTAAATGCCTCACTTGTTAAATTCCGATTGTGGTTTGATGAATGTATGTCGCACGTGCTTAGGGGAGTCCAAATATGCATCTAGTGTCGGGTTTGTGGTCACCCAGTTGGAAAAGGTTGAGTTGCAGAGCAGGGCGTATCGGTACGCCTAAGGGCTGTACCGATACGGTCTTGCCTGCAGAGCTCGGTTTTGGCTGGGCGTATCGATACGCGGGGGCGTATCGATACGGTTTTTAGTCACTGGAATTCAGTTTGTGTTGGGCGTATCGATACATTGGGGTGTATCGATACCCTCCAAAGTTACTGGAATTTGGGGAATTGGGGATGAGTAGGGCGTACCGATAAGGGGCACACGCGTATCGATACCTAGACTACCCTGTTGACCAAGAAGGTTTAACCGAGAGGGGCGTATCGATACGCTCATGGGCAGTATCAATACGGTTTTCTCGGTGTTGACTTTTGGGTTGACCTGGTCAGGGCGTATCGATACCCCTAGTTAGGGTATCGATACGGTCTGCCCTGTAAGCTTATAAATGGACTGTCGTGTTTGGTCGGGGTTCGAATGTGGTCTTTCTTTGGATGCTTTCCGCTGTTGTGAATCACTTAGGACTTAATGTTCCTCTAGACAAGATTAAATTAAAAGAAAAAAATCAGGGTTGCTAACCGAGGGGAACCTTAACGGGTTTCACTCGGTTTTCCCCGTGTGGCCCACTCAGACCGGTCATCCGGCCAGACCCGGACGAGGGGGTTACATTTATTGGTATCAGAGCCTGAGGTTTCCGAGACCTCGGGCAGGTAAGTGAGGTAAGTTAAGGTATTATGAGTGTTTTGCCATGTATGTCTAAATTTTGTCTTTAGCACGGTGTATGAATGCATGCTATGGTGACCTTGCTGTTGTTTGAGAGTTGGTTTGAGTCCCCATTGTCAGGCGTTGTTGTCAAAATAAAAAGGGAAAATTGTTTTTGGTTTAAAGAGCTTTAGAACCGGAGTCCTTTGCCCCTTTGCTAACCTAACGTTTCTTTATTATTGTGTGTTTGTTGTTTTGGATTACTTTAATTGCTATGGTGAGACCGAGGGGACGGCCTAGGGCGGGTGACCAGGCACCCGAGAATGTGCCTCCTGCTCTTAATGCTCCCGATGGTAATGGAGGGAACGTCGGAGGTGATGGTAATGGGCCTCAGGCTGAGGCTAATGTGAGAGGTAATGGGGCTCAAGCGGGCCAAGGCCAGGCAGGGCCAGATGTGGCTCATTTGATTCAGACTATAGCTGGAGCTTTCCAGACAGCTTTGGCCGGTATGCAAGCTGCAGCACCACCTCAGGGTGCGGGGACAGGATTACCCCTAGAGAGGCTTTGCAATTTGGGGGCAGTTGAGTTTCGTAGGTTGTCTCCGGAGGGTTCGGAAGGGTGGCTTGAGAGCACTACTCGCATATTGGGCCAGATGGAGTGTTCGGATGTCCGCAAGTTGGGATGCATCGTCTTATTGCTTCAGGGACACGCTTATACTTGGTGGACCACTGTTATTTCCGGTATGGCCGAGGCGGATATCACATGAGAGTTTTTCAGGAATGCTTTCAAGAGGATGTACCTCGGGGTTCGGTACTTAGATGAAAAGAAAAGAGAGTTCATGGCTTTGGTTCAAGGCAATAGGACCGTGTCCGAGTATGAGATCCAGTTTGTGAGGTTGAGCCAGTACGCGCCAGAGTTGATTCCAGATGAGAAGGAACGATGTGAGCGTTTCAGATATGGGTTGACTACTGATGTGAAGACCTACATGTTGGCCTCCGACTACACTGAGTTCGATGTCTTGGTTTCTAGGGCCAAGGATGTAGAGCAAAACCTAAGCTCTAGAGCACGTGCTGGTGGGTCTGACTCCGGAAAGAGACACGCGAATTGGGATAGAGATCATGCCAAGAGGCATAGAGATAGGAGGTACCAACCGGATACGAGACCTAGGGGTGGTAACCATGGTCAGGGCCGTCAGGGCCAAGGGGCCGTTGGGCACATTCCGGAGTGCACTAGATGCGGGAGACGCCATCCAGATGAGTGTATGGGTATGTTTGGGGCGTGTTGGAACTGTAGCTCCCGAGACCATTTGAGGCGTGATTTTCCACACCTAGTTAGGGGAGGACCGACTCCAGCGAGGGGTTTTGAGCATCAGAGAGGTCGTGGGCGCGGCCGTGGGAACTTCCAGCCGAGGAATGAGGGTCAGAGGAACTTGGCTCATGTGGTAGCAGTCCAGCCCGAGGGAGGAGGACCGGCTAGGGTGTACGCTCAGCGAGAGGCTGGGAATGACACTGATGTCATTGCAGGTAATTTCAGATTACAGTCTTTGAGTTTGCTTTCTCTAATAGATTCGGGGTCAACACATTCGTATATTTTGGGCGATCACGCAAAGTCATTAGGATTACCTTGTGATTGGCTAGAGGTAGGTGTAAATGTCACTAGCTCTTTTGGTGATACAGTGGTAGTTAGGAAAATGTATAGGAGGTGTCCCTTGATGATTCAGGGCCACGTATTTCCGGTCGACATGATGGAGCTACCCTTTTATGGCTTTGATGTGATTTTGGGCATGGATTGGCTTGTAGAGCATAGAGCTAGGGTTGACTTAGAGACTAAGAGGGTCTCTTTGAGGCTTACCGATGACTTTGAGGTTGTGGTAGTTGGGGAGAATGTCAAGTTTTTGTCCAATGTGGTTTCGGCTTTGGAGGCTCAGAGGTTGTTGGGTTCAGGGTGTCAGGCTTACTTGGCTTACGTAATGAACCCGGATATGAGTGAGGTGAGACCTCAGGACATCAGGGCTGTATGCGACTTTCCGAGTGTTTTTCCGGAAGAGCTACCAGGCTTGCCTCCAGATAGAGCTGTTGAGTTTGCTATTGAGACATATTCTGATTCTGCACCGGTGTCGATTGCTCCGTATAGAATGGAACCGAAAGAGTTGAAAGAATTGAAGACACAACTTCAGGAGTTGACTGACAGAGGGTTTATTAGGCCTAGTGTTTCCCCGTGGGGTGCTCCGGTTTTGTTTGTGAAAAAGAAGGATGGTAGCATGAGAATGTGTATAGACTATAGACAGTTGAATAAGGTGACAGTGAAAAACAAATATCCCTTGCCAAAGATAGATGACTTACTAGACCAGTTGAGGGGTGCTTCCGTGTTTTCGAAGATTGACTTGAGGTCTGGATATTACCAGTTAAAGGTAAAGGACGTGGACATACCGAAGACAGCCTTTCGTACACGTTATGGGCATTATGAGTTTTTGGTGATGCCTTTTGGGTTGACCAATGCTCCAGCGGCCTTCATGGATATGATGAACCGAGTGTTCCATAAGTTCTTGGACAGGTTTGTGGTAGTGTTTATTGATGACATCCTAGTGTACTCTAGGACCGAAGAGGAGCACGATGAACACTTAAGGTTAGTGCTTCAGACCCTACTTGAGAATCAGTTGTATGCCAAGCTAAGTAAGTGTGAGTTTTGGATTAGGGAGGTGGTCTTCCTAGGTCACGTGATATCAGCTAGTGGGATTAGTGTAGATCCCAAGAAGATTGAAGCCATTGTGAGTTGGAAGCAACCGAAATCAGTGACAGAAATTCGCAGTTTCCTAGGTTTGGCGGGGTACTATAGAAGGTTTGTTGAGGGGTTCTCGAGAATAGCGGCTCCATTGACCAAGTTGCTATAGAAAAATGTTCCATATGAATGGTCAGATGCAAGACAAGAAGCGTTTGAGAAATTGAAGAAAGCTTTGACCGAAGCTCCTATTTTGATTCAGCCTGAGCCGGGGAGAGAGTTTGTGATTTACAGTGATGCATCTTATGTGGGGCTAGGTTGTGTACTCATGCAAGAGGGTAAGGTGGTGGCATATGCTTCGCGACAGTTGAAGGTCCATGAGAAGAATTACCCAACACACGACATAGAGTTGGCTGTAGTGGTGTTCGCATTGAAAATTTGGAGACACCATCTATATGGTGAGAAGTGCACCGTGTACACCGACCACAAGAGTTTGAAATTTTTAATATCTCAGAGGGAGTTGAACCTCAGACAACGAAGGTGGTTAGAGCTTCTTAAGGATTATGACCTTACCATAGAGTATCATCCGGGCAAGGCAAATGTGGTGGCCGATGCCTTGAGTAGGAAGGTGGCCGTTGAGTTGCGAGCAATGTTTGCAAGGTTGAGTGTGTCAACGGATGGTGGGTTGGTAGCCGAGCTTCAGGTTAAGCCATCATTGGTACAGTTGATCCGTGAGAAGCAGTTGCGAGATGAGTCTTTGGCACCTCACATGCAAGACATAGCCGAAGATAGGTCTACCGAGTATTGCTTTGGAGAGAATGGGATCCTATGTTTCAAGGATAGGATAGTGGTTCCGGAGGATGCCGAGTTGAGGCGTACGATCTTGAGTGAGGCTCACAATAGTCCTTTTTCTATGCATCCGGGTAGCACGAAGATGTATCGAGGATTGAAAGAAGAGTATTATTGGATTGGTCTGAAAAAGGATGTAGCCGAGTTTGTAAGTAGATGTATGGTTTGTCAGAGAGTCAAGGCGGGGCATCAGTTTCCCTCAGGGTTGTTGCAACCGTTGAAAATTCTAGAGTGGAAGTGGGAGCGTATCACCATAGACTTTGTGTCAGGACTTCCGTTGACTCCTTCGAAGAAAAATTCAGTGTGGGTGATTGTAGACAGATTCACCAAGTGCGCTCACTTCATACCGGTTCATACTACCTATACCTTAGACAAGTTGGCTGAATTGTATATTCGTGAGATTGTGAGACTACATGGGGTACCGAAGTCGATTGTGTCAGACCGAGATCCGAGATTTACCTCTAGATTCTGGGAGTGTTTGCATCGAGCTTTGGGTACATGGTTGAACTTCAGCACTTCGTATCATCCGTAGTCAGATGGGCAGTCAGAGAGTAATTCAGATATTGGAGGATATGTTGAGGTGTTGTGTCATTGACTTCCAAGGGACATGGGAGAAACACTTACCATTAGTGGAGTTCGCGTATAACAATAGCTTTCAGTCGAGCATTCAGATGGCTCCCTATGAGGCCTTGTATGGTAGGAAGTGTAGGACCCCGATTTGTTGGGCCGAGGCCGGACAGAAACTTGTGCCGATGCCCGAATTGCTTAAGGGAACCACCGAGAAGGTGAAGTTGATATGTGACCGCTTGAAAGCAGCTTCAGATCGACAAAAGTCCTATGCCGACTTAAAGAGGAAGGAGGTAGAATACTCCGTGGGGGATAAGGTGTTCTTGAAGGTCTCACCTTGGAAGAAGGTGATGAGGTTTGGGAAGAAGGGCAAGTTGAGCTCAAGGTACATAGGGCCTTATGAGATAGTTGAGAGAATTGGTCCGGTGTCATATAGATTGAGGCTCCCAGTTGAGCTAGAGAAGATTCATGATGTATTTCATGTGTCGATGCTTAGGAGGTATAGATCAGATCCGTCCCATATTATGCCAGTGGAAGAAATAGAGTTAAATCCGGACTTGTCTTACAACGAGGAACCAGTTGAAATACTTGCTTCAGATAGCAAGGTGTTGCGTGGCAAGACTATAGAGTTGGTCAAAGTCTTATGGAGACATAGAGGTGTGGAGGAAGCCACGTGGGAGAGGAAAGCTGACATGCTTGAGCAGTTTTCGTATTTGTTTCCGTCAGGTAATTTCGAGGACGAAATTCCTTAAGTGGGGGAGAGTTGTAACACCTGGGTTCGGGGGTCGGGTGAAAATAATAAATTAAAAATAGTTCGGGTTTCGGTTTTAAATTTTTAAATAATAAAATAATGGTTTGGGCCTCAGGTTTTAAGACAAATAAAATTAAGTTGGACCATATTTTTAAACAAGCCCACATGGCCATGGGTGGCACCTATTGTGGTTTTCCTTTTTCATTAAGGACATTTAGGTCTTTGGACCTTTAATTTTAAAGCAACCTAAATAATGTTTTTTTTAGTCATCTTCTTCCCCTTTACTATCCATTCCATCGACAAAAAAACCCTCTCCCCTTTGGAGCACTATTCCATTTCATAACTCACCCATTCTTGAAGGTTTTTCAAAGGTAAGGTCATTTTTTACTTGCTCTCATTATCCTCTACTAGCACATACCTTTATTTTCTAGAAAACTCATGATTTTAGTAATTTGGGTGTTTTGAAATTTTGATTAAAAATGTCATTTTTATCATCCTTAACTTAGGTTTTCGATTTATAAATGTTATATGATTTGTTTTGAGTCCAAAGGGGTCCAATGGGTATGATTTTTACAAGGTTTGGGGTGATTCCCGAAATGGGGTTTTGGGGAGGTTTTTGAGAGGTTTTAAGTTGAGTTTTGGGGGTGTTTTAGGTGGAATCTTGAGGGCTGATGGTTAGGGCATGTGTAAGTATTATTTTGAAGGCTTTAGGGAGTAATTTGAGGGTTGAAATCAATGGTTTTGAGGGGTACTTAAGGGCTGCTCGGATTTTGGAATTTTGAGCTTGTTTTCAATGGAAAAATTGATGTCTTGTGCTTGGTATGTAATCCGGGTTGATTATTTTAGAACATGGACTGATTTGGGATTGTTTGCTTGGTGTTGGAATGTTTAGAAACGAGAAATTTGGTTGGTGGAGCTTCAGGGACAAATCCGGGGATTTCGGAGTCTTGAGCTTGGTCTTCGATCTTCTCTTGGGTAGCAACGGTGAGTAGAATTATTGGTTTTTACATTGTGCTCGATATGGGTTCCTTTGGGGTTTGGGTGGAACCTTGAGAGGTCACCTAAACCCGTGTGTAAGCTTCTCTACTCTCATTATGTTGTGATATGTTGGTTGTGTATACGTTGTGATTCTTGAATGCATTTTAAGTTGTTAATGTTGTAGTCGTGTTAAGTTTGTGCCTCACGTGATGGTGGTCTAAACTACGGTGATGTGTAGTCCCACCGGTAGTGACTAGTAGGGTAGTACTTTGATGTGTAGTCCCATTGGAAATCCACTAGTCGAAACGGTGATGTGTAGTCCCACCGTACGTGTATGTTGGTTGTGCTTGTGCAGACCATGTGTTGTGTTGAGATAACCTTTCGTGCATCCATTGCTTTCCTTACATATTAAACGTGTTTTGGAAAACTGCATGTTGTGAATTGTAGAGCCCCTCTCACTAAGCTAGTTGGCTTATGCTCTCTTTGTTTCCAACGTGCAGATCGTTAGAGTTCGGGAGGCAAGCGGGCGAGGGAGGAGCTTTTGGAGTTCTCAAGCTAGTGCAAGTATGGTTTGGATTTTGTAATAATGCCTAGACAATGGGGTATAGAGTTTAGGAGTTGGGGTCAAACTCCTTAGGAATTTATGTTGAGCATGTTAAACTCATGGTTGTGTTATGCTTTTGTTTCATGGTTTGCGATTTATGCTTGTTATGTCGCTTATGTGAACATGCCTTAATATGTATGTTGTTGGCCTATGTATGCCTTATATTTGACTATCCTTTGTGAGGAGTTCTATGCTTGCTAAGTATGCACTTTTAGGTGAAATTGCATGAAGCTTTGATTGGTATGAATTTCGTTAGATTAAATGCCTCACTTGTTAAATTCCGATTGTGGTTTGATGAATGTATGTCGCACGTGCTTAGGGGAGTCCAAATATGCATCTAGTGTCGGGTTTGTGGTCACCCAGTTGGAAAAGGTTGAGTTGCAGAGCAAGGCGTATCGGTACGCCTAAGGGCCGTACCGATACGGTCTTTCCTGCAGAGCTCGGTTTTGGCTGGGCGTATTGATACGCGGGGGCGTATCGATACGGTTTTTAGTCACTGGAATTCAGTTTGTGTTGGGCGTATCGATACACTGGGGTGTATCGATAGCCTCCAAAGTTACCGGAATTTGGAGAATTGGGGATGAGTAGGGCGTACCGATACGGGGCACACGCGTATCGATACCTAGACTACCTTGTTGACCAAGAAGGTTTGACCGAGAGGGGCGTTTCGATACGCTCATGGGCAGTATCGATACAGTTTTCTCGGTGTTGACTTTTGGGTTGACTTGGTCAGGGCGTATCGATACCCCTAGTTAGGGTACCGATACGGTCTGCCCTGTAAGCTTATAAATGGACTGTCGTGTTTGGTCGGGGTTCGAATGTGGTCTTTCTTTGGATGCTTTTCGTTGTTGTGAATCACTTAGGACTTAATGTTCCTCTAGACAAGATTAAATTAAAAGAAAAAAAATCAGGGTTGCTAACCGAGGGGAACCTTAACGGGTTTCACTCGGTTTTCCCCGTGTGGCCCACTCGGACCGGTCATCCGGCCAGACCGGGACGAGGGGGTTACAGATGTAGAGTTCGTTTGGAGAACTTGAACCACTCTAATTTCTTTGTGTCACATTTCATTTTTCTATATTTTCACTCACCAAAATTTTTATCGCCAATTCAACCCCTCTTGGCCATTTGCAATTGTGTGATCAACTCAACAATTGGTATCAGAGCTACACTCATTAGAAGGATTACAACCCTCTTGAGTCGATTCTAGAAGAGTTTGATCAACAACTAGTCAAGCAATGTCATCCACCTCAAATTTCAACCTCTACGAGTCACAATCCACCACCTAGCCACCATTCTTCAATGGCGATAACTACCTATATTGGAAGAATAGGATGAGACTCTTCATCAAGTATACCGACTACATGGTGTGGGATGTGGTTGAAGAAGGTCTATTCATTCACATGAAGAGAGAAGATGAAGGAAGACTTGTTCCAAAGGTCAAGGCCGAAATGACCGAAGATGATCGAAAATGAATGCAAGTAAATGATAAAGCTCTTCATGTCATCTTTTGTGCACTTGGCCCGGACATCTACTCCAAGGTGTCTTCGATCGAGAATGCCAAGGAAGTTTGGGACATCCTCGAGACAACATATGAGGGAACTAGTGACGTCAAGGAAACAAAAATCGGGCTATTAAATCAAAGTTACGAAAATTTCAAAATGGATCCCGATGAGAGTGTTTCCAAGATGTTTGATCGATTCTCGGTCATTGTCAATGGGTTGAAGGGTTTCAGTGAGATCATCCCCGAAGACAAGTTAGTGAGGAAATTGTTGTACTCTCTTTCGGAATCATGGGATAACAAGAGAACGACTATTATTGAAGCTCGAGATTTGAAGACTCTCAAGCTAGATGCTCTTGTTGGATCTCTACTCACCCATGAGATCATGAAGAAGGAAAGAGAAGAAGAAAAGAAAATGGAGGAGAAGAAGGTTGAGAAGAAGGATGTCGAGAAGAAGAAGATTGGAATCGCTCTTAAAGCTTCATACCATGAAAGCGATTCTAACGAAGATGAAGATGAGGAGATGGCCATGTTGGCCAAACGATTCACTCGCTTTATGAAGTCCAACTGTGGGAGAAAGTTCATTAGAAAAGGAGACTTCAAGAGCAAGAGTAAAGAAGAGGAGAAGGACCAAATCATTTGCTATGAGTGCAAAAAATCCGGCCATATCCGTTCCGAATGTCCTCAATTGAAAAGGAAGAGCTTTGGGAAGAAGAACAAGCTCAAAGCTCAAGTAGCAACTTGGAGTGACGAGGAGTCATCCAAGGAGGAGGAGGAAGTGGTCAATCTTTGTCTCATGACCATTGATGATGAACCAAAGGTAAACCTTAATTCATCTAATTTTGATTTTACCTTTGATGAACTTCAAGATGCTTACGATGAATTGCAAGAGGTTTATGATGAGTTAGTTGTAAAATATAAGGAGTCTATTTTGAGAAACAAGAAAAACATTTCTGATTTAAAAACTCAAAATGAATCTATTTCAAAAACTAACTCGGAATTGGAAAAGAAAGTTTTGTACTTAGTAAATCTTTCAAATGATCTTAAAAAGAAAAACTTTGATCTTGAAAAACTTCTTTCCGATTTTCAAGATTATCACACAAAGGAAGTGGATAATCTTAAAACATCTATTGCTATTGGGAAAAACCATTTTGAAAAAGAAAAATCTTCTAAATCCCAATATGTAAAAAGAAAAACTTTTGTTTCTAAACAAAGAAATTTTCCTAAGCAATCTAGAGGTCAAAGGATTAGGAGTGTTTGGGTTCCTAAGGAACTCATTATTTCTAATAACATGAATGCTATTGCTTATTGGATCCCTAAGGGAACCAAGGTTTTTAGGGCTAACACACATGGACCCAAAATGATTTGGGTACCAAAAATCAAGGCATAATTTCTTTGTTTGTAGGGGGCACATTGCTACAAGGCCAAAGCTTCAAGCCAAAACTCACGGTACCTTGATAGTGGATGCTCAAGACACATGACCGAAGACAAGAGTCGATTCGTGGAACTAAAGCCAAAGAGTGGTGGAGTGGTAACTTTCGGTGACAACTCCAAAGGCCACATTGAAGGAATAGACTTTATTGGTAATCACTCTTCTATTTTCATTGAAAATGTCTTGTATGTCAACGGTCTTAAACACAACTTATTGAGCATTAGTCAATTATGTGATAAGGGTTTTAATGTTTTATTTGATAAAAATGGATGGAAAATTATAAACATTAAAACAAATCAATTGATGCTCATAGAGCATAGAATATGCTATATTTACATGGTGCACTTAGATGACATCCATACATCTCATACATGTTTAGTTGCACATGATGAACATGACTCATGGCTTTGGCATAGAAAATTAGGACATGCTAGCATGAGTGTTTTAGAAAAAATAATTCCCCTTAATCTAGTTAGAGGTTTACCCAAACTTAAGTTCTCTAACGATAAAATTTGTGATGCATGCTCTAAGGGTAAACAACATAGAACTTCATTTAAATCCATTAATGATGTCTCTACTAGTAGATGCTTACAATTGATTCATATGGATCTTTTTGGGCCTATTAGAACTATGAGCTTGGGTGGTAAATCGTACGCCTTTGTACTTGTTGATGACTATTCTAGGTTTACTTGGGTTCTATTCTTAAGTACAAAAGGTGAGGCTTTAGAAAAATTCATCACATTTTCTAAAATAACTCAAAATGATCTTGAACTTAAAATCTCTCACATTAGAAGTGATCATGGAACCGAATTTCAAAATCTAGGTTTTGAAGAGTTTTTAAATGAAAATGGGATTAGCCATAATTTTTCTGCTCCTCGCACTCCTCCACAAAATGGGGTAGTTGAAAGGAAAAATCGAACTTTAGAAGAAATTGCTAGAACCATGCTTTGCGAAAATAATTTACCTAAATATTTTTGGGCGGAAGCCACAAATATCGCTTGCTACATTATAAATCGTGTAATGATTAGGCCAATTTTGAAGAAAACACCATATGAGATCCTAAAATCTAAAAAGCCTAACATTAGCTATTTTCATCCATTTGGTTACAAGTGATTTGTTTTAAATAATGGAAAAGACAACTTAGGTAAATTTGATGTTAAAAGTGATGAAGCTATTTTCTTGGGGTATTCTTTAAACTCTAAAGCCTATCGTGTATTTAATAAAAGAACTTTAGTAGTAGAAGAGTCTATACATGTTGTTTTCGATGATAACCTCCTTCCGAGGAAGGAATCTTGTGATGATGATGATATAGGGATTCTTGATGCCATTAATGGAGGACAAACGTCAAAGGTAGATGAGACTCCAACTAAAGATGAAGATGCACAAGATTCACCTCTTGAAACCTTGAAGGATTTGACTCTTGAAGAAAATGAGGTATCTTACCCAAGGGAGTTCAACTATGTCAAAGGTGGTGAAATCTTGGGCGATCCATCCAAGGGGGTAACTACTAGATCCTCTCTCAAATTAATAAACCATGTTGCATTTCTTTCATGCATTGAGCCTAAAAATATCAAAGAAACATTAAAAGATGATTTTTGGATTTTGGCCATGCAAGAGGAATTAAATCAATTTGAGAGAAGTAAAGTTTGGACATTAGTTGAAAGGCCTAGTAATCAATCTACTATAGGAACTAAATGGGTCTTTAGGAATAAACTAGACGAAAATGGTAATATAGTGAGAAACAAGGCTAGGCTTGTTGCTCAAGGCTATACCCAAGAAGAAGAAATTGATTTTGATGAAACATATGCACACGTAGCTAGGATGGAAGCCATTAGGATGCTTTTGGCATTTCAATGTTACAATGATTTCAAGCTTTTTCAAATGGATGTGAAAAGTGCTTTTCTAAACGGTTTTATAAATGAAGAAGTGTATGTTGAACAACCATCGGGTTTTGAGGATTCAAAATTTCCAAATCATGTGTTCAAACTAACTAAAGCTCTTTGTGGTTTAAAACAATCTCCTAGAGCTTGGTATGAGAGACTTTCAAACTTTTTAATTGAAAAGGGTTTTGAAAAAGGTAAGGTGGACACTACACTTTTAATAAAAAGATTTAATAATGACATCTTAGTAGTACAAATCTATGTTGATGATATCATTTTTGCTTCTACTAATAAATGTTATTGCAAAGAATTTTCTAAGCTAATGCAAGGTGAGTTCGAGATGAGCATGATGGGAGAGCTCTCATTCTTTTTGGGACTCCAAATCAAACAAAGGAAAGATGACACCTTCATAAATCAAGTTAAGTACGTGAACGATATTCTCAAAAAGTTCGGCTTGGAGAATGCAAAGCCTCAAGCCACACCTATGAGCTCTTCCATAAAGCTTGACAAAGATGAAGGAGGTAAGTGTATTGATTCTAAGCTTTATAGATCCATAATAGGTTCTTTGCTTTACCTTACCGCAAGTAGACCAGATATCATGTTTAGTGTTTGCTTGTGTGCTAGGTTTCAAGCTAGTCTATAACACCCCTCACTCCGAATTAGGGGCAAGTAGCGTTAAACGGATTCGTATTAACTTGTTACAATTAGGCAGCGAAAAATGTGTAATATTTTTACTTTTTTATTCGAATACTAACTAGGTGGGCCTACTTAAAAATCATTTAATTTTACATATGATCTAACATTCAATTCTTGATCTTATTTATCCAACATTTAACATACTTATACATATACATACTTAATCCTTACTTTATCATTTTTCGACAATTTCAATTTAGTGAGCAAAATATATTTTAATCATGATCAACTAGGAAATTTCATCTTTGATATCATCACCATAACATTATATGCCATATGCATTAATCATCCATAATATGTGTTTCCCTTATACAAAAGATTTCGGGGTAGCTACCATTGGCTAAACCTATCGGTTGCCTATATAAAAAGTTAACAAAAAGAAACCAGCCCAAAACATATAAAAAGGGCTAAGCTATACCCCATATTTACCCCATACATACATAAAAAAATGAGGGAAACTTAATTTGAGAGTTTTAAACAGTCTTAAGATAATAATTCATAAACATGACCATAAGTGCAAACTGAACTAGCATGCTGACAGCTAGGCCACCCATCATAAGCACAACAAAGATAATGAAAGGCATACTTCTATCTTCGAGCTAACAAGATCAGTGGGTAGACCGATAACTCTACTTCCTGTAATTTTGGGAAGAAAGAAAAATATGGGTGATAAGTACTTACAGTACTTAGTGAGGAAACCCTAATCTATCCATTTTAAAATTTTTGGCTTAAATTATCACACAAGAATTAAATCTATAATTTAGTATGTTTACACCATTCTATTCGAATGGATCATATGCCAACATTTCAATTCACAAGCAATTTAACAAATAAGTACAACATGTAACATACTTACAATCTATTCATAAATTTCAAATACTACAAATTGATTTCAAGCAGCAACAAACTGTAACAGATTAATAAGTAAAATTTTATTTATCAATTTCATGCATCATTTATTCCAACTATCAACTTATCAAAATCAAGGAGATCAACCATCAATGTTTGCAAGTTATTTAATTATTAACTTGGTTACAAAGCCTTGGTTCTGATTTTCTTGCCGTGTTGCATCAATGGATTGAGTTAATTCGATCCAATTGGTTCGATAAATTGAACCTATCAAACGATTTAAGCAATCCCCAATTCATGTACATATACATATATTTCTAATTCACAGTTCAACAATAACTCATATCTCAATTGATAGATCAACATAGACAAGAAAACAGTCCACATGTAACACGTATATATCACCAATTTACTCAATCAAGCAATTCATTCAACAATCACAAACAATCCAAATTTCAATTTTCATTAGCTTCCTTCCCTTATTAAATAAAGCAAATCTGAAATTTAAGTCATTTTGCATGCAATCTGTATAATAGAAATAATAATTAAAGTAGTTGAGACTCTAATCTCAACTCTAATTGCGTTTCACTCACAGTCGCCGAGCTAGTTCTGAATTCGAAGATTCTTCCTACGTTCCCTTGTCGATCCAGCTATCGGATCCTCGTCAATTCCTTCTCCTCTAGGCTCTATTACATCATATACAATCATACAAGACAAAATTCAGAATCTATTAATTCAATTTAGCTATTAGGTTTTCACAATTCAGTTTTGGTCCCTAAACTAATTCCAACCTCGGGTAGAGTCGAATTAATCTACCAAATTTTCTTAAATTTCTTAATCCACCACTTGATTTCTTTAATTACTTATGTTAATTTAGTAATAATAATTTTCTTATTCATGTTAATAATTCTCTTCATTTAACCTCACCAATTCAATTTAAATTGTTATTCAAGGTTCGACATTTCTTTAATTGGACAGTTTTGACCATCTATACCAATTTAGCTCCCATTTTCACTATATCAGTCGGAATTAAGTTCTGTTTGTTTCCATGCCAAATTAACATCTTCAATTGCTATCGATCAAAATTTTAGACCGAATTTCTAAGTGTACCATTACATATGAATTTTCAAGGTTCACTGTCCATAATAATGTAACCCCCTCGTCCCGGTCCGGACGCTTGACCGGTCAGAGCGGGCTACACGGGGATAACCGAGGCAAAACCCGTTAAGGCCCCACTTCGGTTAACAACCCGAGAAAACCTTTTCATTTATCATTATCTTGTCTAGATGCATTATTATGTTCTATGTGAAACAACGACAGCGGAAGCAACAAGCGAGGCGAACAACCAAACAACAATTCAAAAATAGCCCATTTTAACTTAAACTGCAGGCCGTATCGATACGCCTTGACTAGGTCAATTGGCCAAAGTCAACTCGAGGAGACCGTATCGATACGTTGGTTGACCGTATCGATACGCCCTCAACGGTCAACTTCTCGTGGTCAATGCTACGAAGACCGTTTCGAAACACCTAAGCCCGTTTCGATACCCTTAATTTCTCGTCAAAATCTCAGACTTCCAGTAGCAAAATGGTATCAAAACGCCCTTCCCACGTATCGAAACGCTTGGCCTGAAACAAGAGGGTTGTATCGATACGGGTCCAACCGTATCGATACCCCTGCTACAAACAGACATGTTTTAGCTGGTTTAAGGCACAAGGCTGCCTCAAAAACACCAACTAAGACCTCCAACCAAACATGCATGAACTCTAAAGGCAAGGCACCCTACAACAAGCATGTTTAACATATAACATACATATAAAATCCATACATTGAAAGGAATCATCATTCACCATAGAAGAGGCATACAAAGCATTCATGGTTTCATGTTTTAGACAAACATACATAAGAGCATTCATGAAAGAGCACAAGGCCAACATACTAGGCATGAGCAAGCCTTAAGCAAAACATCTCTCTACTAAACAAAGCCTAAAAGAATTTTAGCTCTATATTCCATCAAATCTTAAGTCCGAGTCGGGGTTGGAAATAATAGTTCTATCCATGCAAATGTATATTTTATATTTATTAGAATTTGTCACACCGATTAATGAAATTATTTTATGTACAAAAAATAAATAAAAATAACTTTAGTTTAAGCAGTAAATAATTAATATATAAATATATTGAACATGAATTTGATAATTAGATGAACAATTTTTAATTATTTTATTTAAAAACTATCAATTTTATTTCAACAACACGTTTGTCAACTTGATTGGGCGTAATGATAGACAACAAATGGACGACATTCGATGTTATAAACGATCACTTATGCGGCTCATAGTACAAACATAAATATTCTGTCATTATTTGTGCTTCTATTTATGATCAAATACCAAAAAATATAGTTTATAGTTTAGTGTTTAGGTTTAGGGTGTAAGGTGTATGGTTTATTTTAGGGTTTAATTTTTCAGTATTTTTTTAATATGCTGATGTGATTACAAGGGAATATATGTTCAATTTTTTTAGCCCTTTAATGATGCACACACACCGTGCACACATGGTGTTCGAACCCAAGTCACCTGGATTAAAAAAAACATCATCCTTTACCACCGGTGTAATCACCTATTTTGTCCGGGGTGTTAACCCGTTTTCTTTTTTTAATAATGGGCTTTATTATTTTTCTTAATTATATACATATCGAATGATTTAAAACAAAAACTAAAAAAGAAAAAAAAACAATATATATATATATATATATATATATATTATTAATGTTGTATTTGTTATATTTATTATTACTATTATTACCATTTATTATTATTACCAACGTTATTATCATATACTAATTATTATTTATTATAATTATTATTATTATCTATTATCCATTATTATTATTATATTTGCTATTGTTATTATATTTATAATTATTATTAGTGTTATATTTATTAATATTATTATTATATATTATATTATTACTATTACTATTAATATTAATATTATTATTATTATTGAATAAATCCGAAAATACTAAAAATTAATACATATACATAATAACGTGCCCAATTAATAAAAATAAAACCCAAGTTTATTAAAGAGTCCATTTACAGATGCTAAGAACCCAAAAATATTATACATAATATGAGGCTCGTTTGGCCCAAACCCTAATTACATCAGAAAAACCTAATCGAATGACTATCTTTATGTCTTGCGCAGTCGTTTCTCGACCGTTCGATCTAGGAAAGATCTAACGCGCCGCACACGCGGCTTCTCATCTCTCTCACACGCGGCTTCTCAGCTCCTTCACGTGCGCCTTTACGAATTCCGCGCGACCGTTCAGATCTTTCACCGACGGTTGGGATCGCTCCGCATCGTCCGGCTAGCCACACTCGTCCTCTGGTCCCCTCCTCACGGCCGTTCAGTCACATGCAAACAAAGGAAAAAGTGTCAGAAATGCGCAACGAAAATAACCAAAATCAGAGGCCAAATAACAGATTTCACAAACGAATACAAATAAGAATAGGCAGAACCAATAGAAATTTTTCATTCGATTTTATGTAATCCAAAATGTAATTTTTCGGTGTTATAAAAACCCGAAGCACACATTGTAATCCCAAGTATGATTCGGAGAATTTCAGAGCAATATAAAAAAAAGAAAGCCTCAAGCATTCAGAGGTATCATCGTCTTCCCATTTCTTCATTTCGAAGCATATAAAATAAATAAACGAAAGAGAGTTAAGTTTTTGATTTTTTTACCTTTGCGACGCTTCGTCTTCCCTAGTTACCCATCTCACCGCCGATAAACCTCTTGGCCTTTTTGAGGCCTTGCATGGTGAGCCGGTAAGGGTGGTAACAAGAAAAAGGGGCGATTTCGATTTGGAAAGCAGAAAAAAAGATTTTTTCTTTTCAAATCTTCTTTTTTTTGGTTTAAAAAATTTGGGGCTTACTTTGTTATTGGTTCTGAAAGGTTTTCAAAAAAGGGAAAGTGAAGAAAAATTTAGGTTTTTTTAGGGTTGTCAGGTCGCCGGCTGTCGAATAACGACGACCGAAGTAGCGTCGGTGTTGGGGTTTTCGAATGAGAGAGGGGGAGAGGTCTAATCTGAACCTAGGATTAGCTAAACAAAAAGTCTAAAGTATTTTTTAAACACGGTTTTATAGTGTTTTAACGTTTTAAAATTGGCATAATTCGTCTTTAAATCTCTTCGTGTCGTCATTATTACGCGCGCAGGGTCTCCGTATTTTTAAACCCTCTCCGTGGTCCTTGCACCTTTTCAAATGTTTTTAATTTCGTCCTATTTTCATTTTAATCTGTTTTCGAATGGTTTAATCGCCATCTCAATCCCTTTAGTTTTTCTAAAATATTTAATTTCTTCCCTCCTTTGTTTTTGGTTGATTTTCAAGTGGTCAAATCACAATTTTGGTCCTTTCAGGTTTCAACGTCTTTTTAATTTGGTCATTATTTTGTGATTCAATCAGTTTTTCAGTGGTATTATTGCTGCTTTGGTCCTTCAAATTTGCGTTTTTGTTTTAATTAGTCCCTTTTCCAGTGTTTTCCCTTTAATCTTGCATTTTAATTTTTATCTTGCATTTTGCATTTCATTAATTTTAGACCATATTTTATTTTATTTGCTTTATTTATGTTTGGTTGATATTGTATAGTTGGTGTGGTACTTGATATATTGTATTTTTATGATCGTATGCTTTTTATATAATCTTGTTTAATATATAGTTCTTGCAAAATGTGTTTTTATAATATATAGTTTCACACATATTCCATAGTTTTATATGTTACATGCTTGATCTTAATGTGTGCGTATCTTAGCTTTTTATATATTGCTCGAATATTTATATGTATATATATATGTGTGTGTTTGTTTTTAATGTGTACATAGCTTAGTTGCTTTTATCGCTCGAATATATTTTTTGTAGCATGCATCCTATATGTCATTTCATGTGACCTTTAATGTTCCGATTTTCATGTTAATTAATTCTAATTATAAAAAGGAGATACTTATTAATTCGCGTATTCGGGTCGAAATATCCTAACTTATTGGATATTCCCCGAATATTCGGATTAATTCGCATCGTCTAAAGGTAAATTCCTAAGTAAAACGAACAAGACCATGACACCATATTTTATTTGCTTGCATCATGCATAAAGGTGACTTACGGGATCCGAACCCTAAACTAACACGGCAGTCAGACTTATATGATGTCGGATTAGTCTTTGGTCCGGTGTACCGTCATCCTTTTTAATTAAACGACTAATTAATTCGAAACCGTCAATTCGAAAAAGCTCGTATAATTAAAGTTTAATTTTCAATTAAGAACCTCTAATTAAATTCATTTTAAATTCCAGATAATTTCCATCGATTTAAAAACAAAAATTGTTTTGGTACCGATTTTCGGGCGTGATGGGGGTACTAACCCTTCCCCACACGTAACCAACTCCCGGACCCTTTCAAATGAATCTCTGGTTTTGTTTTTATGGTGTCCGGCCTACCTCAGTGGCCGGTGGCGACTCCAAAATTTTTTTTTAAAGATTTTTCGAAACTTGAAATTTTTAAAAGAAATTTCCCTTTTTAATCGAATTTTCTAAAAATATGGGACACTTCAAGGTTTCTCCTTTCAAAGAAAAAAAACTTTATCACAACCGGAACCACCGCAGGGGTTCTTTAGTGCTAGGATATGAATAAAGACAAAAAAAAGTACAGAAATGAAATGTTCAAATCACTAAGAAGGGAGTTGTAAACTTTTTGTACCTTCATGCTGGCGGAAGTTTCCAACAGTTACAATTAACATAAATAAACTTCCGATTGTGCGAAAGAAAAGTAAATTGTTTAAGAAAACATTGTGCAGCCTAGTCTCTTATAAGAAAGATGATACAGTTCATCTTCTTATCAAACCTCTGGAACAGCTTCATGATCCTTAAACTCCTTAACATAAGTAATTGGAACCTGGAGCAGCTTCAATCCACTCAGACCAGTCCAATTGAAACTGTTCTCTGTTTTCTCCACCCTCTTCTTCCTTTCACGTTTAACTGGTGAAATAATACGGAAACAGAATTCTATGTTACTCGGATTCGAACAAATATATTCGATACATGTATGTGTTTGAATGTGAATATTATTAGAGCTCAAATATGTTTGAAAGTGAATATTGAGAGATACCTTTTGGCGCAGTTGAAGTTGAAGCTACAGTTGAAGTTGAAGGATCAGAGGTATTCATATTTTTTATTTTCTCATCAGCAGCTTCAGCTTCCTCTTTCCATGGCAGCAACTGCAGAAGTTGAAATACCAATGTAACAACAACAGATGAAGAAAATATTCATTTGTGTCAGGGAGCTAAAGATAGAGAAGAATCGAAATTATTCATCTCTGCATCATAAACAAATACAAAAACGAACTCCAACTTCAATTCGATTTGATTCGATTATACAACCAATTTTAAAGGCACACTTACCATTACTGAAGGAAGTTCATGGGACTGAATCTCTTCTGTGTTGCCTTTCGGCTTATTCGCACGTGTGCGACGCATTCCGCTTGTCTCGTACGCGTCCACTTCTTTCAGCGACCGGCACAAGAAGCGCAGCTCCTTATGGCGATAGTACTGTTAACCAAGGAGAGCAAAAATCATTTGTGATTAGCTTAACTTAAACTATTATTAACAAATGCATGGTTTCTTTTTTTGAAAAAGTCATTTAAAGAGGGTAATTACCTTATCAGTCCTCCCATTTGGGCGTTGCTTTTCATAAACATCCCAATGGACTAGGTAGTCAGGCTGTGGTGACTTTGGATGATATGCACAACATTCAAAGATAACCATGAAATCAGTTCAAAAAAAAAAGATAACCATGAAATAATCATCACAAAATGTATTAAAAATGGCAGTTAATGTGTCCACTACTCATTATCTACTAATTCACCGAATGGTAATGATGTTCATGTTTTCTCATCTTATATAGGTTCGAATTTCTTACCATTTTAGCTCTTCTCCTTCGAGTCGGAGCAGTGTCTTGACTTGAACCAGGAAAGAAGGAAACAGGGATTGCTTCAATCACACCACTAGTTGCTTCTGGAACCGGGACCCCTGCCAATTTTAAACAATTCAGTAAATTTTGTCCCAAATCAAGACAAAAGTTTTGTTTTACTATATAAGAAGTAAAAGGTTTAATTGTGTCCCAAATCCCCCTACTCTTTGGATTTTTTGAAATTTTGTCCCTCTACTTTTAGTCCATCTATTTGTCCCATCGATAAAATTACTAATAGATTTATGTTAAATTTGAATATGTAGCATTTTATTATTCAAAGGTTTGATTTAAAAATTAAAGTTCAATGTATATTTAAATTTAACATAAGTCAATAAATAATATTATTAATTGGACTTTAATTTAAAAGAATATGGATTAACTTTAAAAACCCGAAAGAGTGCAAGAGCTAAAGGGCATAATTACACCAAAGTAAAATAGTACAGCGATAAATGTTTAACATTTTGAAACGATAGTAAAGAAATCAAAATAAATATTAAAATGTGCCCTAAAAATCCTCAAATCCTAACTCACTTAAATATGATTTGAAAAAAAAAATACCGAAATGAGTCTAAAACAATCTCAATCTCAAATGATTCAAAACTCACCCTGAAGAAATTGCATAATGAACTCTACTCAATGTATCATTTATGATCTCAACTAATAATAATCTCTTAATTTGACGAGAATTTTAGACTTGTGTTTTATTTTCAAGATCAAAATTCAAACCTCTAACATTTTTTATAAGACATAACGTCTCATCTAACTAAAGTAAATTACTAATATGTCTTTGTTATGTTATTCTGTGTCCTAATTTTTTAATTCATACAGAGTATTTTTAAAACAAATCTAATCCAATGAGCTTTGATTTTTTTTCTTCTTTCTCTCCTTTTATATATAAATAGTAGAAAGAGAGAATGATGCTGAGAATCGAATCCAAACTCTCATGACACAGAGTCGAAGCATTTTGTATTTTTCATGTCATCAAAGGGTTGTGAGCTCCCCCGCTCATTAGGGGAGGTGCTTGTGGACTATAACTTAGTTGTTGATATTATTTTTAGAATTTAGAGATAGTTGTTTTAATTTAAGGTTTAGGGTTATAATTTAGGGATAGTTGTTTCAATTACTCTAAAAACTAATTCTAACATATAAATCTTAAATTATAACCCTAAACCTTAAATTGAAACAACTATCTCTAAATTTTAACCCCCTACACCTAAATCCTTAAACCCTATACCCTAAACTAACTCCATATACCCTAAAACTAAGGCACTTGTGAAAACTTTTAGTTTCCACCGCCAGTGTATAGGATATTAATCCATATATAAATAGGGGAAAGATATTATTTTGATGAAAGATTTTGGATTGAAAAAAACTTTAATACATAAGTAAAGTTTACACGAGTCTTTTAATTTTATGGGTTAAAGATGTAGTTTAGTGGTTTAGGTTTTAAGATTTAGAATTTAAAGTTAGTGTTTATAATTTATGGTTTAAAATTTAATAATCTAAAATTTAAGTTTATAGTACAAATATACAAGCTTGTGTAAAATATTTTTTACAGCTTGTATATTAAAATTTATTCTCTTTTGGATTTGTGATTTTTGTCTTATTTCAGTGATTTTTTTCCTTTTCAAATATAATCAATCTAAACAAAAAAATATTCTTCTTTTTTCTCTCTTTTCTCTCATCAAAACCTAATCACATTTTCATTTTTTATTGTCTACAACAATTTTTGTCAACCATCAATCATTTTTTTTCTCTTTTTGTTTTTTATGTTTTTTTGTTGACAACAATATATGTGTCAACATTAATCATTTTCTCTTCATCTTCTTTTCTTTCTTTTTTTCTTCATCGACTTTTCTTATTTCTTCGTTGAAATTATTTTTCTTTTTTCTCTATCCATCCTCTTGTCTCGTGTTGTTATTTTTCTTTTCTCATTACTCTTTTGATTGTGGGGTTTTCCTTATGCTATTGTTTGTTTATTTTTTAAAATTTTATATTTTTTTAAACGGCTTCTTTTAGTAGGTGTCGAACTAATTTTTAAGTACCTGGCTTTCTTGTGGAACGGTCTTCATTAATGATTAAAGGGGTTGGAGTTACTCATAAATGACTTTTCCGGTAATGTATGAACTCGTTCCTCATTGGTATGATGGAAGACTTTGTTTCATTGATGTAAACCTTTGAGAGTCGCCGATTCAATCATTGCCTCCATCTTTAGTTTCCATGAAAAATTTGAGTAAGAATAATAATAATAGATTTTTATCTCTCTTCTCTCCAAATTTATTTCTTTCTAATATAACAATAATTTAACTTAAATATTTCTTTCTTTCTTTTTGTTGATGGTCTAAAATTAGAGATTATGACTCACATCTTTTCTGATTTGAATAGAGAGTCACAAGATAATAGATAAAACGTAACACTGATTGTGAATTTTAAAGACAGATTTTGAGTCATTAGTGTCGATCCTCATAAAGGAGAGAATCAACTTCCTTTTATACTCAAATACAAAAAAAAATAGTAGTTGTCTTTGATAATCACCAATATATAATTACGAGTAAAAGTAAACAAATGCTCTTAACTAAAGAAAATCCTAAGGAGCTTTTATCCGGCGGCCAGCTACTTTAATTTTGAGCGGCTGGCCTCTTTGTCCCCCACCCTTTACTTTTTTCCTTTGTCTTTTCTTCCTTTGTTGAGATTTTTTTCTTCTTTCGATTTTGTTTTTGTTGCTTTCCTCTTGTTGGTTCGGTGGATGTTGGTGTCTTTACTAGCCACAATTCAAACTCGGGAGCACTTTTGAAAAGAAAAAGTCAGGGCTTTCATGGTGACCCGAGTTAAGAAGTACGGAGTGGAGGACCTCTTCTGTCTCCCATTTTCTCCTCCTCATTCTTTCTCCTTCTACAATTATATTCGACGTTTCTCCGATCCTCTCGGCAGTCCTTTTGGCATGATATTTTCGGTTGTTGGTGCATGCACATGAAATGTGATCTTGAAGCTTCTAGGCTTTGACTTTCTTTCAGTTGCTCATCAAAAGTTCTTTTTTCTCTGGGTGGTAGAGCAGATAAGATGAGCTATGTCTTCATCGGCTAAAATGACATGACTCTTGCTCGTATTGTCACCCTAGTGCTTAGATTCAACGGTAGTGCCCTTTGTGGCTGTCTCCTTATCCTCGATTAGTGGATCTTCAATAGATTCAGGTGGCTAACTCCTTTCTCCAAGCCCTTAAGCTTCAAGCATATGGTTTATGCAATTCCTCCAATTGTATTTTAATTTTTCTGTTGGTTTATGCTCAAGATTTTATTTTCTTGTTTGTTTATGAACTTTTATGGTTTTTGATATATGTTTGATGCTTGATTAATATTTTTTCCCTGTTAATAATAAAAAACTTCCTTTTATACTCCATGTTGTCATGTGACAACTAATAATAGGAGGATAAGGATTGTCGACTACAATAGACAACCTGGAGTCATCATATGGCATATCTTACTTGTAATGTTTATCAGTCATCATAGGCGACTGAATTGTTGAATTTATCAATCATTGTCTCATCCATCAATTATCAGGTGGTTCCTAATCCTAACCTAATTTACCATGCTTATCATGTGCTTATTACTTTTGGCATAGATTTGTCTGTGTAGAATGACTATTAATTATACTAACTATGACATAAAAATATCATTTATGTCGTGACTCGACCCAACTCTTAAAATTGGGTCATGACATAATTAATCCAACTTTTACTCTTCTTCCTAAAAGTTGAATAGTATAATCTGAATATTCTAACACTATTAAGGTTTCAATAGTATCAATTTCTTTGCTATTAAAGTTTTCTAGCAATTATAGTGAAAGTTCGAACACTATTGAGCCCTTCCGCAATAGGCATATCCTTGTCACCAACCTTATCATCTTGGTAAATAAGGCATAACCAAAGTATTTGATAGTTATATAAATCCTAAATATATTTAGGATCGAACCTAAATGAAGGGTAAAATTCATTGTTATCACTATTTATGAGACTTAAATTATTACTATTTTTTTAAATTCTGAACTTCGTACCATTTCACAAATGTTACAATATAGCTTATAAAAAATGAGATAATTATACGTTTGTATTATTTTTACAATAAATTTTAAGTTTTCATAAGAAGAAAGAAATCAACTATTAATCTAGATCTGTATGGTTTTTTATGGCAATTTTTTTACCCTTTATACCAAACGGACTAGATCTTGGCATAAACATAAAATCGGACAAAAAATTATAACTAAATTCCCCAAAAATCTCATCCATGATAAAGGAATGAAGAATTTTTTTTGGGGGTTGGACATAAACTCGGTAGCTATCAATGATGAGTCAATTGAAGGAATGGCATAAACAATAATAAAGTAATTAAAATAAATTAGTCAACAGAAATTGCACGGTATGAAAAAGAAGGATTTAAAAATATATATATATTTTATATTTTGAGCTCCATAAAAAAATTTTAATCTAAACAGTAGATTTAAAAACTTAAACATAAAAAATTGGAAATGGATATGAAAAATTACCTGGAGAAAGAGTGGGGTTGGACATGGTGTCAAATTCTTTCAATTGACTCATAGTTGATAGCTATGAGTTGAAGTGTTTTTTTTAGAACAAATATTTGGAGGTCAAAAATGAGAAAATGGCCACTCAAATTGTTTATAAAATAAATTAGAAATATCTGTAACTAATTTCTGTTCCAATTTTGGTAATTAGCACCTTTTCTAGGGTAAACTATATAAGTAGTCACCAAATTTTTAGGGTGCTTTAATTTTAGTCACTAAAATTTTAATTTGTTTTCATTAAAGTCATTGCTGTTAAAGAACGCTGACGTGGCTGTTAACTTCTTGTTTAACAGAAAGTTAAAGTCCGTGACTTTAATGAAAACGGATTAAAAGTTTAGTAACTAAATTACATATTTTAAAGTCAATAATTAAAATAAAAATGCCCTAAAAATTTAGTGGCTATTTATGTAATTACCCTTTTTCTAATTATTACTTATTTTTATTGTTGAGAATTTAAGAAAATGTGTTGTCTAAAAAACACAGTCACAAAATCCAAGAAAAGGTAGGTGAAATATTATTTTTTTTTAAAAAAAAGGCAGATTCTCACCAAAATAATTTAATTCCCCCTTATCTTATTTGGAAGGCTTACTCAGGTCTTTCCTATTTTTGTTGTAATATTTGGAAGGTAAATGTGTGCATCCAATGCACTTTATTTAAATTTTAAATTCTTTTAATTTGTATTTTTAGATTTAAATTATTTTTTGTATTTCCAAATCATCCAAACGTTAATAATTTTTAAATTATATTACTCAAATTAGACATTCGAATTTGATTTGTTATTCAGATAGACACTCAAATTAATACTTACCATAAAAGTCTTTTTTCTGTTCAAATTAATACTTACCTTAAACGATTTAAAAGCTAAATTTAGTTATCAATTTAAACATAGATATCAAGTTTAAAATATTAGTTAGACAAAAAATAAATATCAAATTAAATCTAAAATTCAAATTTAAATACCTGATTTAAACTAAAAATAATATATGCCAAATTATGCATTAAAATCAAATTTAAATATTAGAACATATATTTTTACTGAAATTTGTCAATATTGTATGGGTTCGAATCACAATATTTACTGTATCTATGTTTAATAAGAAAGAGGATGAGTCTACCACGTGCGACGAATACCGACGAACACCACTAATGATGAACATCGATGAACACCATTAAATTAATTAATAAAGATTTAAAATTTTAAGGACCCATCATACAATTAATAATTATTTTTAAAAATTAAATTAAATTATTTTTTATATATATATAAATTTTATTTTTTAATAAGGGTAAATTATATATTTAGTACCTCACTTATTTTTGTATTTCTGTTGAACCCTCATTATTTAAATATTATTTCAATTTGACCTTATTCTTTATAAAAAATAATTTAAGCCTTAACCTCAACCTAAAACCCTAAACTATTAAACCTATACCCTTAAACTCTTAAACATATACCCTAAACCATATACCCTTAAAAATAATTTTATTTAATAAAATAATTGATATGGATTATAGCCATCAACAAAGTTTTTCACCCTTTATTAGTTTCTTTCTTAGTTTCTTTTAGGGATTTACATACACAAGCGGCTTAATTTTAAGGTTTAGGGATTTCGTTTAGGGTTTAATGTTTAGGAGTTTAAGTGTAGTAGTTTTGAATGTAGAGGCTGTTAATAGAATTTAGGATTTATAGGTTAAAACCTAAATCTCTAATCATATTATCCTAAACCATAAATTCTAACTCTAAACTCTAAATTGTAATCACAAACCCTAAATTCTAAACCCATACACTAAAACTTTAAATTAAAACCCTAAAATTAAAATTAAAATGCTTATAGACACAAAAACTTTCCACCGCCCATGTATGGGATAACAATTCATATAGAAAAGCCGAAAAAAAGATACTATAAGATATCTATTCCTCTATGGAGCTTAGCAAAACAAAAGGTCACCATCTCATCTGGGAAAGCAGTTAAGCAAATTGCACCTTTGGGTCTCTAATTACGATCTTAATTTCAAGCCAAGTTCTGGTTTTTAGTACTAACAATCTAAGATTTTTAGCAGAAAATCACTGAAATGAAAAGGGAAAACAAAGCTAAGCAAAAGGCATATCTGCGGTACATCGAGAAGACAATAGGTGGGAATTGAACCGATGATGGTAAAATTATTTTTAAAGGTATATGGTTTAGGGTATAGGTTTAATAGTTTAGGGGTTTAGGTTGAGGGTTAAGGGTTAAATTATTTTTTATAAAGAATAGGGTCAAATTGAAATAATATTTAAATAATGAGGGTTCAATAGAAATACAAAAATAAGTGAGGTACTAGATATATAGTTTACCCTTATTAAAAAATAAAATTTTAATATATATATATAAAATAATTTAATTGAATTTTTAAAAATAATTATTAATTGTATGATGGGTCCTTGAAATTTTAAATCGTTATTAATTAATTTAATTTTCATCAATGTTCATCATTAGTGGTGTTCGTCGGTGTTCGTCGCACGTTGTAGAATTTTCCTAAGAAAAATATGCACTTTTACTCTTGAATAGTGATTGAAACATGGGTGGACTGCATGTTCCCAACCTGGCATGCTTACAAGAAAGACTGGTAAAAGTATCTAAAACTAAAATTCAATGTGGTTAAGTGCATGTTCTCCACGTGTCATAATGAAAATAGGAAGTTACGAATTAATTTGCACCGTGTAAAATCAACAACAAAATGATCTTCTGGGTTAAGACATTACGTCTAGAGAAAGACTCAGAGGAGATTGGATGGGTCAGTCGCCCTCTAAAATTAAAAAAAAAATTATATATTTTTTATTGGAAACCTATTTTCGCCCCTCTAAAATTTTATAAGTTCACCCTCTTAACATAAAGTATAGCGTCCGTCCCTGAGTCTAGATCTCTTAAATAAGATTAGGAGTTCATATCCTAACGCTGTGAATGAAGCAATTGAGTTAAAAAGGTCACTCCCATAATAGACATCTACAATACTAATTCAAATTAGTCAATTAATTAGTTAAATACCGATAATTAAACCAAGAAAAAATGCACCGTATAAAAAAGGTAAACAAAAAACAAAACCAGAGCTAATATTTGAATCTAGGGGCTAGCAGCCCCGCCCCTCTAAAATTTGTCGAATTTTATTTTTTTAATTTTATTTTAATCATTATAATTCATGTATAAAAATATGATAATTTGTGTTTAGCCTCCAAAAATGTCAAGTATCATGTACCAATATTGAGAAATATTAGGCCAATAATTTGTATTTTAATTTCGTATATAGTAATTCAGTATAATGTTTCTTTCACCTTTCAAATGAACATTTGTTCCCTGTTTTCACTGTCTTACTTCAATGTCTATAACAACTGCATTTTTAATCATGTAAAGATCATACATTTACCAGACGAGTATGCCGAATACTGATTAGATTTTTTTGTTTGAATCAGAATATTTATACTAAAAGATAAACCGCTAACTATAAATTAACAACTCATTTTATTTTCAATTCAGATCAATCTTTTCATCCTCCACCTTGTAAAAAGACATTCATTTTGATCATGGGAGTATTATAATTCTTCCATTGAGACAAAAATGCTATAATTAAAGGACACCATTTTGGGAATGTAAGAGTGAATACAAATGTGATGGGTTGATACTTATTCATTCAAACATTTAGTAATAATCGAGTGAATTTACATGGGCAATAAAAGTGATCGTATATAGTCTCTAGAAAGAAGAATGTTTTAAAATGAGTTAAATTAAATAGTTACAAAGGAAAATCCCTTTAACCCTAGTCGGTCTTTACGGTCAAAATTTCTTCAACCCTAGCCGCTCTCTACTTTGATCAATCCTTTTGATCGGTGGTCGGCAATCAATTTTAGTATTGGTTGCCGATCACCGGATCTATTAGTTTTTTTGTTTTTTTATTTTAATAAGAATCTTTTTCTCTGTCTTTGTGACACATTTTTTCCTCTGTCCTTGTGACATGTCTTTGTTTTTGTTTTGTGGTTTGGTTCATCTGTCTTTGTGGCATGTTTCAGCATACCCTAGCGATCGATTGTTGTTCGCACAAAGACTCAATCGACGCTAGTTTCTGATTTATGTTTTTGCCGGTGGTCAATTGGAAAGTTATATCCTCACTCGATTGATGATTATTTGCCGATGAAATCAGTACTGGGTAGCGGTACTTTTTACTTGACAGTTTGAATCGTGCACCACTTCTTCTTTCTTTATGCGTCTCGTTTGGACAGAGACAAGGAGATTCAAGAGGCTGCTAAATTTTGTTGGTATGCTTATCTCCATAGAAGTTTTCATTTTTCTTTGTTTTTGAGTTGTAAGGATTTTTTGTGTTGTTTAATCCAAATATTCTTCCTCTTGGATACATTGAAATTGTGTTTTTTCTATGGATTTAATAAAAATTTAGTGACTTTTATAAATAAAAAAAATAGTTACAAAGGAAAGGTAAAATATTAGTTATGTGTCAAGTGTAAGGCATATGGTGAAAATAAAATGTTATTCTACTTCATAGATTTTAAATTTTGATATTTTTTTAAAAGTCACTTATCGTGCACACAAGTCAAGAAACTTTTTTAATCAAAAGTCTCATTTTTAATAAATATTACAGAGCCTCTAAATCTTCGAGCAATGTTATTTTTGAGTCTGGGCAAGAGAGACACATGCCTCGGGCCCAGTTATTTTTTAGTACTACTTGCTACGAGGGTTTAATTTTTTAATACTTGTTAAGGTCTATTATTTTTAATATTAGTTATTAGGAGCACAATTTTTTTTCAACACTTGTTATTGGGGTCCCAATTTTTTTTAATATTTGTTATTATGGGTCTACTCTTAAAATACATTTTTTTCTAATATTTGTTAGTAGAGTTCTATTTTTCTCAATACTTGTTAGTAGTGGCCTATTTTTTTCAATATTTATTATTAGAGACATATTCTTACAATTTATTTTTTTCACCACTTTTTATTAAGAGTCTATTCTTTAAAATACTTATTATAGAAACATACTATTAATTTTTTTTCTTACGGGGCTTAATTTTAAAATTCACTCTCAAATCACTAAAATTTCAGAAAATGAAAGATGTTGTCTTCTGCACTCTCTAATTTTTTTATTCAAATATAGTGTATGCATAATTTGACAAGAAACTAAATTGATAGAGTGTATAAGTAATAAGGACCAAATGTGTAATTATACCCTTATTTTTTTAACTGCCACGTCACCCTTCCGTTAGCCTTTAACGGCTGGTGGTGACATTGATACCATTTAAATAGTTTGGTGGTTTAATTGAGTCGATTTTTTTAATGTGGTCATTTTAATACATTTGCCATAGTATGGTGGTCATTGGGTTAGTTTACCCTTTTTTTAATATTTGTTATCATGGGTCTACTCTTAAAATTTATTTTTTTTTCTAATATTTGTTATTAGGGTTCTATTTTTCTCAATACTTGTTAGTAGTGGCCTATTTTTTTCAATATTTATTATTAGAGACATACTCTTACAATTTATTTTTTCACCACTTGTTATTAGGAGTCTGTTTTTTTAAATACTTATTATAGAAACATACTATTTAAATTTATTTTTTTCCTTACGGGGCTTAATTTTAAAATTCACTCTCAAATCACTAAAATTTCAGAAAATGAAAGATGTTGTCTTCTGCACTCTCTAATTTCTTTTATTCAAGGGTAAACTATACTAATGACCACTGAATTATGGGGTTGGTGTCGATTTGACCACTATATTTTTAATTGTGTTAAATATACTACATAACTATTTAATTGGTTCCAATATAGCCACTTGCCGTTAAAAAAAAAACGGAAAAGTAGACGGGGCTATTAAAATAATTGGTATAATTACAAATTTGGTCCCCTTTATCTATACAATCTATCAATTTGATCCTAATTTTAATCTAATAAATATTTATTTATTTTAATTAGGTGATGACACGTGTCACCGTAATTGGAGTAGGAAAAATGAAAACCAAGGAACTGCCCTTGGTAAGAATCAAACCTGGGACCTTAGGGGAGTAGCGCACAAGTTTACCGCTGAGCCAAACATATAGTTGTGATATGCAATAGTAATAATAATATATGTGTTATACGATTGGAGAGAAAAAAACAAACAATATACTTGCCCTTGGTTGGAACTTTGTCACCTAATTCTACCAGGGCCTTTGGGCAGAATTGTCTTAGAACAGGTGGTGACCAATATGATCCGCTTTTTGATAGCATCGAGCCATCATCAAGTTTATTAAGAAAAAATAATTGTATTCAAAAGTTGGAAGTAACAGGTGACTCTGACATTTTATTTGAGCTTAGTGGTTCCAATAAACCACTGAACATGGGGCAAAACAACCAGAGGAAAGATGCTGCAGCTGCTGCTTCTGTGGCATCTGCTGGCAGTGAGGAATTTGGTGAGACTGCTGATGCTGAAGTTGGTGCCGTTGAGAGTGGAAGCCCGGGTAATCCGGTTGAAGTTAACATGGCTACTAGTGAGGTTGAGATTGACCAGATAAAGTCTCAAGGGAAGAGCAAAGATTTCAGATCAATGAAGCATTTCAAGGTTGCCCTTGCATGTTTTGTGAAGGAGCTTTTAAAGCCATCATGGCAACAGGGTAATATGAGCAAGGAGGCATTTAAGACTATTGTGAAGAAGACCGTTGATAAAGTATCAGGTGCTATAAAGAGCCACCATATTTCCAAATCTCGTACAAAGATTGATCTTTACATCAAGTCTTCTCAGCAGAAATTGACGAAATTTGTGATGGTAAATTCTCTTTTTTCTCCCTTCTTGTAGTAATTAGCAACTAGTATTGTTACATCGAGATGATGTTGTTCTCCCATTTTGTTTGTGATGGTAAATTCTCTTTTCCCCCTTCTTGCAGTAATTAGCAACTTGTGATGTTTTATTTTTGTTGGATTATTTTACTTTCTTCTCGAGTACCCATTCTTGAAATCAACTACAAGCTTCCTTATGGAATAAGTATCTTGCAATAGAGAAGACAGTAATGTTTTATGAAAATTACACCCTTTAGTGACAACCGATCCCTTTCCATTAGACTTCAGTCTTGGAATAAGTATATTGTTTGTTTTTTTTTCTCCAATTGTATAACCCATATATTATTATTAGTATTGTGTATCACAATTGTATGTTTGGCTTTGTGGTAAACTCGTGCACTACTCTCTCAAGGTCTTAGGTTTGATTCCTACCAAGGGCAATTCCTTGGTTTTGATTTTTCCTACTCCAATTAGGGTGACACGTGTCACCACCTGATTGGAGAGGAAATTAATTAATTTAATTAAATAAAATTAATTAAAATCCCCCAATTAGGTGGTGACACCACCTAATTAAAATAAATAAATATTTATTAGATTAAAATTAGGATCAAATTGATAGATTGTATAGATAAAGGGGACCAAATTTGTAATTATACCAATTATTTTAACAGCCCCGTCTACTTTTCCGTTTTTTTTAACGGCAGGTGGCGACATTAGAACCAATTAAATAGTTATGTGGTATATTTAACACAATTGAAAATATAGTGGTTAAATCGACACCAACCCCATAGTTCGGTGATCATTAGTATAGTTTACACTTTATTCAAATATAGTGTATGCATAATTTGACGAGAAGTGAATACACTATATTTGAATAAAAAAATGTGTGAGTGCAATAAGATGGTGGGTCTGGAAGCAAATTACATGGAAATTGGAATCGGTGTTGTGAGTTGTGACTACTGAGTACTGACTTCACATTCCCAAAAGAATTTAAGCACATTACTTCAATGGAGGCATTGAACACAGTGATGGGTTTGCTACATCTACGCAGACAGCAGCTCCGGCCTCGGAGAGTGCAGAGCAAGATATACCCTGTTTACTTCATGGCCATGGGGTTGGCTTTGTTGGGGCACTTTTTGTGGAACAGGAAAAAATGATCTCAAGGTAATTGCTAGTAAAACTGTGATAGTTCATCGCTGAGCTGCCTTTGCCTTTCTTTCAGTTGAACTAGAAGCAGTCCTCTGATTAACATTACCAAATTCCCTCATCTTCTCCAAACTGTCTCCCAAACTCACTAGATTACTTGACTCACAAGGTGAGATATTCCAACCACAGAACTATGTTTCCAACCTAAATCCAACTCAGACCAGGTTCCTTCTTAACCCCTCGCTGTAGCATCAGTTCTCTGACACTCGCAGCCAATGGTTCTACAGCAGCATCAGCATAGATGCTGTGAAGAAGAACATATGATGCAGACTCTTGGGGTTCAAGCTCGATTACTTTCATTGCAGCACGATTCCCAGTTACGGCATCCTTATAAACCTTGCAAGCACTCAACAAGGCTCTCCACATTATTGGATTATTCTTGAAACCCGAGGTGAGGATGAAGTTTTCAGCCTCTGCTAGCCTTCCAGCTCGACCAAAGAGGTCAACAACACAGCAGTAATGCTCTATGCTGGTTTCAACACCGTAATCCTTCATGCTTTCAAAGTATCTGTGGTAATTCAAAAGGTTACACATAGTTATTATGAATAAAAGCAAAGGAATAAAATCTGCTTGAACAGAAGCTCCTACGGAGATTGGCATAGAGAAACAGAATGCTTATGGGAGAAATATAGCAGCTCAACAAGACAAGAAAAAAGAGGAAGTTGGGACTTCAAAACCAGTGCATATATTTACAAGTATTCTATCATCCGCATAAAACAAAGTGCTATTCTATATAAAGCTAAATTAAGTTCCCAGCATACTAAAGTTAGTGAATCATTAATTTCCAAGTACTAACAATTTCCCATTGTAAAAATTTGGGCAGCGTGTAGATTGATTCAGTCTAGAAATTTATGGATGCAACCCTTCACATCCTCATGCATGCACATCACAAATACCAATGCAGTTAGAAATGATAGAAGGGATGACTCCATTGACATACTTTAATCCTTCTTCGACAAGCCCACCATAACTGCAAGCAGATAAAACTCCTACAAATGTAATCTGATTAGGCTTAATCCCGTGTTCCTTCATCAACCCAAAGAGTTTAAAGCATCCCTAGCACAGCCATGTTGTGCGCAGCTACAGATCATCACTGACCAAGAAACCACATCTGGATTCTCTGTCTCTTGAAATGTCAGATTAGCGGAATCTATGTCGCCACACTTTGCATACATGCAAATCTGTGAGTTTTGAACAATTCTGAAGTTCCCAAAGCCACTTTTCACTACATGTCCATGAACCTGCTCTCCCAATCTTGCAATTGCTAGATCTGCACAAGCACTCAAAATGTTTGAGATAGTGAACTCATCTGGTGTTGGAAAAGCCTTAAAGAAGATAATATAGAGAGGATAAACTCTTTCTTGTTTATTATTGTGAATGAGAACAGCTTATGTAGAAGCTGGATTACATGAGAAGAGAGCTAACAATAATTGCCAGCTGGTCTAACAAACCCTAGCTGGTAAACCAATCCATAACAGAAAATATACCAGCACAGCAAGGCTGTTACACGCACAACTATAACCTTCTATACTATTCTTCAACATCCTCTCTACTTTCCTTCTCTTCGAGTTTCTTCATCATCCAGCACCCGTAGTCGACGTCGAAAGCTGTTGAAATAGTCCTTGGATAACGGTTTAGTGAGGCCATCGACTAACTAATATTCTGCAAGTACGTAGTTCACTTGTAACTGTTTCGCTGCCACCTTTTCTCGAACGACGTGGACATCGAGTTCCACGTGCTTGGTCTTCGAGTGATATACAAGATTGTCACTCATTGCTATTGCACTTGAGTTATCACTCCAAATGACTGGGATTGAGTTTGTCTGTATCTTCATTTTTTTTTTGATCAGCAACTATATGTTTTTATTAAGATAAGTAAAAACATACAGCTTGACGAAATCGCACGCCTCGTTAAAAACCTCCCTAAACCTATTGGAGGAAAAGAGTACGATACGATCCGTCGATTACAAAAATGCAAAAGAACATGCCGCGTATGGACAAGTCACGTACAAGCCATGAACATTGTAAGCCTATCTACGCCCTCTTTCGCCAATGCATCCGCGAATCCGTTCGCTTCCCTCGGCACGTAGCAGAATTGAATCTCATGTATGACTTGACAAGCCCGATCAATTTCCAGGAATATTTCCCATAGTCGCCACGGTCGTTTTGCATTCTGATTGATCCAGCTCAACGCGACTTGAGAGTCTGTCTCCATAATCACACAAAACTGTCGCCATTCCTTCTCTTTGATCATTCCCAACGCAAAGGCTATCGCTCGGACCTCTGCTTCATTTGATTCCATCACGCCTATAGGGCCTGAAAAAAGACCCAAAATACGACTATCCGCATCTCGTAACACACCACCAATCCCTGCCGGACCCGGCTTTCCTCGCGCTGATCCATCCGTGTTAAATTTTAGAATATTTTGTAACGGGGGCTGCCATCGTCTTTCTCCCCTCGCCCTCTTTGGTTTGGCCGCAACCTCAATGTTCGAAGGACATGTCCACCAAGCTGCCTCCTCTACCAATTCTCCTCGCCTATCGGCTTTTATCCAATAATAAGATCGCAATTTCACCACGAAACATAATTCAGCCAAGGTCCATCTCTTCCCACGGAAAATAAATTCATTTCTCGCAATCCATAAGGACCATAAAACAGCGGCAACACATGCTATCCACCACATATTCATGCATCCCTTGAAAATACTATGAAAATCAAGAACGTAGAATGCATCAAAACTAACCGGTAAAATCCTGTCTATTCCCCACCATTTCCGCATCCATAGCCAAACTGATTGCGCTAACGGACATTCATAGAGGATGTGAGCGATGCTCTCCTCTACCATCGTACACCAAGGGCATCGGCCTTGATCTTCCGGCAGTGGAACCCCACGTGCTCGCAAGAAGTCAGCGGTGGGTAACCGACGCAACCATGTAAACCATAGGAAAGCTTGAACTTTCGGCGGCACCAGCACCTTCCACGCGAAACATTCTCCAAAGTCCATTTCCCCCACCTTATCTATCATGAGCAATTTCGATAAAGACCCCACTGAAAAAATGCCACGCTCATCCGATCGCCAACATAACATGTCCAGCTTTCCTTCCCATGCGCGGAAATTGGATACCGTTTGAACCAACTCTCGTAACATTTCCAATTCAAAAACACGTAGTGGCCGTCGAAAAAATTCATTCCAACCATGGTGCGATAATCTACCCTCCACCATATAGTCCTTCACCCTTGCTAATTTATCACATGCTAATGAGAATAGGCGCGGATATGAATCTTTTAATGCCACTTGATTAACCCAAGGGTCGAACCAAAACAGAATCGATTTACCATCCCCAAGCTTCCATAGAAAACCGGTCATGCCCATATGCTTTTCAACTTGTGCATCGCATGAGAGAGTTACGATTTGCCACCATACAAGCGACATAGATGACATCCTTTCCGTGTTGAAACGCCACCACTGTGGATTTTCGCCATATTTTGCAATTATCAAGCCACGCCACAATGAATCTCTATCTTGTGCATAACGCCACACCCATTTTGATAGCATCGCCATGTTCTTCACTCGTAAATCCGCGACTCCCAAACCCCCTAACTGTTTCGGACGACAAACTACCTCCCATCCTACTCTGCTCATCCGCCGTTCCAAACCCACACCCCCCCACAAGAAAGCTCTTCTAATTTTATCGATCTTCTCAATTACTCCTCGGGGAGCAACAAATAATCCCATGTAAAATATTGGTAACGACGAGAGGACTGAGTTGACTAACACCACTCGAGCTGCAAAGGATAGAGAATTCCTTTTCCAACCTGCTAATTTGCGTCGGAAATTTGCGATCACAGGTTCCCACGTAGCTATTAGTCTCGGACTTGCGCCTATTGGAATACCCAGATATATAAAAGGAAATTCAGCTTTTCTACAACCCAATATCTCGGCCACGTTGCTGCCCAGCACATCTTCTATACCAATTGTGTATAAAGAACTTTTACCGAAGTTAATCTTCAAACCCGAGCACACTTGAAAACAGTGCAGAATTCGCTTCACGTTTCTCGCAATTTCCAGCGATCCCTCAAAGAACAAGAGAGTGTCATCGGCAAACTGTAAATGTGACACGGATATCCCTGCCGCTACCTGAACACCACGAATTAGACCCTCTAATTCCGCCCTTCGCAGCATCAAATGCAATGCTTCCGCAACTATCACGAACAGCAAAGGTGATAGCGGACAGCCTTGTCGCAAGCCTCTGCCCATTCTGAATTCCTTGGTGGCATTTCCGTTGAGAAGCACCGACAACCTGACTGAACTGATACATTCCTGAATCCACTTTCGCCATGTGTCACAAAATCCCATTCTACCTAACACCTCATCCAAAAAACACCAACTCACGCAGTCATACGCCTTAGCAAAATCAAGTTTCAATAAACAGCCACATGCACCCCGTTGTCGTAAAGAATGTACCACCTCAAGTGCTAGGAGTACGCCATCCACCAATTGCCGACCCTTAATAAACGCCGATTGAGTATCACTTATTAAATCTGCCAATACCCCTTGTAGACGAGTCGCAAGGCACTTTGCCAAAATTTTGTACACCGAGTTTACTAGACATATCGGCCTATATTCCCCAATGGCCGTGGGAGATGTTACCTTAGGAATTAACACGATGAATGTGCAATTTACGTCCTTAGGTAGCCGTCCACTTGCATGGAAATTCTCAAAAAATCGTAAAATATCAGCATTGATCACATCCCATCCTTTCTTGTAAAAATCAAGCGTAAAACCGTCCGGGCCCGGTGCCTTCGATCCATCACAACCTCTTACTATATCGTGTATTTCTGCCAATGTGAATGTCACCACTAACTTCCTCCTAGCTGCCTGCGATATCATCCTAAAATCCCCCTCAAATTGCCACACGCATTCCCTCTTATCACAAGAGTAGTGTTTTCTGAAAAATTGAACTATGTGTCGTCGCATAAGAGATGGTGAGCTGATCCAATTATCATTAATCATGAATCCCGGAATATAATTTCTTGCCGCGCGCAGCTTAGCGGATCGATGAAAGTAGGCTGTGTTTCGATCCCCCAGACGCAGCCATGTCGCTCTAGATTTTTGTCTCCACATCGCTTCTTTGTGACTCATAGCTTTCCACAAAGCCTGTAGCCATTGCCGCCTTTCCCCCTCTATCTCCTCATCAATACTAGCTGGAGAAATTTTGGAATCCGCCCGGTCAATTTTCTCTTGCAACTCGGCTATTCTCTCATTTACATCCCCAAAGCTGTCCTTATTCCATTTTTTCAAAAATGCCTTCAAATGTCGCAACTTCACCATTATATTTATCGTGCCAATGTCTAATTCAGTAAGTCGAATCCATTCCTCAATAATCTGCCTCATGTGATATTTACCCTCCATCCAACAATTAAAGAAACGGAACGGACGAGGACCCCAGTCATTTTCATCACATTTCAACACTAGAGGTGTGTGGTCTGATACGCCCCGTGCTAGTGCCACTTGCTGGATTGAGCTAAAGGCATCCATCCATTTTGACGATATCAGAAATCTGTCAATTCGGCTACATCGTTTCTTTGGACCAAACCATGTATAGCGTTTGCCTAAGAGAGGTAGATCCATCAAACCAGCTTGTAAAACAAAATCCCCAAACGCTTCCATCTCCATAGTCCTGTCCGAAGAGCCAATTCTGTCCGCCTCTTGTAATATGGCATTAAAATCTCCCGCTATGCACCACGGGCCTTCGTGTTCACTAATTTTATTCAAAATCGCCGACCAAACAGCTTGTTGCCCTTCCAATTCGGACGGTGCATACACCACTATCAAACCACAACTTAGATCATCCTGTAACCATCGACCTCGCAGCATAATAAAATTACGTTCAATTGCTACCACATCTAAATGAAATTTACTAACCTCCCATAACACTATAATCCCGCCCGACGCACCAATTGATGGCGTAATCACGGATTCATAATTATCACTTCCCCAAAGATTGGCTAGCCATAAATTCGGACACTCCTCCATCTTTGTTTCTTGTAGCATTGCCATATCCGCATCATTTTTCCGAATTACATCTCGAACAAACCGGCGTTTAGCACTTCCTCCCAAGCCCCTCACATTCCATGATAATATTTTCATGAGTCACAAAACGTGTAAGTCGCCACCAATTACTTTTGATATGTCGCGGATAATTTCTTCTTCCCGGCCGTTAGAATTGACACCAATCAGGGAGCCCAGTTTCACCGTTGCAATTGCTTCTCTTTCAATGTTGTTTGTTGTCTGACCGTCATCCCCCTCTCCTCCCGTGTTTGATATTACTTGGTTGGTTTTGTAAATTCGATTATTCTTCTTTTTTCTGGAATTCCGGCACCCTTCCAAGCTTCCCCCTACAAACCGTCGAATTTTGCAATAAGCCTGACCCACCTGGACAATTTCAGTTTTACTCAATTCTGGATGTTCAATTGTCGAAAAAAGTGTAGGATAATGATTTAATTTAGAATTTAATTTAGAATTAAATTCTGAATTATCCTCTCTTTGTAAATTAGACTCCTGCTCATTTGATTCACTTGCTTTAGAATTAGCAATTCCCGCTATATCCAAACTCTTGCAAATTTGAATGTCTCCTAGTCCTGTAGGACTCCTATCGCCACTGTCCTTCTCCCCACACACACCTCTTTCCGCCGTGTCCACTAACCGTGCCGGTGAACTCATCGTAGGTCTGTCCGGCAATGGAGATGATTTGTTTGATTCCCTTTGCTCATCGTTGCTGTTCTGATTGGATTGTCTTCCCACATATGTTTTTTCGTGTTTATCAAATTGTGGCCCTTCCCATGCTTCATTTGCAAGCCAAAGCACTGAATTTGTATTCTCTTTTATGATTTCTCCCTCCTGTCCGTTTCCTACTTGTGTATGCTGTAGCACATTATTTTCAATGCTCCCTTCTTCGTCCGTCGAATCAAACTCCCCGCAATCACATTCCACCGTAGGGGTGGTGCCATCCATCTCTAACACTCGGATGTTATATGTTTCCCCCTCATAACAAACTTCAATGTGTTCTTCAATCCGATTGAATTGGGATGTTTCTACCATAATTCTACCACAATCAAAAGACGATGGTGTTTCCGTATCGTCATCCATTCGAATAAAAACACCCCAGCGGCTTGCTATGTTCATGAATGTCCGTTTATGCCATAGGTGTATTGGGAGGCCAATTATCGACATCCAAATCCGTCTCGTTTCCACCTTGTAAAACTAAAATTGATTTTGATATAACATAAAAATTTAAGGACCAAATTGCAAAAATAGATAAATTTTTAAGAACTCTTTAAAGGTTCAAATATTAACATAATGATTTGTATAAAATCTTGTTTGAAGATTGGATCTCAAAACATCAAGTTTCTCAAACCTTTTTCATGTTTTTGGAAGCCAAATTATGCAAAAATGGCCCTGCGTATCGATACACACACCGTATCGATACACTTGAAACTCACTGTAATTCTGAATAAACATAGCGTATCGATACGCCTTCCATACGTATCGATACCGTGTTCATCTGGGCAACCGTACCGATACGCGTAATAACCGTATCGATACGCCAAGCATAATTATTTGAAAATTTGTTTTGACCGTTACAACGTATCGATACTCTTGGTCACAGTATCGATACACTTTGATGCAACAAATTAATGTTTTTAACAGAGAGTTTGGACCGTATCGATACGACCCCTGTATCGATACGCTTTGATGCAACAAACTTGGCAGAGAGTTTGGACCGTATCGATACTCCTAGTGTATCGATACGCCCTGTTTTTACGCACAACGGCTAGTTTGAATTTAAACTAGCGTATCGATACACCCTTGTCGTGTATCGATACACGGTGCTGGGGAGCTGCCTTAATAGATGGAAAAATGTTCCCAACGGCTCCTTCAACAAGTCAAATGATCCAAACGGCTAGAAACTGATTCAAGGGTATAAATACAAGCTTCATTTCACCAGGAAGATCAACAATACACATTCAAGCATCATCAAAGCAAAAATCCAAATCCTAGAACTATTCAAAGCTATATTCTTGTGCCCAACTCTTTGTATTTCTTTTTGTCATATTATTGAGAGTTTTTGGGTTGCTGTTATTGTAAGTGGGTAGACAATCATCCTTTGAGAGGAAATACTTGAGTTTACCAAAAATCTTCTTTGTATTTGAGTGGATTAAGCTTGGGGTTGAAAAGCTTAATCGAGATTGTAAGGTTTCCTCATCATCCAAGAAAAGGGGACGAATTCAAGTAGTGAATTGTTTTGGAAAATCCTTAGTGGGAGCTAAGGTAGTGGATGTAGAGTTCGGTTGTTGAACTTGAACCACTATAACCCCTTGTGTCATTTTATTTTCCAATATTCTCTTCACAAAAATTTTTATTTGCCAATTCACCCCCCTCTTGGCCATTTGCAATTGCTTGATCAACTCAACAATTGGCATCAGAGCTACACTCATTGGAAGGATTACAACCCTCTTGAGTCGATCCTTGGAAAGTTGAAAGTTTGATCAACAACAAGTCAAGCAATGGCATCCACCTCCAACTATGAATCTCAATCCACCACCAAGCCACCATTCTTCAATGGGGATAACTATCTTTATTGGAAGAATAGGATGAGGCTCTTCATTAAATCTACCGACTTTATGGTGTGGGATGTAGTTGAAGAAGGTCCATACATTCCCATGAGGAGAGATGGAGAAAGGCTTGTTCCAAAAATCAAAGCCGAAATGACCGATGATGAAAGAAGAAGGATGCAAGTGAACGACAAAGCTCTTCATGTAATATTTTGTGCACTTGGTCCGGATATCTACTCTAAGGTGTCTTCAATCGAAAATGCCAAGGAGGTTTGGGACACTCTCGAAACAACATATGAAGGGACTAGCGATGTAAAGGAGACAAAGATTGGACTACTCAATCTGAACTATGAGAACTTCAAGATGGATCCCGATGAAAGTGTTTCCCAAATGTTTGATCGATTCTCGGTCATTGTCAACGGTTTAAAGGGTTTCGGAGAAATCACTCCCGAAGACAAGCTAGTAAGAAAGTTGTTATACTCTCTTCCGGAATCGTGGGATAGCAAGAGAACGGCCATAATTGAAGCCAAAGATTTGAAGACTCTTAAATTAGATGCTCTTGTTGGATCTCTACTCACACATGAGATTATGAGAAAGGGAAGAGAACAAGAGAAGAAGATAGTAGAAAAGAAGGAAGCTGAGAAAAAGAAAGTTGGAATCGCATTAAAGGCTTCACAATTAGAAAATGATTCTAGTGAGGATGAAGAAGAGGAAATGGCTATGTTGGCCAAACGATTTACTCAGTTTATGAAGTCAAATCGTGGAAGAAAATTCATGAGAAGAAGGGACTTCAAGAGTAAAAACAAGGAAGAGGAAATAGACCCAATTACTTGCTATGAATGCAACAAACCGGGTCACATTCGTTCCGAGTGCCCTCAATTGAAAAAGAAAAGCTTTGGGAGGAAGAACAAGCTCAAAGCACAAATTGCAACTTGGAGTGATGATGAGTCTTCCGAGGAAGAGGAAGAAGTGGCCAACCTATGTCTCATGGCCATCGATGATGAATCAAAGGGGGAGCATTGCTTCAAGGCTAAAGCTTCAAGCAAAAATTCTTGGTACCTTGATAGTGGATGCTCAAGACATATGACCGGTGACAAAAGTAGATTTGTGGAAATAAAGCCTAAGAGTGGTGGAGTAGTAACCTTCGGTGATAACTCAAAAGGACTCATTGAAGGAATAGGCTCTATTGGTAATCACTCTTCTATCTACATTAAAGATGTTTTGTATGTCAACGGTCTTAAACATAATTTGTTGAGCATTAGTCAGTTATGTGATAAAGGTTTTAATGTTTTATTTGATAAAAGTGGTTGTAGAATTATAAACATTAAAACAAATCAAACAATGCTCATAGGACATAGAATAGGCAATATTTACATGGTGCATTTAGAAGACATCCATTCATCCCATGCATGTTTAGTTGCACATGATGAACATGACTCATGGCTATGGCATAGAAAGTTAGGACATGCAAGCATGAGTGTTCTAGAAAAATTAAATTCCCTTAATCTAGTTAGAGGTTTACCCAAACTTAATTTTTCAAATGATAAAATTTGTGATGCATGTTCAAAAGGTAAACAACATAGGAGTTCTTTTAAACCCATAAATGATGTCTCTACTAGTAGATGTTTACAATTGATTCATATGGATCTTTTTGGGCCAATTAGGACAATGAGCTTGGGTGGAAAATCATATGCATTTGTGCTTGTAGATGACTATTCTAGATATACTTGGGTTCTATTCCTAAGTACAAAAGATGAGGCTTTAGAAAAATTCATCACATTTTCTAAAATAACTCAAAATGATCTTGAACTTAAAATTTCTCATATTAGAAGTGATCATGGAACTGAATTTCAAAATTTGGGTTTTGATGAGTTTTTAAATGAAAATGGGATTAGCCATAATTTTTCTGCACCTCGCACTCCTCAACAAAATGGGGTAGTTGAGAGGAAAAATCGAACTTTAGAAGAAATGGCTAGAACCATGCTTTGCGAAAATAATTTACCTAAATATTTTTGGGCAGAAGCTACAAATACCGCTTGCTATATAATAAATCGAGTAATGATTAGGCCAATCTTAAAGAAGACATCCTATGAGATTTTAAAGTCCAAAAAGCCTAACATTAGCTATTTTCATCCTTTTGGATGTAAGTGTTTTGTTTTAAATAATGGTAAAGAAAACTTAGGTAAATTTGATGCTAAAAGTGATGAAGCCATTTTCTTAGGGTATTCTTCAAACTCTAAAGCCTACCGTGTATTTAATAAAAGAACTCTAGTTGTTGAAGAGTCAATACATGTTGTTTTCGATGATAACCTCCTTTCGAGAAAGGAATCTTGTGATGATGATGATGTAGGAATCATTGATACTATTGATGGAGGACAAACATCAAAAGAGGATAAGATTCCAACTAAAGAAGAAGACTCACAAGAACCTCCTCTTGAAGGCTTAAAAGACTTAGCTCATGAAGAAAAAGAGGTATCTTACCCAAGGGAGTTAAACTATGTCAAAGATGGTGAAATCTTGGGTGATCCATCCAAGGGGGTAACCACTAGATCCTCTCTCAAATTAATGAATCATGTTGCGTTTCTTTCATGCATTGAGCCTAAAAACATTAAAGAAGCTTTAAAAGATGATTTTTGGATTTTGGCCATGCAAGAGGAATTAAACCAATTTGAGAGAAGTAAAGTTTGGACATTAGTAGAAAGGCCTAATAATCAATCTACTATAGGTACAAAATGGGTTTTTAGGAATAAATTAGATGAAAACGGTAATATAGTGAGAAACAAGGCTAGGCTTGTTGCTCAAGGCTATACTCAAGAAGAGGGAATTGATTTTGATGAGACTTATGCACCCGTAGCAAGAATGGAAGCTATTAGAATGTTACTTGCATTTGCATGTTATCATGATTTCAAGCTTTTTCAAATGGATGTAAAAAGTGCCTTTTTAAATGGTTTTATAAATGAAGAGGTATATGTTGAACAACCACCAGGTTTTGAGGATTCAAAATTTCCAAACCATGTGTTTAAACTTACAAAAGCTCTCTATGGTTTAAAACAAGCTCCAAGAGCTTGGTATGAGAGACTTTCAACTTTCTTAATTGAAAAGGGTTTTGAAAAAGGAAAGGTGGATACAACACTCTTCATAAAAAGATATAACAATGACATCTTAGTAGTTCAAATTTATGTTGATGATATTATTTTTGGTTCTACTAATGAGTGTTATTGTAAAGATTTTTCTAAGCTAATGCAAGGTGAGTTCGAGATGAGCATGATGGGGGAGCTCTCATTCTTTTTGGGACTCCAAATCAAACAAATGAGTGATGGCACCTTCATAAATCAAGCTAAATACGTAAGTGATATGCTCAAGAAGTTTGGCTTAGAGAATGCAAAACCTCAAGCCACACCTATGAGTTCTTCCATAAAGCTTGACAAAGATGAAGGCGGTAAATGTGTTGATTCTAAGCTTTATAGATCCATGATAGGTTCTTTGCTTTATCTTACCGCAAGTAGACCGGATATTATGTTTAGTGTTTGCTTGTGTGCTAGGTTTCAAGCTAATCCTAAAGAATCACACTTAGTTGCCATTAAAAGAATTTTTAGATACCTAATAGACACACCGACCTTAGGTCTTTGGTATCCTAAGGATTCAACTTTTAGTCTTCATGCTTTTTCGGATGCGGATTATGGGGGGTGTAAGATAGATAGGAAAAGTACTTCCGGTACATGTCAATTCTTAGGTAGTATGCTCGTATCTTGGTTCTCTAAGAAACAAAATAGCGTAGCCTTATCTACCACCGAAGCGGAGTATATATCCTTAGGGAGTTGTTGTGCTCAAGTCCTTTGGATGAAGCAACAACTCTTAGACTATGGTGTTAAAATGGAAACCATACCCCTTAGGTGTGACAACACTAGTGCTATTTGTCTCACTAAGAATCCCATTCAACACTCTCGAACTAAACACATAGAAATTAGACATCATTTTATTAGAGATCATGTTTCGAAAAATGATGTTGTTATAGAATTTGTTGACACCTTGAACCAATTAGCAGACATATTTACTAAACCTTTAGATAAAGAGCGCTTTTGGACACTTAGAAGAGAGTTAGGTCTAACTTGTCTCTCTTAATTTTTTTTGGGTCCCAAAATGACAAAAATTTGCTTGAGATTGTTTGTGATTCATGTTATTTTTGTTCTTTTTGCTCCTACACATATTGCTAAGGGAAGTATGTGTCATATTAAGTCATTAAAACTTGTTCATATAACACATACATGCATTTAGGGGCGTTTCAAATTGGATTTTTGCACATAAAAATACCAAAATTGCAGAAACAGGCAAGCGTGTATCGATACTGCATATCAGCGTATCGATACGGTATTCAATTCTGGGATTTTTGCAGATGAATGCGTATCGATACAGAAGAGTGTATCGATACGGTAAGAGTCAAGGGAAAAAGTCAACACCTGTGCGTATCGATACGTCAACGGTATCGATACACATAAAACGACAAAGATAATATTAGGTTATAGCGTATCGATACGCATGCATAGCGTATCGATACTCGACGGACGGAGAGCCTATTTAGGCTGTTTTAATCAAAATTCCACACTTTTTAAAATCCTCTTCTCCTCTTCAAAAACCCTAAACCGAAAACCTCTATAAAAACCCTCTAAATTCTTCAAAATTTTACACAAATCTTCAAAACTTCTTGAGGGATTTTACTTCATACATCAAGGCTATCCTTGGGCATCAATCTTGTGCACTAACACACCCTCTTTCATCCACTCTAAGAAATCAAGGTAAATTTTTTATTTTTCAAATTTCTTTAAATTTCGTTAATTTTCAATTATTATTTCAACTGATTTTTATATACATTATGATTAACTTACTATGGGTTTCATATTGTTCATAAAATTTTTCAAAAATAAATTTTTTTTGGTTCGAATATATTTTATATTCGATAAATTTTTTTTTAAAAAAACTAAAATTTTTTTTGTAAATATTCTTTAAAACAATTTTGTTTAAACAAATTACCTTGAATTATTAGAATCTATTGGATTAAATTGGATGTTAATTGCATACATATTCGAATCCTTTTTGATGTATTTTCAGGATTATGGCACCGAAAAAAGGGAATAAGAGACATCGCACCGCTTCCGTTTCTAATGAGGATGAGGGTAATCCTACTCCTAACCTTCCTCATATTATCCAAACTAGTTTTCCCACACCCGTAGCTAGAGAAACCTATAAGCTTTGTATGGGAATCAATCTTAGGGAAGAACGAATCGTGTCTATTCCGTTTTTAAACTCTGCAAAATTCAAATTTAAATATCTTCCTTTAATTAGGCAATGGAAATTTTTAACCTTTTTGAATATTCCTCCTATTTTATATAGGAATCTTGTCATTGTCTTCTTTTCAAATGCTTGTTGTGTCAATGATGAAGCCAATGAGCATGTTATTGCCATTGAATCCTCGGTTATGGGAACTCCTATTCTAATTGATCAAAAAGTCTTGTGCAATGTTTTTGGTTTTGAGGATGTTGGGATAGATGATGAACACTCTTTAGGTTCGGGTTACATAGGTATGGCAAAAGTTTTAGATGCTCATGATCGTATACTTCATCTTATTATCTCTTGGTTTATTCGTCCCTCGGGTGGTAGATATTCTACCATTCGTCAAATTGATGATTTTTGGCTTTCATGCTTTAGGGAGGGTAAACGACCAAATCTTTGTCAAATTATGTTTGCCGATCTTGTGTTTTTGGTTCAAAATCGTCACACCAAACTTGTTCAATCTTTTTACTACACTACGGCATTGAGTTGTCTATTTCATTCCCTTGGTGTTGATTGCACACATGACCTTCCCGAAAACCTTGGTCAACCCATAGATGAGCATTCCCTTTCTCGCTCCGGTTTCTCTTTTGTCGGTAATGAATGGGTTCGCAACCCTCAAGCTGATCCTCCCGCTGCCCCGGTCAATGCCTCTCGCGCATCCTCTAGCCGTGCTTCTCATGACTCCTCCTCTTCCTCCATGGCAAATCTCATGACTTTCCTCAATGAAAAGTTCAATGCTATGAACGGTCGCTTCAACGCTATAGATAATCGGTTTACATCGATGGAAGAAAGACTTCAAGGCATGGACAAGAAGATAGATACCTTGAGTGCTCGCCAAGACTCAATGGATCTTTCTCTTACCGCTTTCCATGGTGCTTGGATCAACCAAAATCGAAGGAACCAACCACCTCAAGAAGATGAAGACGAAGAAGAAGATGATGAGGATGATCATGATGATAATGGTGGAGACGCATAGATGATGCATCTCATATTAGGATATTTTAGGATTTCATTGCATTTTTTTTTGAACATGAATTATGCCTATTTTCTATGTTTTAGGATTTTCAAGGTTTGGATTATTATGCTTGCTATGCTTGCTTGGTTTATTAATTTGGAGCTTTATGTTTTATGATTGATATTCCTATGCTTGATTATTCTAATCCTTGTGTTTCTTTTGATCTAACAAAAAGGGGGAGAAGGACTCATTGTGTAAAGGTCAAAAAATTTTCAAAAAGGTCAAAATTTTTCAAAAATTCTCTATCTTTAAGTAAGGGGGAGAAACAAATTTGTTTTGAAACATTTATCTTAAAGCAAGGGGGAGAAAAGCCTTTTTCAAAGTTTTCAAAAACTTAAAAATTTATTATGGTTTTGTTATATCAAAAAGGGGGAGATTGTAAAACTAAAATTGATTTTGATATAACATAAAAATTTAAGGACCAAATTGCAAAAATAGATAAATTTTTAAGAACTCTTTAAAGGTTCAAATATTAACATAATGATTTGTATAAAATCTTGTTTGAAGATTGGATCTCAAAACATCAAGTTTCTCAAACCTTTTTCATGTTTTTGGAAGCCAAATTATGCAAAAATGGCCCTGCGTATCGATACACACACCGTATCGATACACTTGAAACTCACTGTAATTCTGAATAAACATAGCGTATCGATACGCCTTCCATACGTATCGATACCGTGTTCATCTGGGCAACCGTACCGATACGCGTAATAACCGTATCGATACGCCAAGCATAATTATTTGAAAATTTGTTTTGACCGTTACAACGTATCGATACTCTTGGTCACAGTATCGATACACTTTGATGCAACAAATTAATGTTTTTAACAGAGAGTTTGGACCGTATCGATACGACCCCTGTATCGATACGCTTTGATGCAACAAACTTGGCAGAGAGTTTGGACCGTATCGATACTCCTAGTGTATCGATACGCCCTGTTTTTACGCACAACGGCTAGTTTGAATTTAAACTAGCGTATCGATACACCCTTGTCGTGTATCGATACACGGTGCTGGGGAGCTGCCTTAATAGATGGAAAAATGTTCCCAACGGCTCCTTCAACAAGTCAAATGATCCAAACGGCTAGAAACTGATTCAAGGGTATAAATACAAGCTTCATTTCACCAGGAAGATCAACAATACACATTCAAGCATCATCAAAGCAAAAATCCAAATCCTAGAACTATTCAAAGCTATATTCTTGTGCCCAACTCTTTGTATTTCTTTTTGTCATATTATTGAGAGTTTTTGGGTTGCTGTTATTGTAAGTGGGTAGACAATCATCCTTTGAGAGGAAATACTTGAGTTTACCAAAAATCTTCTTTGTATTTGAGTGGATTAAGCTTGGGGTTGAAAAGCTTAATCGAGATTGTAAGGTTTCCTCCTCATCCAAGAAAAGGGGACGAATTCAAGTAGTGAATTGTTTTGGAAAATCCTTAGTGGGAGCTAAGGTAGTGGATGTAGAGTTCGGTTGTTGAACTTGAACCACTATAACCCCTTGTGTCATTTTATTTTCCAATATTCTCTTCACAAAAATTTTTATTTGCCAATTCACCCCCCTCTTGGCCATTTGCAATTGCTTGATCAACTCAACACACCTTGATCGCTGGAGACCATTTCACTACTTTGACGAAACATTCCTTCACCCGGTCCAATTGCATAATTTTGTCACGGACGGCTGCCGATGTACACATTAACAATATCATTGCACCGGATAAACGCATGATCGAGAAACCATCGTGTTTGTCTACCTCCAAACTTTCCGCTAGAGTCTTTATGCTACAAGGGTGTTGGCACCAACCCACCGCACACCATCGCAATATCGCCCATTTGTCTTCATCTACTATCCCTACGACTTGCGCTTTATTTTGTTTCACTTCGTTCCTTGTTGTCGTTTCTGATTTTCTTAATTCCGCACTGTCCTTCTTCTCATGTTGTTTTATGTTTCTTCCGCTTTTACTGTGCCATTCCGTTTTGCCTCTCCACGCCATAGCCACTCTCAATCTGCCGCCGTGTATCCATTTGCCGTTTAATCTCTCTATCACCCTGTTTGCATCCTCCTCCGACGCCATTCTAACGAATCCAAACCGCTGTCCATTCCTGGCTCTTTTGTTTGGTATGAAAGTATCTTTTACGATTCCATGTCTGTCACATACTTGCCACAATCCTTTCCAGTGGATTGTCCGAGAGAGACCGCTGATGAATAAGGTCCAAACTCGTTGATGTTGCTGATCTCGTTGCACTGTCCTGCTGCTCGTATGTGCTTCATTTTTCCGGCCGGAGCTGTTTTCCTGTTTGGCGGCTAGGCGTTTCCAAATTCCCTTTGAGAGCATTTTTTAAAGATTTACGATGCCGCAGTAATGTTGGTGTTTGACATATCAGATACTAAAAAATTGTGAGATTCAATTAATGTTTGCCATTAAAGAAAACTGTATTGTCCCTCTTTGAAGCACACAAAAATCAGATGTCCTTTAAAGAGGGACACGGCAAGTGAAGAAAAACAAGGAAGAAAGAACGAAGGAAATTAAAGCTAAGGAGAAAGTACACGGCAAAGGAAATTAAAGCAATACGGCAGATGGAGGAGGAAAAAAAGACACAAGAAAGATAGAGAGGAAGTGAGAGCTAGGATGGTCGCAACACAAACAAAAAAAAGCTGAGAAAAAATGATAGAATGAAGCTTGAAAAAGAAAGGAGGGAGAAACTGCTTATATGTATCTTCATTTCAGTGAGAAGGGTTTGTATCCAAGTTACCTCTGAAGCAGCATCAGCCAAGCTGCGATATTCCGCCTCCGTGGTGGATCTTGATACTGTTTTCTGTTTCTTGGATGTCCATAGAACTAAGTTGCCTCCTACAAATACATAGTTTCCTGAGATTGACCGTCGGCCATCCATATTTCCTCCCCAATCCGCATCTGCAAAGGCAACAACTTGACAAGGCTCATTAGAAGGTGAGAACACAAGGCCTCGATCCAGTGTTCCATTGAGGTAACGAAGCACACGTTTAAGAGCAATCATATGTTGTTCACATGGAGAATGCATAAACTGAGCAAGCTTATTCACATCAAACACAATATTTGGGCGAGTGTGGCATGCATACAATAGAGCACCAACTATGCTCATGTATTCTTTGGGATCTTGTAGGGGACTGCCAGCTGATTGAGTTAACTTCAATGAGGTGATCATTGGTGTGGGTGTGGAGTTCGCATTGAGCATTCGAGCTTTCGAGAGTAACTCAATAAGGAATTTCTTTTGACTCAAGACAATGGACCCTGCTTCATATCTTACTTCCATGCCAAGGAAGAAGTGTAGTTGACCTAGGTCCTTGAGGGAGAACCTTTCACCCAGACATCGAACCACATCTTCAATGTCTGCATTTGAGCTTCCTGTAACGACTCTATCGTCAACATATACAATTACATATGTCACTAACTTCTGATTACTCTTGACAAACATGGATGTATCTGCCTTCGAGCTAGTGAATTCTGCATTAATTATATAATCTCGAAGTTTTGCAAACCAGTTTCTCAGGGCTTGTCTAAGTCCGTAGAATGCCTTCTTCAATTTGCATACGAGCAATGTGCCATCTGATGTTGTTTGCTAAAACCCTGAAGGTTGTTGCATGTAGACATCCTCAGATAAGTCTCCATTCAAGAACGCATTGTTTACATCGATCTGCCTCAAATTCCAGCCATGTCGAACAGCTAAAGAGAGGACAACATTGATGGTGGCAGCTTTGACAACTGGGCTGAACGTGTCCTGGAAGTCTTGGCATGGAACCTGGGAGAATCCTTTGGCAACAAGGCGTGCCTTGTAGCGTTGCACTGAACTATCAACATTCTTCTTGACTCGGAACAACCATTTGCATCCCACAGTGGATCGACCATCAGGTAGGGGTACAATATCCCACGTATTGTTCTTCCTCAATGCATCATACTCAGCATGGACAGTTGGTCCCCAATTTGGTGATTGAAGAGCAGCTTCAATGGACAAGGGTTCTGCCTCTTCAATTTCTGATGTAGACATGTAAGATTTTGGTTTGAAAATTCCATGCTTACTTCGAGTCACCATGGAGTGGCCTCCAATAGGAAGAGAGACCTGTGTTGTAGCTTCAGTGATCAAGGGAGTTGTACTGGACGAGGCTGGCTCAGTAGGTACAGGTTCATTAGTCACACGACCTTCATTGTTGGGCACATCATTTGTTGCATGATCTTCAGTAGTGAGAACATCATTTGTCACAGGCACTGCATTGTTAGACATAGTGTCAGTCACATGATCTTCAGAAGTGTGCATATGAGTATGGGAACTAGCTGAACCCGACGTAGCTGCTGAGGGGATCTCCATTGAACACCTATCGACTAATGGAACAGATAAGGGAGATTGAGACTCCTGTTGACAAGCTTGAACACCACCAGGGAAAATGTCAATTTCAGAAGCATCAGGAAACAAGGACGCAACTGTAGAACAAAAATGATCATCAGCCTTAGACTTCTCGAAAGGAAAAACATGCTCATCGAAAATCACATGGTGTGATACATACACTCGACCATCAGGTGCCAAACAATTATACCCTTTGTGTTGCATACTATACCCTAGAAATGTACAAGGTTGAGACCTAAAACTCAGCTTGTGCATTTGATATGGTCTTAGGTGAGGGAAGCACCTGCACCCAAATACCCTCAGAGCAAAGTAATCAGGTTGCTTGCCATACAATTTTTCAAATGGTGAGATGCCCTGTAATACAGCAGATGGGAGTCTTTTAATTAGGTGTACAGTAGTACTCACAGAATAAGACCAATAACGAAAGGGTAAGGAGGCTTGAGCAAGTAACACTAGAGCTAACTCAACGATGTGCCTGTGCTTTCACTCAACGACACCGTTTTTCTCAGAGGTGTGAGGGCATGTGAGACGATGAGAGATGCCCAACTTTGCTAGCTTATGAGATAACACCTTATACTCTCCACCCCAATCACTTTGTACTGCCTTGATCTATGTGTCGAATTGAGTTTTCACCATAGACTGGAACAATGTAAAAGCTTGTATAGCCTGCCCTTTAGTTTTAAGTAAGTAGATCCAACAATGTCGAGAGTAAGCATCGACAAATGAAATGTAATATGAGAAGCCATTAGATGTTATGTGAGCTGGTCCCCAAAGATCCGTGTATACAAGGGCAAAAGGTTCAGTATACTCAGTGTTAGAATCAGCAGAAGGCATTTTGTGACTTTTACCCAAACGACATGCCACACAAATATCAGAAGAGTCTTCATTTCGATTCCCAGTAATTACAATATTTGATTTCTTACATACTTGAGCAAGGGACGAGTGAGCAGGATGACCCAAACGCATATGCCATAGATTGTAAGTATTAAGATGTCGACTAACAACATTAGCTTCACACTTATTTGCAACAAAAGAAATAGGAAGAACTGAATTAAATTGATATAAGCCTTCATTCACAGCACCCTGTAATAGCACAGCACCAGTATCCTCATCGCGAACCAAGCAAGTCGTGGCATGGAACTCAAAATAGATGTTGTTATCTCTAGCTAGCTTCGAAACAGAAAGCAAGTTCTTAGTGATAGCAGGTACATGAAGAAGAACGTTAATCAGAATGGCACACGAGGATGTATGTAACACAGAGTTCCCAGATTTAGAAATGGACAAGTGATTACCATTGCCTACAATGAGTTTACCTGGGCCTGTGAAGTCAGTGGCGTGCATCACCTTGGTGGCATAATGAGTAACATGATGTGTGGCTCCAGAGTCCACTACCCATGCATCAGAAGAGGATGTAGCTGGAATTCCACAAAATTGATAGCTAGCAGACAGTGACTCAAGAGACGTAACATGAGCAGTGGCAGTTTCTTCAGGGGTGCATTATAAGTGGGGAAGCCACCTGATCAGTGCATAAAAGTTCTATATTTTACCCATCATTTATCCTTATTTTTGCTGCACTCAAGCATGTTTAACTGCATTTTAGGTTAAGTTTTGCATCAACATCACATTTAGATAAAACTGCGCATATACAGCTAAATTTGGTTACTTTTACAGGTATCTGCTGTGGCAGAACCCAGGGCAGCAGTCGTGACAGCACCCAGGGCAGCAGTCGTGACAGCACCCAGGGCAGCAGTCGTGACAGCACCCAGAGCAGCAGTCGTGACAGCACCCAGGGCAGCAGTCGTGGCAGGCGCTGAGCAGCGATGTAGAAAAGCTGGAACTAGCAGTCAAGGAGGACGATGCTGCCATGGTCGCCGTCGTGACATCAGAGGACGACAACAGTTTTGAGGAGAAGAAGCAAAGTGGACCTCGACAGAAAGAGAAAATTCAGCCTGTCTGTTGTGTAATACCACTATATTTTTCCGAGCCCTAGATCAGAATGAAGGCCAAGCCTAAGGTTCAAGGAAGATATCCCAAAAACTTGTTGCGTGTAAAAGAGTCTATCGCAATTGAGTGCAAGTGTACACGTCGCAAGTAATAAAGTGATACTAGAGTATCGGATATCGTCTCCATAGGGACTGGGCTAACCCTTTCCTTCGCTATCTGCACAAGGGGAAAAAGAATGATTTAAGATTTTGTCACGAGAAATATAAAGAGTACTGGAAAATAGAAGTAAAGTAATCAAGATAGAGAGACTGGGCTGGTATTGAATTGCTTAGTAGTGCAGGTATTGCTAAGTCTAGGAAATCCAGTTCTGTCGTCGTCCCCGTCGCGGCAACACCTGTCGCGGCAGCGGTCCGTTGGTTATCGCGGCAGCGATTACTCAACTCAGTACTTCAAGTTTGGCAAGAATCCCTGCTGTGCCTTGGCCTATCCCTAGGTCCAAGTCTGTCGATGATCACGTCTTTGATGATACCTCCCGACGTGAATCGAAGGATGAACACCGATGTTGTTGAATTCTTCTTTAGCCACTTAACCTCGTCCTATCCCTAGGTCTGAGATAGTTCAACTATAAACTAGAGAACTCGCACTTATTCCTTTTGTATACTTAACTCTCCCGATATTAAGTAAATAGATAACCTCACAATGCTCTCCCGATGCTCTTGCAAGATGTTAATAACCAGAATAAGAGAACTTGGAGTTTATTTAGAACATGATGAGAGGAAGAAAACGGCTAGGGTTTTGGGAAGAAGGCTAGAGAATAGGTTATATCCTCCTAGGTCGAATTACATGCCTTTATATAGGCCTTGGGTTCAAGTTTTCTAATATGGAAGGAATACAACTTTAAATCAAAGTACAACTCTAATAAAGACTAAATCTTCAGAACAACTGTCTTTAATTCGTCCTTCCTTCTTTCTTGGGATATCTTCCTTGAACCTTGGGCTTGGCTTTCATTCTGATCTAGGGCTCGGAAAAATATAGTGGTATTACACAACAGACAGGCTGAATTTTCTCTTTCTGTCGAGGTCCACTTTGCTTCTTCTCCTCAAAACTGCTGTCGTCCTCTGCTGTCACGGCGGCGACCATGGCAGCATCGTCCTCCTTGAATGCTAGTTCCAACTTTTCTGCATCGCTGCTCAGCGCCTGCCACGACTGCTGCTCTGGGTGCTGTCACGACTGCTGCCCTGGGTGCTGTCACGACTGCTGCTCTGGGTGCTGTCACGACTGCTGCCCTGGGTGCTGCCACAGCAGATACCTGCAAAAGTAACCAAATTTAGCTGTATATGCGCAGTTTTATCTAAATGTGATGTTGATGCAAAACTTAACCTAAAATGCAGTTAAACATGCTTGAGTGCAGCAAAAATAAGGATAAATGATGGGTAAAATATAGAACTTTTATGCACTGATCACACCCCCAAACTCGAATCTTTGCTTGTCCTCAAGCAATTTAGACCTAAAAGAAAAATAATTTTTTTTTTGTTTTGGCTTAAAACAGTAAACTTTCCCTTACCCTTCATTCATTCTCTATTGACAGCAGCACCTTGTCGGATAATTTAGGATTCGTCCGGAATCTTGCTATAGTCCTCGTGCAGTGTGTGCATGCTTGTGAACAATTATATCCCAAGACTCCCTTAGTTTTACTAGAATATTCCAACTTCTAACTTGAATTTTTATGCCAAAGTTTATCTTTTTGAAGACACTTCTTATGCTCCTTTGATTTTTTTTTGTTTCGACTCGATTTTATTATTATTATTATTAAGCTAAAGTTTCACTAGAGCCGGTTTCGGGCACCTCTAGCTAACTTCCTAGAGCCGGTTTTGGGCACCTCTAGGGCTATTGAGTCTATTTTGCTAAACTTCTTTCCTAGAGCCAGTGTTAGGCACCTCTAGGGGCTATTCAAGTGCTAAGCTTCTTATTCTAGTTAGCTAATAGAGTTCTAGGCAGTATAACAGTCACAAATGGTGTTTTAAGTTTCAGAACTATAGAAAGGCTCTAAACTGCTCCTAAGACTATCCTAAAGGCGCTGCCACGACAGAGCTGTCACGGCAGGTAAGTTCAGTTCAAAGACTTAAGCCAAAATTTTCATTTTTTTGCATAAAATAAATGCGACGCAATTAAAACTAAATGCAATATTATATTAATAATTAGGAGGACTGCCTACCCCAAACTCAAGGGTTGCATTGTCCTCAATGCATGACACAAGACATAAAAATGAAAAATAGAAAATAAAAATGACAGACAAGTGAAACATCACAAAAAGATAATATATACAGCAAGCGGAAGAGAAAAGGAAAAAGAAAACTTAAGTTGTGCGGCTGTCGTCGCTGCTGCTGGAGCTTTAGATGAGGAGCTGTCGGCGGGCAGTCTCCTTGAACTTTGTCGGAGGAGCTGTGGGTGCTGCCCTGAGAGTATGAGTGCTGTCGCGGCAGGGGTGGAGGCAGAGCTTCCTCGGGTTGCTTGTATCGTCATTGCAAGGGTTTTTCTCTGTTTACCTAATAACAAAAACAAACTAAAAACTAATATCAAATTTCTAATTCCTAAATAATAAAGATAGAATAAGATAAAGATAAAATACAATAAAATAAATTAAGTTAAATTAGGAGTGCCTTGAGGGGCATCTCCTAAAGTAACTGCTCCCTGTTCTATTGATGCTTGAGGGGTCGTTTCCGGTACTTCTTGAAGTCCATCCGTACCCTCCATCTGGTGATTATTCTCATGGTGGGGGCTCCTTTCTTTCTCTTCCCTTTGTAGTCCATGAAGTCATCCCTTCTTGGTAATGTTTCTGAGGGCATGAATATATGATTAGAAAAAAATCAAATTGACATTCGGCCACAAACTTACCTTGTTTTCGTTTAATGTTGTTGTGGTTGAATGTAGCCCTTGCTGTCGTGTCTGCTGCTGCGGCAGCCAGTTATTTTGACAGTCCGTTGTCAGGTTACTTTGCAGGTCAATGGGACATTGGTAAGTGCCATCACTCTCTATACCAAATTATGTTGACCACTCGTAGATCTCCATCAGTAGAGACTTTGATGATTCTGTGTCCACCGGTGTTGGTTCCTCTAATACCTGCAATGGAATTGGTGAGTTTTCAAAGAATTCAAAAGGTTCGTTTATTACCTGCTCATATTTCATTAGCGAGGCATTGTCATCGGGTTTCTCTTCTAGGTGGTCGTGCGAGTGCCATGACAGGGATGGATGTGTGCAATCTTGGTCGGGCATAACCGAGGTAGTGGGTTGAGAGTTTGCCTCGGATGTGGTTGCCGCAATGACATTCTCTTGAATTTCACTCAGTGTTGTTGCGGTGTTGCTCCATTTCGGCTCCTCGATCATTGCCATGGCAAGTTGTTGCTCAGACTCATCATGTATTGGGTATTCCTTCACATGGGCATCCTCGTCATCTTGCCTCAGAATTTCAGGTTCAGCAGTGGCATGAATGAGGACCGATCTGCTCAAGATCGCATCCATCTTGGCGATACTTACGTCCATAGAAGCCGACACTTCTTGAGTGAGTGCCATGAAGGCTCGTAGTGTGTCTTCTAAAGATTTTGACTGCTCTTGAGGATGATGACATTGCCAGGGCATGTCGAGTTCTGCAGCAAAACTGTTATGGTATAAAAAATTTTGCGGGTTTTGATCGTACCATAAATTTTTTTGCTGCTGCGGCATCGTCATTTGCTGTCCCTGTTGCTGTTGTGGCAGTATATTTTGTTCTTGTTGGTTCCATCGTTTGTTGTCCATATATTCACCGAAAAAATAGGGACGACTTTCGAATGCATGATTACCTTTACGGTAATTGCAAGAACTTTCCCACATCAGCTCCCGAATGGTTTTTCCTGGCATGTTGATGCTCCTTAAACCTGTATTTCACTTGAGTTTTTTTTGATAAAAATAAAAAAAGAAAAAGAAAAAGAAAAGTGCAGAAGCTAGGGTAAGAGTGTGTTGCCAGTCCCCGGCAACGGCGCCAAAAACTTGTTGCGTGTAAAATAGTCTATCGCAATTGAGTGCAAGTGTACACGTCGCAAGTAATAAAGTGATACTAGAGTATCGGATATCGTCTCCACAAGGACTGGGCTAACCCTTTCCTTCGCTATCTGCACAAGGGGAAAAATAATGATTTGAGATTTTGTCACGAGAAATATAAAGAGTACTGGAAAATAGAAGTAAAGTAATCAAGATAGAGAGACTGGGCTGGTATTGAATTGCTCAGTAGTGCAGGTATTGCTAAGTCTAGGAAATCCAGTTCTGTCGTCGTCCCCGTCGCGGCAGCACCTGTCATGGCAGCGGTCCGTTGGTTATCGCGGCAGCGATTACTCAACTCAGTACTTCAAGTTTGGCAAGAATCCCTGCTGTTCCTTGGCCTATCCCTAGGTCCAAGTCTGTCGATGATCACGTCTTTGATGATACCTCTCGGCTTGAATCGAAGGATGAACACCGATGTTGTTGAATTCTTCTTTAGCCACTTAACCTCGTCTTATCCCTAGGTCCGAGATAGTTCAACTATAAACTAGAGAACTCGCACTTATTCCTTTTGTATACTTAACACTCCCGATATTAAGTAAATAGATAACCTCACAATGCTCTCCCGATGCTCTTGCAAGATGTTAATAACCAGAATAAGAAAACTTGAAGTTTATTTTATTGAACTAAAAATTCCTAAAACAAAAGCAACCCTTGCAACTACTTTACAAAACAACCCGTGGCCCTTAGGGGAATTTAGAACATGATGAGAGGAAGAAAACGGCTAGGGTTTTTGGGAAGAAGGCTAGAGAATAGGTTATATCCTCCTAGGTCGAATTACATGCCTTTATAGAGGCCTTGGGTTCAAGTTTTCTAATATGGAAGGAAAACAACTTTAAATCAAAGTACAACTCTAATAAAGACTAAATCTTCAGAACAACTGTCTTTAATTCGTCCTTCCTTCTTTCTTGGGATATCTTCCTTGAACCTTGGGCTTGGCCTTCATTCTGATCTAGGGCTCGGAAAAATATAGTGGTATTACACAACAGACAGGCTGAATTTTCTCTTTCTGTCGAGGTCCACTTTGCTTCTTCTCCTCAAAACTGTTGTCGTCCACTGCTGTCATGACAGCGTCCATGGCAGCATCGTCCTCCTTGACTGCTAGTTCCAGCTTTTCTGCATCGCTGCTCAGCGCCTGCCACGACTGCTGCCCTGGGTGCTGTCACGACTGCTGCTCTGGGTGCTGTCACGACTGCTGCCCTGGGTGCTGTCACGACTGCTGCTCTGGGTGCTGTCACGACTGCTGCCCTGGGTGCTGCCACAGCAGATACCTGCAAAAGTAACCAAATTTAGCAGTATATGCGCAGTTTTATCTAAATGTGATGTTGATGCAAAACTTAACCTAAAATGCAGTTAAACATGCTTGAGTGCAGCAAAAATAAGGATAAATGATGGGTAAAATATAGAACGTTTATGCACTGATCACCACCAGCGAAGGCATGATCATACCGATGCCAGCAGCGATCGGCAGAGTGGCCAACCTTGTTGCAAATTTGACATTGAAGTCGAGCACGACCACGAGCTCCAGATCTTCCACCAGCCCAGGAGTTGGATCGGCCACCAGACCAGCCAGGGGGACATCCATCAGAGTAAGAAGGTGGTCGAGGGCCACGATTGACTGAAGAATCGAACTCACGACGTTGAACTTGAGCCACATTGGCAACCATGGGTAGCTGAAATTGCACATTAAATCCTTTAAGTTGAGCTTCTGCATCAATAAGAACAGATTTCACACTATCAAGTGTGAATGGTTCCCTGCTTGTCGTGATAATGGCCATGAAGGGCTGATACTCCATCGAAAATCCATTTAGAATGGTTGCTATCTGTTCAATGTCTGAGATCGCACTCCCACACGCCGACAAGGCATCACAAACTTCCTTGATTTGCGTAAGATAATTTCGCATGCTCTCATCACCTTTGCGAATGGATCGAAGTTTACAGTGCAAGCTCATAGCACTTGTGGTGGATTTGTTCGCGAAAAATTTCTGAACCAAGGACCAAACATCGGAGGCCGTCTCAGCTCCGACAAAGTGAGGAAATATAGAGGCACTGATCGTTGACAGTAACCAGGACGCCAGTGCGCTATCTTGGGCAACGAATGCTTCATGATCAGCATTGGAAATTTGTTGACCATCGGAACCCGTGACAAGTTCAGGTGGTGGTTTTGCAGCTCCAGTGAGAAGCTTCTCAAGGCGGTGACTCCGAACAGTGAGGAGGATCTGTTGCTTCCATAATAGGAAGTTCATTTCATCAAGGACCAGATTGATCTTCTTGTTGGTGAAGGTGTGAGCAACTCGAACTGACTCGGATGAGTCAGAGCTAGGAATGGTGCCATTGTTAGGCATGGAGGGAAAGAGAGGAAAAGATGAAGACGAGGCAGGGAAGACGGGAAGGAAAGAAACTCAGAAAAGGGCTCCAGGAAGGGTGGCGACTGATACCATGTTGAAAAACCCTTAAAGAAGATAATATAGAGATGATAAACTCTTTCTTGTTTATTATTGAGAATGAGAACAGCTTATATAGAAGCTGGAATACATGAGAAGAGAGCTAACAATAATTGCCAGCTGGTCTAACAAACCCTAGCTGGTAAACCAATCCATAACAGAAAATATACCAGCACAGCAAGGCTGTTACACGCACAACTATAACCTTCTATACTATTCTTCAACATCTGGTCTTCCTCCACAGGCCATCAGTTCATAAAAGAGACTCAATGCACTTTCAAATTTCCCATTTTGAATATAGCCCGCAATCATGGATGTCCACAAGACAATATCACGCGTGGGTGTTGACCTAAAACATTTCAAACCATCTTCAGTTGATCCCATCAAGGAATACAGTTCAATAAGTGCACTTCCTATGAACTCATCAGACTGCAAGTTATACTTGCATATTTGAGCGTGAATTTGCTTTCCATAGACAAAATCTCCAACTGCAATACAAGCTTGATCAATGATCAGTAAGCATGTCTAGTGTAATTGTATTGGCTTGAATTTCCTATCGGTGTTAATTTTGAATGTAGGCAAATAAAATTTCCTGACAGATACAGAGATAGAGAATGATTTGAAGTTGAGCTTTTGATTTGAATAAATTAAGGAATGTTCCATGACAGATACAGAGATAGAGAATGATTTGAAGTTGAGCTTTTGATTTGAATAAATTAAGGAATGTTCCATGACAGATACAGAGACAGAATGATTTGAAGTTGAACTTGTTTCATGAGATAAGCCGTGCATTCAACCACCCTTTATTTATTATCTCATTCAAATCTTCAAACAACTTTCATCATTTTCAGCAGAGAAAGTGAAGTCTGGTTCATATGGGAATATATGATGTATAACCTTATCTGTTAATGATCAATTATACTTGTTACCTATTTTACATTAAAATGATGTTTAAATATAATAGATTTGGGATATATGATGTATCAATAGCCATAATAGTTTTGGCCTCATTTTTCCAGTATTAACTGCGGAAATGCTTGTGGAGCAATCTGTAAGATTTGGATAGATGAATTACTCATTTTCACCTGAGGGTGTTGTAATATGCTTCACGCCAGGTATGTGTTTTATGCATAACTTCTCTTAAAACTTACGGTAATATGATTGCAACCTTATGTTAGAAAGTTATACTAAAAAATGAAGGGCAGGTGAAGGGTGAAGAAAATCCATTCCCCTTTCACTATTTTCTCTGCATTTATTTTGTCATAAAGGAAAGCAATGAGGAAAAAAAAGCAGTCTTAGTTATACATTTAAGTGTAGCTTTTGCCTTTAATTTCGTCATACATCCTTAAATGTGCAAAAGTATCTTAATACATAAATTTTGAACTTTTAATTTTTTATTTCCGAGTAGCTTGAGATTACTCCACTAACAAGTATATCTCGTCTACGAGATCCACTAATTGGTCGAGTAGCCAGGATGCTCATGTTGTCTCATTTTATGAGTTTGAATTCGGACATTTATATTCAAAATGTAATACCTCTCTATTTAATAAAAAATATGATATTGTCAAGGTTGATTTTAATTATACTATTTTAACATCGACACATATGGTTTCGAGTTTTTTTTATTTACCTTACTTCTTTTATTTCTTTGTTTTTTTATTGAAAGACGGTAAGTTATTTTATTGTGTTTTGTTGTTTTTTCGATTTTCAGGACTTTGCCATGACTAATCTAAGTTGATCCGCGTTGTACACTTGGTTTTGCTGGGTGAGTCTCACAGCGAAATTTTTTTGTATACAAAAAAATTTGAACTCGAGATTTGCTTAAGCGATATCAATGTACTTACCACTTAGACCAACTTATTGGATAAATGTTAAGTCATTCTTTTTATAAAATTATATTTGAGTAAATTATTTTTTTTTAAAAATTCAAACAAAACAATTCTTACAATTTTATTGATAAATAGTTTTGAGTAAATTAATTAATATGATATTATATATGCAACACGAACCTAAATAACATGCACACACATCATCTATACAAATTACTCGAACCTAAATCACCTAAAAAAATATTGTTTTTCCATCGAAATGACTTAATGATTTTTAAATTGATTAATAATTAAACCGTCCATTCAGTTACAATCACATGAAACTGAGATGTCAATAAGTATATCTAATATATATTGTAGAAGATCTCATAATATTTAAATAGCCACGTGATGAACAACTCAACTCGACCGATGCAACCAACTCGCACAACAATTTGTCGGGTGATCTTAACTACTTCACCTGAGAAATAATCTAATCTTAAGAAAAACCGATATCAAAGATGCTGCCTATTAGAGTATTAGAGTATCTTCTAGTTAGTTTGTATCTTTGTAATCAGGCTGTTAGAGTTGGTTAGTGACGGTTAGGTTTCTGTTAGATTACTGTTCACTATTGGCCAACTCAGCACAGCTTTAAACATTTGTATAAATGGGCTGGTTCCTATTTTGGAATATTACAGTCAAATTAATAAAATCTACAGAGAGTACCGACTCTCTTTCCCTATCCTTTCTACCTAACATGGTATCATTCGCCAAGTCCTGGGATTTTTCGTCCGCTGCTTTATTTCTGTTCTCTTTCCTCTGATTCGTAACTACCGTGATCGCGAAACTCAGAAGTTTTTCGTCCAGAGTTTTTTCTTCCAGTTTTTCTGCGGTTGTGAGTTTTTTCTTCCAGTTTTTCTGCGGTTGTGAGTTTTTCTCATCTCTTTCCTTGGGTTTGGTTGTTGTTCTGGATGTTCTCTGGACTGTTTACCTGGTTCTTGCGTCAAACACTGGTCGTCAGTTTATTAAGAAATATGGTTTGATCGTCTGGATGTTTGTTCGTGATTTTTTGTGTTGAGAACAAATGAGTGATCTGTGGTCATGTTTCTTTAGATTTGTGTTTGAGATTCTCTGAATTTGTTTTTTTGAAGATTCTAGAGAACTTTGCGGTAGCTTGAATCTTGTTTTTTCTCAGATCTCTTCCTTCTCTTTGTCATGCCTATCGTCTGTTTGTGAAAATGTCTCATTCGGTGGATTTCTTCGAGAGGATTACTTTTGCTTAGTTCTTTGGTATTTCTTCTGCTTCCTATCTGTTTGAGGTTTTGCCTCAGTCAAGGTTTTCTTTCAGTTCGCTATCGAGTCTTCTCTCTATTCTTTGTCAATGGATCCAGATCCAACTCTTACACATGGACCTTCAGATTCTAATAATAATAATAATAATAATAATAATAACACTCAGTTTTCGTCTCCTCTTGCTGGTGATCAGTCTCGTGTTACCTTTCGTGTCAATCATGTTCAACATTTCCCCAAACATGACACTGTTAAGTTGACTGAGCCTACTTACATACTTTGGAAGCATCAAGTTCTTTTGATAATTGATGGTTATGGTTTGCTCGATTATATCTCTGATGAGCTGGTTCCTCCTAGTCGATTTGTTATTAGTGCAACGAGACAGTCTGTTGAGAATCCTGAGTATGTTGTTTTTAATCAACAAGATAAATTGCTGACTTCTTGGCTCTTATCTATTGTTCATTCTGATGTTTTACCTCATTTGACTGGTATTACATCTTCTCGAGCTGTGTGGAGTGCTATCTCTAGGTTGTTTGGTGCTCGATCTAGTGCTAAGATATCTTCTTTGAGACATAGTTTGCCTTCTCAGAAGAAAGGTAGTATGACTGTAAATGAATTTCTTGACAACGTCAAATTGCTCTGTGATACTCTTAATGCTTCTGGCAGTGTCATTACTGAAAGGGAACAAGTTAGTGTTGTGTTGGTAGGATTGTCTGTTGAGTTTGAGTCTGTTCTTGCTATTGCATCTCGTGAGTCTCTCTCTTTAGAAGCTCTCACTGGCATGTTGTTGGATTGTGAAGCTCGTCAGAAGAGTTTTTTCACAGAAAATCTTTCTATGCATGCTAATCTGGTCTCTCATCAGTCTAGTCAGCAAGGCTCTATGCAGGTTAATTTGGCTCGTCAACAAGTGGCTTCTCAAGGATCTCTTCTTGCTCAAGGGACAAGCAATCTGATTCCTTCACAAGTTGTTCAGCACAGTCCTTCTGCTGCAGTCAGTAATCCTGTTCAGAATGTCTCAGATGTGGTTCAGGATCAGTCTTTTAATGATTCTAATTTCAGTCGTGTGCAGCGAGGTGGATATGGTTATAGAGGAAGATGCAGAGGTCGTTTCAATAATAGACCTCAATGCCAATTGTGTGGTCGTGTTGGTCATGTTGTTCAAAAGTGCTATTATAGGCTTGATCTTAGCTATCAAGGTTTGTCCTCTAACTCTTCTGATGTTGGTTCCCAGTCTGGTGATACTCAGAAGCAGCAATCTTATGTGTCAAATGCTTCTTATCCACACAAAGGAGTTTCTTCTTCAGCTCAGGCTTATAGTCATGTTTTTCAGCCTCAGTCTTCACAAGTGACTGGTTTTCAGTCTTCTTATGTTCCATCAACTCCAGTGCAGTCTGTTGTGTATCCTGGAGCTCCTTTGGTGTTTCCTTCTACCTCTGGTGGTTTTTCATCAGGTCTGCAACAGAATTTTTCTCCTATTAACCTTGGTTTCCCTGCAACGGGTTCCTATGGTCTTATCTCTCATCCAGGTTCTCTGCCTGGTGTCTCTGTTACTCCTGGTTCCCCATCAGCTCTTGTTCAACCTTCTTCAGTGATGTCTGCTGGGTTTCATACTGCTGCTGCTGCTCAGCCTGTTTCAAGGGACATAGCTTGGTATCCTGATTCAGGGGCATCTCATCATGTTACAAATGATGTTTCTGCTCTTCAGACAGGTAAGGTGTATTCTTCTTGTGAATCTCTACATATGGGTAATGGTAATAAGGTTCCAATTCAGCATATTGGTCAAGGATTCATTCCTACTAAGTCTAAACCTCTTGTTTTACAAAATCTTCTGCATGTTCCTGATATTAAGAAGAATCTGTTATCTGTTTCTCAGTTAGCCAGGAAAAATAATGTGTTTTTTGAGTTTTATCCTGATAGATGTTGTGTGAAGGATGCTCAAACCAAGGTTATTCTGCTGGAGGGGAGCCTCACACCTGAAGGACTTTATAAGTTGTTGCATGCATCTGCTTCATCTTCTCTGCATCAGGTTTCTTTTGAGTCTTGTAGTGTCACAAAATTGAATAATGTGATGAGTTTGTGGCATAATCGTCTTGGCCACCCTTCTCCTATAGTTCTTAAGAATGTTCTTCAGTCTTGTAACATTTCTTTTGATGCAAATAAAGTGCAAACTGTGTGTTCTGCATGTTTACAGGGTAAAGCACATAAGTTACCTTTTCCTACTTCTTTGACTACATATGATACACCTTTTGAATTAGTTGTCTCGGATGTTTGGGGTCCTGCACATGTTTCTTCTGCTGGTTTTCGATTCTATGTGTCTTTCATTGATGTTCATTCCAGATTTACTTGGTTGTATTTGCTGAAAAAGAAATCTGAAGTAATGGACTGTTTTGTTAATTTTTATAAACTTATAGAGGTTCAGTTTGGTTGTCAAATTAAGAGTTTACAAACAGATGGTGGGGGTGAATATCAAAGTCTTAGGAATTGGTTGATAACTAAGGGCATTCAACATAGGATTTCTTGCCCCAAGACTTTTGAGCAAAATGGAAAAGCAGAGAGGAAACATAGGCATATTGTTGAAACTGGTTTGACTCTTCTTGCTCAATCCTCCATGCCTTTAGAATATTGGAGCCATGCTTTTACTACATCTGTTTTCTTGATAAATAGGCTACCTACTGATGTTTTAGAAGGAAAGACACCTTATGAACTCTTGTACAAAAAGAAACCTGATTATTCAAGCATGAAAGTTTTTGGTTGTTCTTGTTTTCCTTTTATGAGACCTTTTAACCAACACAAGTTAGAGTTTAAGTTAGAAAAGTGCACTTTTCTTGGTTACAGTACTCAACATAAAGGGTAAAAGTGTCTTGCAGCAAATGGAAGGGTGTACATATCAAGACATGTTGTTTTTGATAAAGAGTCTTTTCCTTTTTCCACTACCTCTATGTCTTCTGGTCTTAGTGAAGCTTCTAGGGTGTAGACTTCTATTCTTTTAATTGTTCAATTGGAGGAAGTTTGTTCTGAAAGTTCAAGTTCTAGAAAGGATACTGATATCATTGTGAATAGCATTCCTGTGCCTTCCTCTGCTCTGTCGAGTGATGAGCTCAATACTAGTAATCTAGGTGTTTCTGAGCAAGAAAGACATGTGTGTGCTGAGGTTTCTCCAGCTGCTGGTGCAGAAGGTCATGTGTGTGCTGAGGTTTCTCCAGCTGCTGGTGCAGATCTTACTTCTCCAACTACTCAGGGTTTTGGTCAGGAAAGTCCTCTGGGTGCTGGAGATGTCTCTCTTGGTGCTGCAGATTGTGGTGAGGATAATGTTGCTTCAGGAGACTTTGGTGCTGGACCAGTGGTGTCTACTGATGTTCTAAGAGATGATACGTGTAGCGTTGAAGGTGCTGGGTGTCCAGTAGCACCTGAGGAGGTTGCTACTGAACAAGGTCTTGCTGAAACTGATGTGGGAGTTTGTTCTGATTCTGCAGTTCATGAAATGTCAGTTACTTCAGAGATACTTTTTGGTGAAGAGAGTCATGAAATGGCAGTTCCTTCAGAGATGTTTTTTGGTGAAGAGAATGATTCTGCAGCTCGTGAAGAGAATGATTCTTCTTCCAGGATAGTCAATACTCATCCCATGATAACTCGTGCAAAGCATGGGATACGAAAACCTAAGATTTATCAAGTCGAATTATGTTCTTCTTTTAATACTGATAGTGTTGCTGAACCAAGAACTATACAGGAAGCTCTGAGTGATGAAAATTGGAGAGCTGCAGCTCAGGCAGAATATGATGCTCTCTTGGCAAATGACACATGGACCCTTGTCCCTTTACCATAAAATCGAAGAGATGTTAACTGCAAATGGATTTTTAAGATTAAACGTAATGATGATGGGTCTATTAGCAGATATAAGGCTAGGTTAGTAGCCAAAGGATATCTCCAAAAAGCTGGGATTGATTACCGTGAGGTCTTTAGCCCAGTTGTCAAACCTGTTACCATCAGAACTATATTTTCTCTTGCTGTCACTAAGGGTTGGACTTTAAGGCAGGTAGACATTAATAATGCCTTTTTAAATGGTGACTTACATGAAGAAGTTTACATGGTCCAACCTCCTGGTTATGAGAAAGGTCATAAGAGTCAAAATTTGGTTTGCAAATTGAACAAAGCCTTGTATGGCCTGAAACAGGCACCTCGTGCTTGGTTTGAGAAATTAAGGAATTATCTTCAGTCAGTTGGGTTTGTTTTGTCTAAGTCTGATGCTTCTTTATTTGTTAAAAGGTGCTCTACTAGTTCTCTATATGTTCTAGTGTATGTAGATGATATTATTATAACCGGTGATGAAGAAGTTGAAATTCAAGGAGTTGTTGATAGTCTAGATCAAGCTTTCTCCTTAAAGGATTTGGGTCAGTTGCATTATTTTTTGGGTATTGAGGTCTATCGTCAAGACAATACTCTATTTCTCAGTCAAAGGAAATACATTATTGATTTGTTGAAAAAGAGTGGTCTTGACCAGGCTAAGGATCTTCCCACTCCTATGTTGAGTAGTTGTAAGCTATCCAGTGAAGAAGGTACTCCATTCATGATGTTACTGAATATAGGAGTTTGGTGGGAGCTCTACAGTATGTTGTTCTTACTCGTCCTGAAATTTCTTTTGCTGTTAACAAGACATGTCAGTTTATGCAATCTCCTTTAGATACTCATCTACAATTGGTTAAAAGAATATTACGCTATCTTCTTGGAACTTTGGATTTTGGTCTTCAGTTTCGACCTTCCTCTCGTTTAAATATTATGGCTTTTGTTGATGCTAATTGGGGATCGGATAGTGATGATCGAAGGTCAACTACTGGGTTTTGTTTGTATTTTGGAAATAATCCTGTTGGTTGGGGCTCTAAAAAACAGTCAGTTGTGTCTCGCTCTACGACTGAAGCAGATTATCGTAGTGTGGCTTGTGCTACTACTGAGATTATTTGGCTTGAATCCTTGTTGAGTGAACTTGGGATTACAGCAAATGGCAAACCAATTTTGTGGTGTGATAATTCAGGGGCTGTAGCTGTTTCTGCTAATCCAGTCCTTCATTCTAAATTTAAACATGTTGAGTTGGATTTGTTCTTTGTCAGGGAAAAGGTTGCAGCTGGTCAGCTTGAGGTAAATGAGGTTCCAGCTTTTGAACAGGTTGCAGATGTCCTGACCAAGCCTTTATCAGCACCTGTTTTTCAGAGACACAAAAATGCTCTCTCAGTTGTATCCATGGTTTCATGATTTTTTTTGGTTCTTGCTGTTTTCTGTTTTTTGTTCTTGTGTTCTTCCTTTTTCTGCTTTGTTACAGGTTTTTTCTTGGGAGAAGCATCTTGAAGGTTGGAGTTGCAACGAGAATATTAGAGTATTAGAGTATCTTCTAGTTAGTTTGTATCTTTGTAATCAGGCTGTTAGAGTTGGTTAGTGGCGGTTAGGTTTCTGTTAGATTACCATTCACTATTGGCCAGCTCAGCACAGCTTTAAACATTTGTATAAATGGGCTGGTTCCTATTTTGGAATATTACAGTCAAATTAATAAAATCTGCAGAGAGTACCGACTCTCTTTCCCTATCCTTTCTACCTAACACTGCCAACCTTGAATCCCAAACTCCCTTAGATTTGGTGCCAACTGAGGTTTGGAAACATAAATTTTGCTTTATGCTAGGCTTAGATTGTATATGCATTGCAGGGATGGACCGATGGATGCTAGGAGACAGACGCAATTCTGGAGATTTCAAATTCTTATACATTTTAAAATTTTGTTTTGTATTCTATATTAATAATCTAATCTCGTACACCCTGGTTGAATCTGAATAATATATATCTCTGAACTTGTTATGTCAGGAATCGACAACAAAAATGAAGTGTGAACATAAAGGGATGAGAATGTGGAGAGTGATACCTAATGGGAAAACCATGAAGAGGATAATTCACACAAAACCATGCGGCCACAATGTATGTTATGGTACTCATTGAGATTCTCCAAATTTCCTGTAAATTCAGCCACGTTACATTATTTATGCTAACTCTCAAAAAAAATAAAAAGATGGAGAGAGAACTAATTTCTTCTCTTTTTATTTTAGCTGTGTTCAACAGGATTAGAGTTTTTTTTTTTACATTTTAGATCACTGGAACCCCATTCATCAGGTTGTGATGATTGATGTCATGGTGGTTTGATTAATAAAATGCTCAATTGTTTGTTTGTTTGTTTGTCATAAAAGAAAGACTTGTATAAAAAGAAGGAACAAATCTCTAAAGTGTATATAATCAAAAGCATAAGGACTAAATTGTGCTTGTTGAGACTTTAAAAAATATTTGTAAAAAAAGACTTTAAAACTTTATCGAATAATGTCCAAAAATAATAAAACAATTATCATTTTCATAATAAGGTAAAAAAAAAAGTCGAAATTTAAAACTGATATGGAAAGATCGAGAATCGAATTGAAATATCATGTATAATTTATTTTTTAAATAAAAAATTTAATTTTAAAATTAATATAAAAAGATCGAGAATCGAATCAAAATATTATGAACAATTTATTTAAAAAAATCGACCGAACTAATCCGATCTCAACCCCTATCTATGGATAACTTTAGTTAATGGTTATGACTAGAATTTTTGTAAAAAATATTAATTGTGTGTACGTTTATGTACAAACTTTATTAATTTTATGAATTATTCGAGTTTATAAGTTTTATTTTACAATTTAAATTTTATTTGAATTTTTTGAACCAAGTTGAGTTTTTGAGTTTATGTACAAACTTAATTGTGTGTGTATATATATATATACTTAGGGTTGGGCGATGCACATATCGGTTAAAATTTTAACGGCTTTCTGTATGCATATTTGATATGCATATATATATTTTTATATTTTTCACATGTGATATACATAATATATTATTTAGAATTGACAGACTTGACTCGAATATGAAAATTATCAACTAATTACTAAAAAATTTGAATTATTTGAATTTTTATTTTATAGCTTGAACTTTATTTGAATTTTTTTGAGTTGACTCGAGTTTATGAAATAACGAGTCGAGCTTAAATGAGTTCATATGAAATTACCCATTCACAGATAAATGGGAATGGGTTATGTTCTGTAAGATCTTGAGGGGGAGCAAAGCGTTGAAGAAGTTGGCAATTGGATTAATGAGTTTGTCAAGTAGAAGAATATGAATACCCTCTCACTTTTGTTAAAAGGATCTATTACTATCCGAATCGCAGTGAGTGTGGTCAGCCTCGAGTAGATTCCGTATTCATATGAACAAATATATATATATATATATATGGTTATAGAAAGTCATTTAAATTGGAACCAATCAATATCATAACATTATAAAATTTTAAATTAAATTTGAACATAAACTCGAACAACTTTACTTGGAAAAAATTAAATAAAGTTTGAGTCATAAAATAAGACTTGTCAACTCGACAAGGGAAATGTTACAAAACAGTACAGCAGATGAAATTGGGAAAAGTACACTCATGTTTTGTTTTTTTAACACTTACTTTCTTGTATTTGCAACATTTAGATGGTCCCCTGATGTCCATTCCATGGCTACCGGCATAATACAGGCCAGATAATTTTACAAAGCTGTAAACCTGTTGAAAATGAAATCCCACCGTGAGAATCAATCCAAACATGAAGTACTACGTTTTTCCCCAGGTTGTCTGCTGAATTTTATCGTCAGTACTGGAATATTGTGGGTAAGGATGTCATACAATTATGCCTGGATGTATTAAGTGGTGTTGTGGATATGGCCTACATTAACCGTACAGTGCTAGTTTTAATTCCGAAAGTTACAGAACCAGTCTCTTTGCGGCAATTTCGCCCAATTAGTTTATGCACAATTGTGTATAAAGCAGTCTCGAAGGTGCTTCTCAATCGTCTAAGACTGCTAATGAATTTTTGTATCAGCAAGAACCAAGCTGCATTTGTACCTGGACGTATGATATCTGATAACATCCTAATTACACACGAGCTCATGCATTACATGCACGCCTCAGGGAATAATCCAAACAAGGGGGCAGCATTAAAACTTGATATCGAAAAGGCATACGATCTAGTGGAATGGTCGTTCTTACAGGCGGTTATGTCAAAAATGAGGTTTGCTAGCCAGTGGATAAATCTTGTTATGCGGTGCATCAGCACGGTTTCATATTAAGTCCGACTCAATGGTGTAATTCAACCCCAACGTGGGTTGCGTCAAGGGGACCCTCTTTCTCCATTCCTATTTTTAATGTGTATGGAATGTATCTCGGGATGCCTCTTGTTATTGGCAGGAATCGATTAGCCAAACTCGGCTTTCTCCTTGATAAAGTATCAAAACGAGTCCGAGGATGGACAAAAAACCTACTATCCTTCGGAGGTTGTGAGGTGTTCCTTAAAGCAGTGGCCGAGTAGCTTAAACAGCATATAAAATTATTAAGCAAAAATAAAACTATATTAAAAATATTATATTAAATTATAAAAATTAAAAATAAATAGAGATCAATTTCAGATTAAATAAAAATTTTAGAGACTAAATTGAATAAAAATAATTATATTAAAAATATTAGACTAAATTATAAAAATTAAAAATAAATTATATTTTTCAAAGCTTGATTTTCTTTTCTTTCACTTTTCTATTGTACCAAGCAATGAAGTGGAAAGAAATTTATTTTTCTTCTAATTTTTCATCCTATCAACCAAACACACCGATAAAAAAATTATATTTTTCATTCTTTTATTTTTCTTTCCTCTCCGCTAAACAAAGCCTAAAAGAATTTCAGCTATATATTCCATCAAATCTTGTCCGAGATGGGGTTGGAAATAATAGTTCTATCCATGCAAATGTATATTTTATATTTATTAGAATTTGTCACACCGATTAAAGAAAGTATTTTATGTACAAAAAATAAATAAAAATAACTTTAGTTTAAGCAGTAAATAATTAATATATAAATTATATTGAACATAAATTTGATAATTAGATGAACAATTTTTAATTATTTTATTTAAAAACTATCAATTTTATTTCAACACCACATTTGTTAACTTGGTTGGCGCGTAATGATAGACAACAAATGGACGACACTCGATGTTATGCTATTTCATTCCGAAACATGATCACTTATACGGCTCATAGTACAAACATAAATACTCTATCATTTTTTGTGCCTCTATTTATGATCCAATACTAAAAAATAAAGTTTATGGTTTAGTGTTAGTGTTTAGGGTTAGGGTGTAAGGTGTATGATTTTGTTTAGGGTTTAATTTTTCAGTGTTTTTTAATATATTGATGTGATTACAAGGTAGTATATGTTCAATTTTCTTAGCCCTTTAATAACGCACACATGTACACCGCGCACACATGGTGCTCGAACCCGAATCACCTAGATAAAAGACATCATCATTTACCATTGAAACCACTACACGGGTTCTTCAGTGTTGGGATATGAACGAATACATAAAAAAAAGTACAGAAATGAAATGTTCAAATCACTAAGAAGGGAGTTGTAAACTTTTTGTACCTTCATGCTGGCGGAAGTTTCCAACAGTTACAATTAACATAAATAAACTTCCGATTGAGCGAAAGAAAAGTAAATTGTTTAAGAAAACATTGTGCAGCCTAGTCTCTTATAAGAAAGATGATACAGTTCATCTTCTTATCAAACCTCTGGAACAGCTTCATGATCCTTAAACTCCTTAACATAAGTAATTGGAACCTGGAGCAGCTTCAATCCACTCAGACCAGTCCAATTGAAACTGTTCTCTGTTTTCTCCACCCTCTTCTTCCTTTCACGTTTAACTGGTGAAATAATACGGAAACAGAATTCTATGTTACTCGGATTCGAACAAATATATTCGATACATGTATGTGTTTGAATGTGAATATTATTAGAGCTCAAATATGTTTGAAAGTGAATATTGAGAGATACCTTTTGGCGCAGTTGAAGTTGAAGTTGAAGCTACAGTTGAAGTTGAAGGATCAGAGGTATTCATATTTTTTATTTTCTCATCAGCAGCTTCAGCTTCCTCTTTCCATGGCAGCAACTGCAGAAGTTGAAATACCAATGTAACAACAACAGATGAAGAAAATATTCATTTGTGTCAGGGAGCTAAAGATAGAGAAGAATCGAAATTATTCATCTCTGCATCATAAACAAATACAAAAAACGAACTCCAACTTCAATTCGATTATACAACCAATTTTAAAGGCACACTTACCATTACTGAAGGAAGTTCATGGGACATAATCTCTTCTTTGTTGCCTTTCGGCTTATTCGCACGTGTGCGACGCATTCCGCTTGTCTCGTACGCGTCCACTTCTTTCAGCGACCGGCACAAGAAGCGCAGCTCCTTATGGCGATAGTACTGTTAATTACCAAGGAGAGCAAAAATCATTTGTGATTAGCTTAACTGAAACTATTATTAACAAATGCATGGTTTCTTTTTTGTAAAAGTCATTTAAAGAGGGTAATTACCTTATCAGTCCTCCCATTTGGGCGTTGCTTTTCATAAACATCCCAATGGACTAGGTAGTCAGGCTGTGGTGACTTTGGATGATATACACAACATTCAAAGATAACCATGAAATCAGTTCAAAAAAAAATAACCATGAAATAATCATCACAAAATGTATTAAAAATGACAGCTAATGTGTCCACTACTCATTATCTACTAATTCACCGAGTGGTAATGATGTTCATATTGTCTTATCTTATATAGGTTCGAATTTCTTACTCGTTTAGCTCTTCTCCTTCGAGTCGGAGCAGTGTCTTGACTTGGATCAGGAAAGAAGGAAACAGGGATTGCTTCAATCACACCACTAGTTGCTTATGGGACCGGGACCCCTGCCAATTTTAAACAATTCAGTAAATTCTGTCCCAAATCAAGACAAAAGTTTTGTTTTACTATATAAGAAGTAAAAGGTTTAATTGTGTCCCCAATCCCCCTACTCTTTGGATTTTTGAAATTTTGTACCTCTACTTTTAATCCATCTATTTGTCCCATCGATAAAATTACTAATAGATTTATGTTAAATTTGAATATGTAGCATTTTATTATTCAAAGGTTTGATTTAAATATTAAAGTTCAATGTATATTTAAATTTAACAGAAGTCAATAAATAATATTATTAATTGGACTTTAATTTAAAAGAATATGGATAAACTTTAAAAATCCGAAAGAGTGCAAGAGCTAAAGGGCATAATTACACCAAAGTAAAATAGTACAGCGATAAATATTTAACATTTTGAAACGATAGTAAAGAAATCAAAATAAATATGAAAATGTGCCCTAAAAATCCTCAAATCCTAACTCACTTAAATATGATTTGAAAAAAAAAATATACCGAAATGAGTCTAAAACAATCTCAATCTCAAATGATTCAAAACTCACCGTGAAGAAATTGTATAATGAACTCTACTCACTGTATCATTTATGATCTCAACTAATAATAACCTCCTAATTTGACGAAAGTTTTAGACTTGTGTTTTTATTTTCAAGATCAGAATTCAAACCTCTAACCTTTCTTATAAGACCTAACGTCTCATCTAACTAAAGTAAATTATTAATATGTCTTTGTTATGTTATTCTGTGTCCTAATTTTTTAATTCATACATATAGTATTTTTAAAACAAATCTAATCCAATAAGCTTTGATTTTTTTTCTTCTTTCTCTCCTTTTATATATAAATAGTAGAAAGAGAGAATGATGCTGAGAATCGAATCCAAACTCTCATGACACAGAGTCAAAGCATTTTGTATTTTTCATGTCATCAAAGGGTTGTGAGCTCCCCCGCTCATTAGGGGAGGTGCTTGTGTACTATAACTTAGTTGTTGATATTATTTTTAGAATTTAGAGATAGTTGTTTTAATTTAAGGTTTAGGGTTATAATTTAGGGATAGTTGTTTCAATTACTCTAAAAACTAAACCATAACCTATAAATCTTAAATTATAACCCTAAACCTTAAATTAAAACAACTATCTCTAAATTTTAACCCCCTACACCTAAACCTCTAAACCCTATACCCTAAATAAACCCCTATACCCTAAAACTAAGGCGCTTGTGAAAACTTTTAGTTTCCACCGCCAGTGTATAGGATATTAATCCATATATAAATAGGGGAAAGATATTATTTTGATGAAAGATTTTGGATTGAAAAAAACTTTAAATACATAAGTAAAGTTTACACGAGTCTTTTAATTTTATGGGTTAAGAATGTAGTTTAGTGGTTTAGGTTTTAAGATTTAAAATTTAAAGTTAGTGTTTATAATTTATGGTTTAGAATTTAGTAATCTAAAATTTACGTTTATAGTACAAATATACAAGCTTGTGTAAAATATTTTTACAGCTTATATATTAAAATTAAACTCTTTTGGATTTGTGGTTTTTGTCTTATTTCAGTGATTTTTTTCCTTTTCAAATCTAATCAATCAAAACAAAAAAAAAATCTTTTTTTTCTCTCTTTTCTCTCATCAAAACCTAATCACATTTCCATTTTTTATTGTCTACAATAATTTTTTGTCAACCATCAATCATTTTTTTCTCTTTTTGTTTTTTATGTTTTTTGTTGACAACAATATATGTGTCAACATTAATCATTTTCTCTTCATCTTCCTATCTTTTCTTTCTTTTTTTCTTCATCATCTTTTCTTATTTCTCCGTTGACATTACTTTTCTTTCTTCTCTATCCATCCTCTTGTCTCGTGCTGTTATTTTTTTTTCTCATTACTCTTTTGATTGTGGGGTTTTTCTTATGCTATTGTTTGTTTATTTTTTTTAAATTTTTATATTTTTTCAAACGGCTTCTTTTAGTAGGTGTCGAACTAATTTTTAAGTACCTGACTTTCTTGTGGAACGGTCTTCATTAATGATTAAAGGGGTTGAAATTACTCATAAATGACTTTCCCGGTAATGTATGAACTCGTTCCTCATTGGTATGATGGAAGACTTTGTTTCATTAATGTAAACCTTTGAGAGTCACCGATTCAATCATTGCCTTCATCTTTAGTTTCCATGAAAAATTTGAGAAAGGATAATAATAATAAATTTTTATCTCTCTTCTCTCCAAATTTATTTCTTTCAAATATAACAATAATTTAACTTAAATATTTCTTTCTTTCTTTTTGTTGATGGTCTAAAATTATAGATTATGACTCGCATCCTTTCTGATTTGAATAGAGAGTCACAAAATAATAGATAGAACGTAACAATGATTGTGAATTTTAAAGACAGATTTTGAGTCATTAGTGTCGATCCTCATAAAGGAGAGAATCAACTTCCTTTTATACTCAAATACAAAAAAATATGTAACCCCCGTAGCCCGGCCTAGACGGCTGACCCGAACTACGAAGATTACACGGGGAAAACCAAAGTCAACCTTGATTAACGACCTTTTTTTTTCTTTTTAAACTTGTCTAGATGCACATTAAACCTAGGCATACTCTTGAGATAAGCATACTCAAAAATCACAGCAATCGGAAAACAATAAGGGACTCAATTGCACAAAATACGAATTTAGGGACCAATTTGTAAATTCTGGAAATTAAGAGGACTTTACCAAATTTTAAGTTACCATTATGAAATTAGTCATGTTTCATGCCTCTCTGCCAAATTTCAACTCAAACGGACATCTCAAACTCAAGCAATTGCACATACGAGAATCAGGACTAAAACGTAAAGCTTGTAAACCTCAATTGACCATAGTTTCGAAACTTTTCCCCAAAGTTTCGAAACTTTGGCTGGCAGTGGCCTCTGGAATCCAAAAATTTGCAAAGGTTTCGAAACTTTACCCCTAGTTTCGAAACCTAGATTCAGGGGAGCATATATTGCTTAATTCTAATGACTTCCTATGGTAAAAACACATTAGAATCATACATAGCCATACATATGAGCTTAAAAGAGGCTAAAAGCACACAACACCAACCACCCAAGTCTAGATACATACGTCCTAGATTAAACGTACTCCAACATACTCAAAGCATGAATATGAACCATCATACATACATGGTAAATTATACGTTAAGAACCTTTCATACATGATACTCAACATGAGCATACCTTAATCAACCAAGGAAAATCATGCATTCGATCAAAAGAAGGCAAACAAGCACATAAGGTCTCATGCTTCAACATCCATACACTTAGGCATCCTCACAAGGCATATGACCAACACACATGATAAGCAATTTAAACATCTACAGACATACATCACTCAAGCATTCATCAAGGCATGCATCATAATTGATATTTACACATCGAACAAGGCATTCAAGTGCCAAGCCAAATAAACATACATCAAAACTCGAATCAACAATACCTATCCCATTGCTTAACTATTACAACCTTTCAATTTATAAATCATACATTGAGCTCACCGAAAGCAACACTTGAAGACCTTTCCTTTCCCTTGCCACCCACAAGCTATTTATCTGCATTGTCGAACAAAAGAGAGCGTAAGCATAAAAGCTTAGTGAGGGTAAGCTCATAAAACAAACCTTCGACAATACAGGGTCCAAGCTCGAGCAATTATCATGATGAAATACATGACTTTATCTTCGATCCACATGAACCAAAATGAACATGATGCATGAACATATAATCAACATTATGTCATGCTCAACATCTCATAATCTCAACTTACAAAGATATGTATATATATACCTCAATGCATTAACCAAATCATATATCACTTCACATTTGAAATTCACATTTCATATCACATTGATACACATATCAATTCATATTAGCATGTATGCATGATCTCATATTGGCATAAACATACTTTCTCATATTGGCACCTAGCTATGACTCGAATACGCGGATAACATGTTGGAACGCATTTTCCAACATCAACCTTACCTCGGTGGGATTACACTTATCACCGGGCTTGCATGGACGAGATTCCACTCATCGCCACATGCCCTACGGATGGGATTCCACTCATCATCACGTAGAATATATATAAATTTCCGGTGGAATATTACATCACCGTACTCCTCCTTGGCGCCTTAACGCCACCAAGGCCACGTACGTTTTGACTCAATTTGTGTGCACACTCATCCTAATGATCGATCATTGTACCCAAGCATACTAGTGCCAATATTAATCAAATTCCACAACCTTTGATATTCAGAGTCATAATATGGCATCTTACATCATATTAAGCTCAACATCAAATATCTCAACAACATAATATCATTTTCAAGAGTCATAATATGGCATCTTACATCATATTAAGCTCAACATCAAATATCTCAACAACGTATTATCATAATGTCATGTTCAAGAGTAATAATATGGCATCTTACATCATATTAAACTCAACATCATCATACACAATTTACAATCCAAACCACATGCATAGCAATGCATCAAACCATGCCTCAACAACATGTATAACACATTATACATAATCATCTTAACACAATTCATCATGAGGCATAACATTAATTAAAGAGATCATCCAATGTCTCTAACTAAAGCTTAGGATTAGACTACCACCCTAATCCTAACTCTAGGTGAGTCTATCACTCTCAACCTAGTCCACATGCTCGAACCAATTGTTCAAAACCATTTAAAATATTTTAACCACTCACCGACTACTTCATTAGCACAAGCCGACAAGCCTACCAAGCATCCAAGTTTCCGGATTCGATCCCGATGCTTCTCCGGTGTTTCCTCTTGTTTCTAGTCAATCAAAACACAACCATTACTCATAATTCAATGCTAAATTTCAGCCACCATTCCAATCCATAAACACAAGCCACACTTCAACAATTTCCAACTCAAACAATCACCAACTTTCCCATTTTCGTACTCATTTATTACCCAGCAGAAAACTATATTTTCAATCATCCAAATGACATCAAAATGGTCCCAAATCACTTTCCTAACATCCCTAAACCATCAGCCCTTCAACCTAACTCTAAAACTCACCAAAATTCAAGTTTTAGACACTTCAAAAATAGCCACAAATACCCATTTCGGATTTTCACCCAAAATCACTCATTTTAACATATTATGTGTATTTTAAGGTGACTAACTCAAAACTCAACTTAATAATTCAAAATCAATTGAAAAACTCACTAAAAACTCAAATTTTCATTAAACTTGAAAATCACAAAAGTGGGTAGTTTCGAGATATAAAGCTATGTAAACATAGAGGATGAAGAGGAGAGTTCAAATATGTAATTACCTTCAAAAACGCCCTTGAATTGATGAAGAAATTAAAGGAAATAGTAATGAGGGTTTGGGAGAGTTTGAAGAAGATATGAACGGTGAATAAGAAAGAAAATGAGAAAGATGATAACTTTATCTTATGATAAGGTTGTCATTATTTTTATTTTGGTTAAATTACCAAAATGATCCCTCCCTTTCTTTCTAAACTCAATTTGCTCACACTAAGGTCAATTTGATTAAAATAAATTTTACCGACTCGAACCAACTAACCCGACTAACTTCTAGCCCCAAAACACGGGTGTTACAACTCTCCCCCACTTAAGAAATTTCGTCCCCGAAATTCCTCGAACATGAAGAGTCACTGAAACATACTCCTCATCACTCTCCTTCTCACCACAACATACTCACCAATTCGGTAGACTTACCACCCGTCTATCGATATCTGATGCTAAGATCTCAACGGTTCTTTCAAGGCATGTCGGCTTTAAACTCAACTCGATCTCTTCTACGAACATAGCACAGAACATGTCTGACTCACACTCCCGAATCATAGATACACAAATCACATCACAAACCCCTTTCTAATTCTGGTGGTAACCGCAACAGATAAACAACAGAATTAGCCCAATTCATAATCTCATACAACACTGTTTGAATACTCGACCCATAACTTTCTCTAACTGACCATCTGACTTCAACAGATAACCAAACACTATACAGACAACTTCAAAAATCTAGTCGAAAACTCGAATCTCTATCGGTCACTATCGATCTCAAAACTCTGTACAACTCACACTCTTGCCAAGGCACAACTCTGCTATTTTATCCACGGTAGAAGTAACGTGAACGTGTATAAAGGATCACATACAGTGCAGCTAACATTGATTACTCAACTAAGTTTTCACTGAGGAAATCGGAGGCGAATCAGACACAAGATCTCCTGAATCTATTACTCACTTCCAATACGAATCTCTCGCGGATGTAATAAACTAAAAGAAGATTGATGTTCGATCTTGACACACTGGCAATTTACACACTTACTTTCATACTGAACCACATCATCCATCAACTCAATTCAAAAGTACTCATCTTCAACCCACAATATGTCTTCATACTACTTTGATGCAATACAAATGAACTGCCGCGTGCTTCGGCCCACACAATACGTCTCAAAACACTATGTCTTGCACGTGAGGTGCCAAGAACCTGTCTTGCAACTGTTTCTTTTTAATTATTCTAACTCAAAGTAGGCTCAACCCGAAACTCGGTCACAGAAGCACTATCACTTAACAAATTGAATCCGACAATTATAGCTCACAACTCAACTACTATTCTAACAACAATTACAACTCGGAACATCGGTTACTACGTTGACTCTCTTCAGATGGTACTCAATCCCGATTTTACAGTCTTCAAGCAGTTCTAACACTTTATGCACTTCAAGTTGCAACTCTTCCTAAGTCTTCATTTTTTTTAAGTTCAGATGATATGTACATACATACTGCATATTTCCTACTACACAAGCTTGTCCCCAAGTCTTCGAAGCAAGTACAACTGATCAAGGAACTCGGGAAAATATTCTGCTCAATATCTCTATAAGGTAACTAACTAACGCACTAGTCAAGCGAGGCGGCATAACTCGGAACTCAAAGTGATCATATATTGCCCCAAAAGCTGTCTTCATTACTTCAATTTTTTTCTCACTTCCAACTGGTAATAATTGGATCTCAAATTAATCTTCGGAAAGACTGAAGCACCCACTAACTGATCAACAAATTGCTGACACTTGGAAACGGATACTAATCATTCACTGCCACTGGTTTCAACTGTCTGAATCTAACCACATCCTCGTACTGCCACTCTCACTTCTTCACAAATTGTGCTGTCATCCTCTAATATGGCGTACTAGGCCTAATGAACCTATGGTCTAACAAACATCATAGTTGATTCTTCAACACTCTCAATTCTTTCGGGAACTATAAGACACAGAAAAATCAAAGCAGAAGCAAACTCGGAGACGGTATCAATAATAAGCTCTTCTTCTCTGTCAGGAGACAAACCAGGCAATTCTTCCAAACAATTCTAGGAAGAATCACAAACCATTTTAACCTTCTGCGGTATAATCTTCATTCAAAATCAAATTCATTACACTTGGTAAGCAAGCCTGCCATCTAAACTCAATAAATCTTCGACCTCCACAGCTGGATCAACATTCGACAATAAGTTCACCTCCTCACCTACTACTACAGTCACACAGGAATCTACAACTTCAAGGCAACTCTCTCTTTGTCTCAACGTATACACTAACTCTGTGCTCTTCAAGCCAAATCTTGTCAAAACGTACCTCAAAACTGTAGGAAGACGATCAGTTCACATCTACTACATACACATGACCCTGAACCATCAACAAACATCTTCTGCATTTTTTTTTGACCACCACTATCTCACCACAAGGTCTAGTCACATGTGTCCCTACTTCCAAGGTCTCAACACGTACATCAAATTTTCTTACATGCTCACACAAAAGGAAGTATCCGTGGAAATTGCAACTACACCTGTGTACAGCTGATAGTCTTCGACCCTCTTGTTTTCATACTGGTTCTTCAACAAAATCTGATTCTTCTAGAATATTCTTAGAGCATCTCGAAACTTCAAAATTCAATTCTGATCACATACAAACAGTCATGCTGGACTTGCTCTACCTCTAACAAACAACCTAGAGTCAAAACTCAAGACTCCATTCTCAACTCAACTATATCGGAAGTGACTTCATCTCTTTCGCTTGCTGAAACACAACTCAACGTACACCGACCCAACCACACAAACTAGCTCCCACTCGCGAACACTAACTGGCTGTCTTGCATTAAAATCATAGGTTGAACCCCAATGGTCACCAACTAACACTTCTGAATTTTCAGATTACACAAACGAGACCCTTACCCTGATTTCGCCTCAAAGAACTAAAATACTCATACTTGCCTCTAACACTTCACTGGGCACATTCAAACTTTGTATGCTTGCTAACAATATACAGAAGTGCAGACTCAGAATCAATCAGAAGGGAAAAAGCTCAAAACTGTACCAAATGCTTACCTACTATATCATCGATAACACTCTGACTCCCACTCATAGGTCGTCACCTCTTTCACCACTAACACCAGAAACGATCACATCGTTCCTCATCAACAGGAACCAACCCACATACACACTAACTCAGTCAACCAAATTGTACCTCAACTCCGGCACAACCATACCTCCCTAACCAAGATGATGGACTCCCTCAACATCATTCACATTTTCAGAACCCACAGTTTCCACTTACCGATTCACAGTCAACGCCTTGGCCTCAAACTTACCAAAAAGTAATAAACTAACAACAACAACAACACATTAACATACAAACTGGGTTAGCAAAGGAAAAGGTCCAAGTGGCTCAAGTATGATTTCCTCACTTAAAATCTCTTTTTCCGATGTAATAGAAGCAATGGGACTCTACTCAATATGCTTCAAGCAACTCAACACACATACATGCTCAATCATGCATATTACAAGGCATACTTGCTAAACAAGCAAACATATGCGTACAATCAAACAACATACCTTCTCCATCGAACAATCACACATCACCGCATACATGGGTAATGAGCAACATGCTTTTAAACAAACAATCAACATACTTGTCACACAAGCAATCATACTTACAAAGCAAGCAATCATTCATTACAGCATACTCGAATAACAAGCAACATGCTTACATGATAAGCAAACACCGTGCATATCAATCATAAAACACAACTTACTTCACTTACCTGCCCAAGGTTTTGGAAACCTTAAGCTCTGATACCAAAAATGTAACCCCCGTAGCCCGGCCTAGACGGCTGACCCGAACTACGAAGATTACACGGGGAAAACCAAAGTCAACCTGAAAGTCAACCTTGATTAACGACCCTTTTTTTTCTTTTTAAACTTGTCTAGATGCACATTAAACCTAGGCATACTCTTGAGATAAGCATACTCAAAAATCACAGCAATCGGAAAACAATAAGGGACTCAATTGCACAAAATACGAATTTAGGGACCAATTTGTAAATTCTGGAAATTAAGAGGACTTTACCAAATTTTAAGTTACCATTATGAAATTAGTCATGTTTCATGCCTCTCTGCCAAATTTCAACTCAAACGGACATCTCAAACTCAAGCAATTGCACATACGAGAATCAGGACTAAAACGTAAAGCTTGTAAACCTCAATTGACCATAGTTTCGAAACTTTTCCCCAAAGTTTCGAAACTTTGGCTGGCAGTGGCCTCTGGAATCCAAAAATTTGCAAAGGTTTCGAAACTTTACCCCTAGTTTCGAAACCTAGATTCAGGGGAGCATATATTGCTTAATTCTAATGACTTCCTATGGTAAAAACACATTAGAATCATACATAGCCATACATATGAGCTTAAAAGAGGCTAAAAGCACACAACACCAACCACCCAAGTCTAGATACATACGTCCTAGATTAAACGTACTCCAACATACTCAAAGCATGAATATGAACCATCATACATACATGGTAAATTATATGTTAAGAACCTTTCATACATGATACTCAACATGAGCATACCTTAATCAACCAAGGAAAATCATGCATTCGATCAAAAGAAGGCAAACAAGCACATAAGGTCTCATGCTTCAACATCCATACACTTAGGCATCCTCACAAGGCATATGACCAACACACATGATAAGCAATTTAAACATCTACAGACATACATCACTCAAGCATTCATCAAGGCATGCATCATAATTGATATTTACACATCGAACAAGGCATTCAAGTGCCAAGCCAAATAAACATACATCAAAACTCGAATCAACAATACCTATCCCATTGCTTAACTATTACAACCTTTCAATTTATAAATCATACATTGAGCTCACCGAAAGCAACACTTGAAGACCTTTCCTTTCCCTTGCCACCCACAAGCTATTTATCTGCATTGTCGAACAAAAGAGAGCGTAAGCATAAAAGCTTAGTGAGGGTAAGCTCATAAAACAAACCTTCGACAATACAGGGTCCAAGCTCGAGCAATTATCATGATGAAATACATGACTTTATCTTCGATCCACATGAACCAAAATGAACATGATGCATGAACATATAATCAACATTATGTCATGCTCAACATCTCATAATCTCAACTTACAACGATATGTATATATATACCTCAATGCATTAACCAAATCATATATCACTTCACATTTGAAATTCACATTTCATATCACATTGATACACATATCAATTCATATTAGCAAGTATGCATGATCTCATATTGGCATAAACATACTTTCTCATATTGGCACCTAGCTATGACTCGAATACGCGGATAACATGTTGGAACGCATTTTCCAACATCAACCTTACCTCGGTGGGATTACACTCATCACCGGGCTTGCATGGACGGGATTCCACTCATCGCCACATGCCCTACGGATGGGATTCCACTCATCATCACGTAGAATATATATAAATTTCCGGTGGAATATTACATCACCGTACTCCTCCTTGGTGCCTTAACGCCACCAAGGCCACGTACGTTTTGACTCAATTTGTGTGCACACTCATCCTAATGATCGATCATTGTACCCAAGCATACTAGTGCCGATATTAATCAAATTCCACAACCTTTGATATTCAGAGTCATAATATGGCATCTTACATCATATTAAGCTCAACATCAAATATCTCAACAACATAATATCATTTTCAAGAGTCATAATATGGCATCTTACATCATATTAAGCTCAACATCAAATATCTCAACAACGTATTATCATAATGTCATGTTCAAGAGTAATAATATGGCATCTTACATCATATTAAACTCAACATCATCATACACAATTTACAATCCAAACCACATGCATAGCAATGCATCAAACCATGCCTCAACAACATGTATAACACATTATACATAATCATCTTAACACAATTCATCATGAGGCATAACATTAATTAAAGAGATCATCCAATGTCTCTAACTAAAGCTTAGGATTAGACTACCACCCTAATCCTAACTCTAGGTGAGTCTATCACTCTCAACCTAGTCCACATGCTCGAACCAATTGTTCAAAACCATTTAAAATATTTTAACCACTCACCGACTACTTCATTAGCACAAGCCGACAAGCCTACCAAGCATCCAAGTTTCCGGATTCGATCCCGATGCTTCTCCGGTGTTTCCTCTTGTTTCTAGTCAATCAAAACACAACCATTACTCATAATTCAATGCTAAATTTCAGCCACCATTCCAATCCATAAACACAAGCCACACTTCAACAATTTCCAACTCAAACAATCACCAACTTTCCCATTTTCGTACTCATTTATTACCCAGCAGAAAACTATATTTTCAATCATCCAAATGACATCAAAATGGTCCCAAATCACTTTCCTAACATCCCTAAACCATCAGCCCTTCAACCTAACTCTAAAACTCACCAAAATTCAAGTTTTAGACACTTCAAAAATAGCCACAAATACCCATTTCGGATTTTCACCCAAAATCACTCATTTTAACATATTATGTGTATTTTAAGGTGACTAACTCAAAACTCAACTTAATAATTCAAAATCAATTGAAAAACTCACTAAAAACTCAAATTTTCATTAAACTTGAAAATCACAAAAGTGGGTAGTTTCGAGATATAAAGCTATGTAAACATAGAGGATGAAGAGGTGAGTTCAAATATGTAATTACCTTCAAAAACGCCCTTGAATTGATGAAGAAATTAAAGGAAATAGTAATGAGGGTTTGGGAGAGTTTGAAGAAGATATGAACGGTGAAGAAGAAAGAAAATGAGAAAGATGATAACTTTATCTTATGATAAGGTTGTCATTATTTTTATTTTGGTTAAATTACCAAAATGATCCCTCCCTTTCTTTCTAAACTCAATTTGCTCACACTAAGGTCAATTTGATTAAAATAAATTTTACCGACTCGAACCAACTAACCCGACTAACTTCTAGCCCCAAAACACGGGTGTTACAAAATAGTAGTTGTCTTTGATAATCACCAATATATAATTACGAGTAAAAGTAAGCAAATGCTCTTAACTAAAGAAAATTTTAAGGAGCTTTTATCCGGCGGCCAGCTACTTTGATTTTGAGCGGCTGGCCTCTTTGTCCCCCACCCTTTACTTTTTTCCTTTGTCTTTTCTTCCTTTGTTGAGATTTTTTCCTCCTTTCGATTTTGTTTTTGTTGCTTTCCTCTGGTTGGTTTGGTGGATGTTGGTGTCTTTGCTAGCCACAATTCAAACTGGGGAGCACTTTTGAAAAGAAAAAGCCAGGGCTTTCATGGTGACCCGAGTTAAGAAGTACGGAGTGGAGGACCTCTTTCGTCTCCCATTTTCTCCTCCTCATTCTTTCTCCTTCTACAATTATATTCGACGTTTCTCCGATCCTCTCGGAAGTCCTTTTGGCATGATATTTTTGGTTGTTGGTGCATGCACATGAAATGTGATCTTGAAGGCTTTGACTTTCTTTCAGTTGCTCATTCAAAAGTTCTTTTTTCTCTGAGTGGTAGAGCAGATAAGATGAGCTATGTCTTCATCGGCCAAAATGGCATGACTCTTGCTCGTATTGTCACCCTAGTGCTTAGATTCAACGGTAGTGCCCTTTGTGGTTGTCTCCTTATCCCTGATTAGTGGATCTTCAATAGATTCGGGCGGCTAACTCCTTTCTCCAAGCCCTTAAGCTTCAAGAATATGGTTTATGTTATTCCTCCAATTGTATTTTAATTTTTCTGTTGGTTTATGCTCAAAATTTTATTTTCTTGTTTGTTTATGAACTTTTATGGTTTTTGGTGTATGTTTGATGCTTGATTAATATTTTTTCCTTGTTAATAATAAAAAAATTCCTTTTATACTCCATGTTGTCATGTGACAACTAATAATAGGAGGATAAGGATTGTCGACTACAATAGACAACCTGGAGTCATCATATAGCATATCTTACTTGTAATGCTTATCTATCACCCGTCTAACCTATTTGTCTAATGGTAAGGCGACTGAATTATTGAATTTATTAGTCATTGTCTCATCCATCAATTATCAGGTGGTTCCTAATCCTAACCTAATTTATCATGTTTATCATGTGTTTATTACTTTTGGCATAGATTTGTCTGTATAGAATGACTATTAATTATACTAACCATGACATAAAAAAATATCATTTATGTCGTGACTCGACCCAACTCTTAAAATTGGGTCATGACATAATTAATCCAACTTTCACTCTTCTTTCTAAAAGTTGAATAGTATAATTTGAATATTCTAACACTATTGAAGGTTTCAATAGTATCAATTTTTTTGCTATTAGAGTTTTCTAGCAATTATAGTGAAATTTCGAATACTATTGAGCCCTTCCTCAATAGGCATATCCTTGTCACCAACCTTATCATCTTGGTAATTAAGGCATAACCAAAGTATTTGATAGTTATATAAATCCTAAATATATTTGGGGTCGAACCTAAATGAAGGGTAAAATTCATTGTTATCACTATTTATGAGACTTAAATTATTATTATTATTTTAAATTCTGAATTTCGTACCATTTCACAAATGTTACAATATAGCTTATAAAAAATGAGATAATTATATGTTTGTATTATTTTTACAATAAATTTTAAGTTTTCATAAGAAGAAAGAAATCAACTATTAATCTAGATCTGTATGATTTTTTATGGCAATTTTTTGACCCTTTATACCAAACGGACTAGATCTTGGCATAAACTTAAAATCGGACAAAAAATATAACTAAATCCCCCAAAAATCTCATCTATGATAAAGGAATGAAGATTTTTTTTTGGGTTGGACATAAACTCAGTAGCTATCAACGATGAGTCAATTGAAGGAATCTTGGCATAAACAATAATAAAGTAATTAAAATAAAATAATCAACAGAAATTGCACAGTATGAAAAAGAAGGATTTTAAAAAATATATATTTTTTATATTTTGAGATCCATAAAAAAATTTAATCTAAACATTAGATTTAAAAAATTAAACATAAAAAATTGGAAATGGAGATGAAAAATTACCTGGAGAAAGAGTGGGGTTGGACATGGTGTCAGATTCTTTCAATTGACTCATGTTGATAGCTACTGAGTTGAAGTGTTTTTTTTAGAACAAATATTTGGAGGTCGAAAATGAGGAAATGGCCACTCAAATTGTTTATAAAATAAATTGGAAATATCTGTAACTAATTTCTGTTCCAATTTTGGTAATTAGCACCTTTTCTAGGGTAAACTATATAAGTAGTCACCAAATTTTTAGGGTGCTTTAATTTTAGTGACTAAAATTTTAATTTGTTTTCATTAAAGTCATTGTTGTTAAAGAACGCTGACGTGGCTGTTAACTTCTTGTTTAACAGAAAGTTAAAGTCCGTGACTTCAATGAAAATGATTAAAAGTTTAGTAACTAAATTGCATATTTTAAATCCAATAATCAAAATAAAAGTGTTCTAAAAGTTCAGTGGCTAGTTATGTAGTTACCCTTTTTCTAATTATTACTTATTTTTATTGTTGAGAATTTAAGAAAATGGGTTGTCTAAAAAACACAGTCACAAAATCCAAAAAAGTAGGTGAAATATTATTTTTTAAAGAAAAAAGGCAGATTCTCACCAAAATAATTTAATTCTCCCTTATCTTATTTGGAAGGCTTACTCAGGTCTTTCCTGTTTTTGTTGTAATATTTGGAAGGTAAATATGTGCATCCAATGCACTTGATTTAAATTTTAAATTCTTTTAATTTGTATTTTTAGATTTAAATTATTTTTTGTATTTCCAAATCATCCAAACGTTAATAATTTTTAAATTATATTATTCAAATTAGACACACAAATTTGATTTGTTATTCAGATAGACACTCAAATTAATACTTACCTTAAAAGCCATTTTTCTGTTCAAATTAATACTTACCTTAGACGATTTAAGCTAAATTTAGTTATCAATTTAAACATAAATATCAAGTATAAAATTTTAGTTAGACAAAAAATAAATATCAAATTAAATCTTAAATTCAAATTCAAATACCTAATTTAAACTAAAAATAATATATGTCAAATTATGCATTAAAATCAAATTTAAATATTAAAACATATATTTTTACTGAAATTCACTAATATTATGTGAGTTCGAATCACAATATCTCAGTTTAATAAGAAAAATATACATTTTTACTCTTGAACAATGATTGAAACATGGGTGGACTGCATGTTCCCAACCTGGCATGCTTACAAGAAAGACTGATAAAAGTATCTAAAACTAAAATTCAATGTGGTTAAGTGCATGTTCTCCACGTGTCATAACGGAAATAGGAAGTTACGAATTAATCTGCACCGTATAAAATCAACAACAATATGATCTTGTGCATTAAGACACTAGGTCCAGAGAAAGACCGAGAGGGGTTGAATAGGACGGTCGCCCTCTCTAAAATTAAAAAAATATATATAAATTTTCTATATGTTTCTTATTGGAAACCTATTTTCGCCGTCCTAAAATTTTATAAGTTCGTCGTCCTAACATAAAACTTTGCGTCTGTTCCTGAGTCTAGATCCCTTAAATAAAATTAGGAGTTTAAATCCGATAATTATACCAAAAATGTACCGTATAAAAAAAAGTAAACAAAAAAACAAAACTAGAGCTAATATTTGAATCTAGGGGCTAGCAGCTCCGCCCCTATAAAATTTGTCGATTTTTTTTTAATTTGATCGTTATAATTCATGTATAAAAAATATGATCATTTGTTTTTAGCCTCCAAAAATGCCAAGTATCATATACCAATATTGAGAAAGATTAGGCCAATAAATTGTATTTTAATTTTGTATAAAGTAATTCAGTACAATATTTCTTTCACCTTTCAAATGAACATTTGTTCCTTGTTTTCACTGTCTTACTTCAATGTCTATAACAACTGCATTTTTAATCATGTAAATATCATATATTTACCAGACGAGTATGCCGAATATTGATTAAATTCTTTTGTTTGAATCAGAATATCTATCGTCGATAACAACAACTAATTTTCTCACCACAAATATTTATACTAAAAGATAAACAGCTGACCATAAATTAACAACTCATTTTATTTTCAATTGAGATCAATCTTTTCATCCTCCACCTTGTAAAAAGACATTCATTTTGATCATGGAAGTATTATAATTCTTGAGAAAAAATGTTATAATTGAAGGACACCATTTTGGGAATGTAAGAGCGAATATAAATGTGATGGGTTGATACTTATTTATTCAAACATTTAGTAAAAATCGAGTGAATTTACATTGGCAATATAAGTGATCGTATATAATATCTAGAAAGAAGAAAATTTTAAAATGAGTTAATTAAATAATTACAAAGGAAAGATAAAAGATTAGTTATGGGTCTCAAGTATAAGGCATATGGTGAAAATAAATTGTTGTTCTACTTCATAAATTTTAAATCTTGATATTTTTATTAAAAGTCAGCCTATCGTGCACACAAATCAACAAACATTTTTAATCAAAAGTCTCATTTTTAATAAATATTACAGAGCCTTTGAATCTTCGAGCAGTGTCATTTCTGAGTCTGGGCAAAATAGATACATGCCCCGGGCCCAATTATTTTTTAGTACAACTTGTTATAAGGGTTCAATTTTCCAATACTTGTTAAGGTCGATTATTTTCAATATTAATTATTAGGAGCACAAGTTTTTTTTTTTCAACACTTGTTAATAGGGTCTCATTTTTTTTCTAATATTTGTTATTATGGGTCTACTTTTAAAATTGATTTTTTTCTAATATTTGTTATTAGGGTTTCATTTTTCTCAATACTTGTCAGTAGTGGCCCAATTTTTTTTCAATATTTATTATTAGAGACATACTCTTACAATTTATTTTTTTCACCACTTGTTATTAGGAGTCTATTTTTTAAAATACTTATTATAAAAACATACTATTTAAATTTATTTTTTTCCATACGAGCACTACAAGAAAATATATTTTTAGTGACATTAAAACAGGTCATTAAAAGTATTAAACAAAATTTTTATGGCAACTTTAATTTTTTTATAATTGTTATTATTACTACTAAAATCAACAATTTACATATAGTATAGAGACTAATAAAAATATTTTACCTTTGACAAACTAGTTTATGGAAACTTCAGTTTTTTATAATTGTTATTATTACTACTATTATAAAAATAAATTTATTACTGTAAAAATATTTATTTTTTATTGGTGACAAAATTTATCACAATAAAAAGTAAAATTTTAAGTGACAAGCAATTTATGTGTCACAACAAATATCAAATAATAGTGATTACTTTATATATCGTCACTATCATGTGTCAAAGTTTAGTGACAATGAAATTTGTGTCACGGTTATAGACGTGTAGTGAGAATTTAATTGTGAAAAAATATAATCGTCACAATTACTGCTACAACAATGACCAAATAAAAATACATCATAATTTAGTTATACTAATAGTGTCACACAAAAAAAATTGTCACAAAAATTTAATATTTGTGATCAATTTACTCATCGACACTGCTAATTTGTCACTAAAAACCTATATTGTTGTAGTGGAGGCTTAATTTTAAAATTCACTCTCAAATCACTAAAATTTCAGAAAATGAAAGATGTTGTCTTCTGCACTCTATAATTTTTTTATTCAAATGTAGTGTATGCATAATTTGACAAGAAGTGAATACACTATATTTGAATAAAAATTGTGAGTGCAATAAGATGGTGGGTCTGGAAGCAAATTACATGGAAATTGGAATCGGTGTTGTGAGTTGTGACTACTGACTTCACATTTCCAAAAGAATTTAAGCACATTACTTCAATGGAGGCATTGAACACAGTGATGGGTTTGCTACATCTACCCAGACAGCACCTCCGGCCTCGGAGTGGTGCAGAGCAAGATATACCCTCTTTACTTCATGGCCATGGCTTGGCTTTTTGTGGAACAGGAAAAGAATGATCTCAAGGTAATTGCTAGTAAAACTGTGATAGTTCATCGCTGAGCTCCCTTTGCCTTTCTTTCAGTTGAACTAGAAGCAGTCCTCTGATTAACATTACCAAAGTCCTTCATCTTCTCCAAAATCTCTCCCAAACTCACTAGATTACTTGACTCACAAGGTGAGATATTCCAACCACAGAAAAGAAATGAACTATGTTTCCAACCTAAATCCAACTCAGACCAGGTTCCTTCTTAACCCCTCGCTGTAGCATCAGTTCTCTGACACTCGCAGCCAATGGTTCTACAGCAGCATCAGCATAGATGCTGTGAAGAAGAACATATGATGCAGACTCTTGGGGTTCAAGCTCGATTACTTTCATTGCAGCACGATTCCCAGTTACGGCATCCTTATAAACCTTGCAAGCACTCAACAAGGCTCTCCACATTATTGGATTATTCTTGAAACCCGAGGTGAGGATGAAGTTTTCAGCCTCTGCTAGCCTTCCAGCTCGACCAAAGAGGTCAACAACACAGCAGTAATGCTCTATGCTGGTTTCAACACCGTAATCCTTCATGCTTTCAAAGTATCTGTGGTAATTCAAAAGGTTACACATAGTTATTATGAATAAAAGCAAAGGAATAAAATCTGCTTGAACAGAAGCTCCTACGGAGATTGGCATAGAGAAACAGAATGCTTATGGGAGAAATATAGCAGCTCAACAAGACAAGAAAAAAGAGGAAGTTGGGACTTCAAAACCAGTGCATATATTTACAAGTATTCTATCATCCGCATAAAACAAAGTGCTATTCTATATAAAGCTAAATTAAGTCCCCAGCTTACTAAAGTTAGTGAATCATTAATTTCCAAGTACTAACAATTTCCCATTGTAAAAATTTGGGCAGGGTGTAGATTGATTCAGTCTAGAAATTTACGGATGCAACCCTTCACATCCTCATGCATGCACATCACAAATACCAGGGAAAGACCGAGAGGGGGCTGGATGTGGCGGTCGCCCCCTAAAATTAAAAAAATAGAAATTTTCTATATGTTTCTTATTGGAAATCTATTTTTGCCCCCTAAAATTTTATAAGTTCACCCTCTTAATATAAAGTTTTGCGTCCGTCCCTAAGTCTAGATCCCTTAAATAAGATTAGGAGTTTAAATCTTATCGTTGTGAATGGAGCAATTGAGTTAGGAAGGTCACTCTCATAATAGACATCTACAAAACCGATTCGAATTAGTCAATTAATTAGTTGAATACCGATAATTATACAAAAAAAAAATAACCGTATAAAAAAGTAAACAAAAAACAAAACCAGAGCTAATATTTGAATCTAGGGGCTAGCAGCCCCGCCCCTCTAAAATTTGTCGAATTTTATTTTTTTTAATTTTAATTTGATCATTATAATTCATGTATAAAAAATATGATAATTTGTGTTTAGCCTCCAAAAATGTCAAGTATCATGTACCAATATTGAGAAAGATTAGGCCAATAATTTGTATTTTAATTTCGTATATAGTAATTCAGTACAATATTTCTTTCACCTTTCAAATGAACATTTGTTCCCTGTTTTCACCGTCTTACTTCAATGTCTATAACAACTGCATTTTTAATCATGTAAAGATCATACATTTACCAGACGAGTATGCCAAATGCTGATTAGATTTTTTTTGTTTGAAACAAAATATTTACCGTCGATAACAACAATTAATTTTTTTACCGTAAATACTTATACTAAAAGATAAACGATTAACTACAAATTAACAACTCATTTTATTTTCAATTGACCAATCTTTTCGTCCTCCACCTTGTAAAAAAGACATTCATTTTGATCATGGGAGTATTACAATTCTTCCATTGAGACAAAAATGCTATAATTGAAGGACACCATTTTGGGAATGTAAGAGTGACTACAAATGTGATGGGTTGATACTTATTTATTCAAACATTTAGTAATAATCGAGTGAATTTACCTGGGCAATAGAAGTCATTGTATATAGTCTCTAGAAAGAAGAAAGTTTTAAAATGAGTTAAATTAAATAGTTACAAAGGAAAATTTCTTCAATCCTAGTCGCTCTCCACAGTCAAAATTCTTTTAGTCCTAGTCGTTATCTATTTTGATCAATCCCTTTGATCGGTGGTCGGTAATCAATTTTAGTATTGGTTGCCGACTACCGGATTTATTAGTTTTCTTGTTTTTTTATTTTAATAAGAATCTTTTTCTCTGTCCTTGTGACACGTTTTTTTTCTTCTGTCCTTGTGACATGTCTTTGTTTTTGTTTTGTGGTTTGGTTCATCTGTCTTTGTGGCATGTTTCAGCATACCCTAGCGATCGATTGTTGTTCGCACAGAGACTCAATCGGCGCTAGTTTTTTATTTATGTTTTCGTCGGTGTTCACTTGGAAAGTTATATCCCCACTCGGTTGATGGTTGTTTGCTGATGAAATCAGTCTTGGGTAGCGATACTTTTTGCTTGACAGTTTGGATGGTGCACCACTCCTTCCTTTATGTGTCTCGTTTGGACAGAGACAGAAAAAATCAGTAGGCTGGTAAATTTTGTTGGCATGCTTATCTCCATAGAAATTTTCATTTTTCTTTGTTTTTGGTTGTAAGAATTTTTTAGGTTGTTTAATCCAATTTTTTTTCTTGGATGCATTGTAATTGTATTTTTTCTATGAATTTAATGAAAAATTAGTGGTTTTAAAAAAAATAGTTACAAAGGAAAGGTAAAAGATCAGTTATGGGTCAAGTGTAAGGCATATGGTGAAAATAAAATATTGTTCTACTTCATAAATTTTGATTTTTGATTTTTTTTAAAGTCAGCCTATCGTGCACACAAATCAACAAACATTTTAATCAAAAGTCTCATTTTTAATAAATATTGCAGAGCCTTTGAATCTTCGAGCAGTGTCATTTCTGAGTATGGGCAAGAGAGACACATGCCTCGGGCCCAGTTATTTTTTAGTACTACTTGTTACGAGGATTCAATGTGGTTAAGTGCATGTTCTCCACGTGTCATAACGAAAATAGGAAGTTACGAATTAATCTGCACCGTGTAAAATCAACAACAAGATGATCTTGTGGGTTAAGACACTACGTCCAATGAAAGACCGAGAGGAGGTTGGATGGGTCGGTCGCCCCCTAAATTTTAAAAAAATAGAAGTTTTTTATATATTTTTTATTAGAAACCTATTTTTGTCTCCCTGAAATTTTATAAGTTCACTCTATTAACATAAAGTTTTGTGTCCGTCCTTGAGTCTAGATCCCTTAAATAAGATTTGAAGTTCAAATCCTAACGCAGTAAATGGAACAATTGAGTTAAGAAGGTCACTCCCATAATAGACATCTACAATACTAATTTGAATTAGTCAATTAATTAATTAAATACCGATAATTAAACCAAAAAATCACCGTATAAAAAAAGTAAACAAAAAACAAAACTAGAGCTAATATTTGAATCTAGGGCTAGCAGCCCCGCCCCTCTAAAATTTGTCGAATTTTAATTTGATCATTATAATTCATGTATAAAAAATATGATAATTTGTGTTTAGCCTCCAAAAATGTCAAGTATCATGTACAAATATTGAGAACGATTAGGCCAATAATTTGTATTTTAATTCTGTATATAGTAATTCAGTACAATATTTCTTTCACCTTTCAAATGAACATTTGTTCCATGTTTTCAGTCTTACTTCAATGTCTATAACAACTGCATTTTTAATCATGTAATGATCATATATTTATCAGACAAGTACACCGAATACTGGTTAGATTTTTTTTGTTTGAATCAGAATATCTATTGTCGATAACAACAACTAATTTCTCACCAAAAATACTTATACTAAAAGATAAATGGTTGACCATGAATTAACAACTCATTTTATTTTCAATTCAGATCAATCTTTTCATCCTCCACCTTGTAAAAAGACATTCATTTTGATCATGGGAGTATTATAATTCTTCCATTGAGACAAAAATGCTATAATTGAAGGACACCATTTTGGGAATGTAAGAGTGAATACATGTAATCCCCTCGTCCCGGTCTGGCCGGATGACCGGTCCGAGTCGGCCACACGGGGAAAACCGAGTGAAACCCGCTAAGGTTCCCCCTCGGTTAGCAACCCTATATTTTTTTTCTTTTTATTTTAATCTTGTCTAGAGGAATATTAAGTCCTAAGTGATTCACAACAGCGGAAGATATCCAAAAAGATCCCATTCGAACCCCGACCATACACACACTTAGCCCATTTTAAGCTTACAGGGTAGACCGTATCGGTACCCTAACTAGGGGTATCGATACGTCCTGACCAGGTCAACCCAACAGTCAACTCGAAGAAGACCGTATCGATACAGCCCTTGAGCGTATCGATATGCCCTCTTCAGTCAACATCTCGTGGTCAACGAGATAAACCAGTACCGATACTCCCCAACACAGTATCGATACGCCAAAAACTCCCCAATTTCTCAGAATTCCAGTGACCAAAACCGTATCGATACACCCCCGTGTATCGATACGCCCAGCCAAAACTGAGCTCTGCAGGCAAGACCGTATCGATACGGCCCTTAGGCGTACCGATACGCCCTGCTCTGCAACTCCACCATTTTCAACTTGGTGACCCCAAACCCGACACTAGATGCATTTTTAGACTCGCCGATACACATACAAACATACATGCATCAAAATTACAACCGAGACTTAGCTTACAAGGCATCGAATCTAACAAGGATTATACAAATCAAATAGTCCATGCAATTTCACCAAGAGAGCACACTTAACACACAAAAGGCCCCATACACAAGATAGTCAAGCATAAGGCATACATAGGCCAACAACATACATGTTTAGGCATATTTCAAATAAGCAACATAACAAGCATAAACCGCAATCCATGAAGCAAAAGCATAACACAACCACGAGATTAACATGCTCAACACAAATTTCCTAAGGAGTTTGACCCCGACTCCTAAAACTCTATACCCCATTGTCTAGGTATTATTACAAAATGCAAACCATACTTGAACTAGCTTGAGAACTCCAAAAGCTCCTCCCTCGCCCGCTTGCCTCCCGAACTCTAACGATCTGCACGTTGGAAACAAAAAGAGCATAAGCCATCTAGCTTAGTGAGAGAGGTTCTACAATTCACAACATGCAGTTTTCCAAAACACGATTTATATGCAAGAAAGCAATGGATGCACAAGGGTCAATCTCAACAACAACACATGGTTTGCATAAGCACAACCATCATACACATACGGTGGGACTACACATCACCATTTCAACTAGTGGATTTCCAATGGGACTACACATCAAAGTACTACCCTACTAGTCACTACCGGTGGGACTACACATCACCTTAGTTTAGACCACCATCACGTGAGGCACGAACTCAACTTGACTACACAATTAACAACTCAAAATACACTTAATGGTCATGACATATAAGCATTCAACATATCACAACAACATGGGAGTAGAGAGGCTTACACACGGGTTTAGGTGACCCCTCAAGGTCCCACCCAAACCCCAAAAAGAGTCCATATCGAGCACAATGCAAAATCGATAATTCTACTCACCGTTGCTACCCAAGAGAAGATCGAAGACCAAGCTCAAGATGCCGAAATCCCCGGATTTGTCCCTGAAGCTTCACTAACCAAAATTCTTGCTTCTAAACATTCCAACACAATTTAAACAATCCCATATCAGTCCATACTCAACGATAGTCAACCCGGAATACATAACAAGCACAAGATATCAAAGTTTCCATTGAAAACAAACCCAAAATTCCAAAACCCGAGCAGCCCTTAAGCACACCTCAAAACCATTGATTTAAACCCTCAAATTACTCCCTAAAGCCTTCAAAACAATACTTACATATACCCTAACCATCAGCCCTCAAGATTCAACCTAAAACACCCCCAAAACTCAACTTAAAACCTCCCAAAAACCTCATTTTCACCAAAATCCGAAAATTCCATAAAACATTGTAAAAATCGGTTTCGTTGGACCCTTTTGGTTGTAGGCAACTCATATAACTTAAACAAATAGAAAGATTAAGTTAAAGACCCCAAAGACAACATTTTTAATCTAAAATCCCCCAAACTTCAAATCTCAAAACATGTCTAAAAATGGAAACAAATGGTATTAACTTGTAGGGAATAACAAGGGTAAGCCAAAAACGTGTTTACCTTTGCAAAATTCTTCAAAACGAGCAAGACATTGGATGAAATAATAACCTAAGGGGAGGGGGGTTTTGACGTTGGAGTGAATAGTAGAGAGAGGTGAAGAAGATGACTCAAGCATTATTTTAGGTTTATTTGAAATTAAAAGGCTAAAGACCCAAATGCCCTTAATGAATTAAGGGAACTACAATGGATGACACCATGGCAAATTTGGGCTTGTTTTGAAAATGGTCCAACTAAATTTTATTTGTCTTAAAACCCGAGGCCCAAACCATTATTTTATTACTTAAAAATTAAGAACCGAAACCCGAACTATTTTTAAATTATTATTTGCACCCGACCCCCGAACCCGGGTGTTACAACTCTCCCCTACTTAAGGAATTTCATCCTCGAAATTACCTGACGGAAACAAATACGGAAACTGCTCAAGCATGTCAGCTTTCCTCTCCCACGTGGCCTCCTCCACGCCTCTATGTCTCCATAATACTTTGACCAACTCTATAGTCTTGCCACGCAGTACATTGCTATCTGAAGCAAGTATCTAAACTGGTTCCTCATTGTAAGACAAGTCCAGATTTAACTCTATTACTTCCACTGGCATAACATGAGACGGATCCGATCTATACCTCCTAAGCATCGACACATGAAATAAATCATGAATCTTCTCTAGTTCAACTGGGAGTCTCAATTTATATGCAACCGAACCAATTCTCTCAACTATCTCATAAGGCCCTATGTACCTTGGGCTCAACTTGCCCTTCCTCCCAAACCTCATCACCTTCTTCCAAGGTGAGACCTTCAAGAACACCTTATCCCCCACGAAGTATTCTACCTCTTTCCTCTTTAAGTCGGCATAGGACTTTTGTCGATCTGAAGCTGCTTTCAAGCGGTCACATATCAACTTCACCATCTCGGTGGTTCCCTTAAGCAATTTGGGCATCGGCACAAGTTTCTGTCCGGCCTCGGCCCAACAAATCGGGGTCCTACACTTCCTACCATACAAGGCCTCATAGGGAGCCATCTGAATGCTCGACTGAAAGCTATTGTTATACGCGAACTCCTCTAACGGTAGGTGTTTCTCCCATGTCCCTTGAAAGTCAATGATACAACACCTCAACATATCCTCCAATATCTGAATTACCCTCTCAGACTGCCCATCTGACTGCGGATGATACGAAGTGCTGAAGTTCAACCAAGTGCCCAAGGCTCGATGCAAACACTCCCAGAATCTAGAGGTAAATCTCGGATCTCGATCTGACACAATCGAATTCGGTACCCCATGTAGTCTCACAATCTCACGAATATACAATTCGGTCAACTTGTCTAATGTATAGGTAGTATGGACCGGTATGAAGTGAGCACACTTGGTGAATCTGTCCACAATCACCCACACTGAATTTTTCTTCGAAGGAGTCAACGGAAGTCCTGACACAAAGTCCATAGTGATACGCTCCCACTTCCACTCTGGAATTTTCAACGGTTGCAACAACCCTGAGGGAAACTGGTGCTCAGCCTTGACCCTTTGACAAACCATACATCTACCTACGAATTCGGCTACATCCTTTTTCAAACCAATCCAATAATACTCTTCCTTCAATCCTCGATACATCTTCGTGCTACCCGGATGCATAGCAAAAGGACTATTGTGAGCCTCATTCAAGATCGTACGCCTCAACTCGGCATCCTCCAAAACCACTATCCTATCCTTGAAACATAGGATCCCATTCTCTCCAAAACAATACTCGGTATGCCTATCTTCGGCTATGTCTTGCACGTGAGGTGCCAAAGACTCATCTTGCAACTGCTTCTCACGAATCAACTGAATCAAAGATGGTTTAGCTTGAAGTTCGGCCACTAACCCACCATCCGTAGACACACTCAACCTTGCAAACATTGCTCGCAACTCAACGGCTACTTTCCTACTCAAGGCATCGGCCACCACATTCGCCTTGCCCGGATGATACTCTATGGTAAGGTCGTAATCCTTAAGAAGCTCTAACCACCTTCTCTGCCTAAGATTCAACTCCCTCTGAGACATCAAATATTTCAAACTCTTGTGGTCGGTGTACACAGTGCATTTCTCTCCATAAAGATGGTGTCTCCAAATTTTCAACGCGAACACCACTGCAGCCAACTCTATGTCATGTGTGGGGTAATTCTTCTCATAGACCTTCAACTGTCGCGAAGCATATGCCACTACCTTACCTTCTTGCATAAGTACACAACCTAGCCCCACATAAGACGCATCACTGTAAATCACAAACTCTCTCCCCGGCTCAGGCTGAATCAAAATGGGAGCTTCGGTCAAAGCTTTCTTCAATTTCTCAAACGCTTCTTGTCTTGCATCAGACCATTCATACTGAACATTCTTTTGTAGCAACTTTGTCAACGGAGCCGCTATTCTCGAGAACCCCTCAACAAACCTTCTATAGTACCCCGCCAAACCTAGGAAGCTGCGGATTTCTGTCACTGATTTCGGTTGTTTCCAATTCACAATGGCTTCAATCTTCTTGGGATCTACACTAATCCCACTAGCTGAGATCACGTGACCTAGGAAGACCATCTCCCTAATCCAAAACTCACACTTACTTAGCTTGGCATACAACTGATTCTCAAGTAGGGTCTGAAGCACTAACCTTAAGTGTTCATCGTGCTCCTCTTCGGTCCTAGAGTACACTAGGATGTCATCAATAAACACTACCACAAACCTGTCCAAGAACTTATGGAACACTCGGTTCATCATATCCATGAAGGCTGCTGGAGCATTGGTCAATCCAAAAGGCATCACCAAAAACTCATAATGTCCATAACGTGTACGAAAGGCTGTCTTCGGTATGTCCACATCCTTTACCTTTAACTGATAATATCCAGACCTCAAGTCAATCTTTGAAAACACGGAAGCACCCCTCAACTGGTCTAGCAAGTCATCTATCCTTGGCAAGGGATATTTGTTTTTCACTGTCACCTTATTCAACTGTCTATAGTCTATACACATTCTCATGCTACCATCCTTCTTTTTCACAAACAAAACCGGAGCACCCCACAGGGAAACACTAGGCCTAATGAAGCCTCTGTCAGTCAACTCCTGAAGCTGTGTCTTCAACTCTTTCAACTCCTTCGGTGCCATTCTATACGGAGCAATCGACACCGGTGCAGAATCAGAATATGTCTCAATAGCAAACTCAACAGCTCTATCTGGAGGCAAGCCTGGTAGCTCTTCCGGAAAAACACTCGGAAAGTCACATATAGTCCTGATGTCCTGAGGTCTCACCTCACTCATATCCGGTTTCATTATGTAAGCCAAGTAAGCCTGACACCCTGAACCCAACAACCTCTGGGCTTCCAAAGCCGAAACCACATTGGACAAAAACTTGACATTCTCCCCAACTACTACAACCTCAAAGTCATCGGTAAGCCTCAAAGAGACCCTCTTAGTCTCGAAGTCAACTCTAGCTCTATGCTCTACAAGCCAATCCATGCCCAAAATCACATCAAAGCCATAAAAGGGTAGCTCCATCATATCGACCGGAAACACGTGGCCCTGAACCATCAAAGGACACCTCCTATACACTTTCCTAACTACCACTGTATCGCCAAAAGAGCTAGTGACATTTACCCCTACCTCTAACCAATCACAAGGTAATCCTAATGACCTTGCGTGTTCACCCAAAATATACGAATGTGTTGACCCCGAATCTATTAGAGAAAGCAAACTCAAAGACTGTAATGTGAAATTACCTGCAATGACATCAGTGTCATTCCCAGCCTCTCGCTGAGCGTATACCCTAGCCGGTCCTCCTTCCTCGGGCTAGACTGCTACAACATGAGCCAAGTTCCTCTGACCTTCATTCCTCGGCTGGAAGTTCCCACGGCCGCGCCCACGGCCTCTCTGATGCTCAAAACCTCTCGCTGGAGCCGGTCCTCCCCTAATTGGGTGTGGGCAATCACGTCTCAAATGGTCTCGGGAGCTACAATTCCAACACGCCCTAAACATACCCATACACTCGCTTGGGTGGCGTCTCCCGCACCTAGTGCACTCCGGAATTTGTCCAACGGCCCCTTGGCCATGACAGCCCTGAACATGGTTACCACCCCCTAGGTCTCGTATCCGGCTGGTACCTCCTATCTCTATGCCTCTTGGCATGATCCCTATCCCAGTTCGCATGTCTCTTCCCGGAGTCAGACCCACCAGCACGTGCTCTAGAGTTCAGGTTCTGCTCTATATCCTTGGCCCTAGAAACCAAGACATCGAACTCAGTGTAGTCGGAGGCCAACATGTAGGTCTTCACATCAGTAGTCAACCCATATCTGAAACGCTCACATCGCTTCTTCTCATCCGGAATCAACTCTGGCGCGTACTGGCTCAACCTCACAAACTGGATCTCATACTCAGACACGGTCCTATTACCTTGAACCAAAGCCATGAACTCCCTTTTCTTTTCATCCAAGTATCAGACCCCGAGATACTTCCTCTTGAAGGCATTCCTGAAAAACTCCCACGTGACATCCGCCTCGGCCATACCGGAAGTAACAGTGGTCCACCAAGTATAAGCGTCTCCCTGAAGCAATGAGACAATGCACCCCAACTTATGGGCATCTGAGCATTCCATCTGACCCAAGATGCGAGTAGTGCTCTCAAGCCACCCTTCCGAACCCTCCGGAGACAACCCACGAAACTCAACTGCCCCCAAATTGCGAAGCCTCTCTAGGTGTAATCCTGTCCCCGCACCCTGAGGTGGTGCTGCAGCTTGCATACCGGCCAAAGCTGTCTGGAAAGCTCCGGCTATGGTCTGAATCAAATGAGCCACATCTGGACTTGCCTGACCTTGGCCCGCTTGAGCCCCATTACCTCCACATTAGCCTCGGCCTGAGGCCCATTACCATCACCTCCGACGTTCCCTCCATTACCATCGGGAGCATTAAGAGCAGGAGGCATATTCTCGGGTGCCTGGTCACCCGCCCTAGGCCGTCCCCTCGGTCTCACCATAGCAATAAAAGTAATCTAAAACAACAAACACACAACAACAAGAAACGTTAGGTTAGCAAAGGGGCAAATGACTCCGGTTCTCAAGCTCTTTAAACCAAAACAGTTTTCCCTTTTTTATTTTGACAACAACGCCTAACAATGGGGACTCGAACCAACTCTCAAACAACAGCAAGGTCACCATAACATGCATTCATACACCGTGCTAAAGACAAAATTTAGACATACATGGCAAAACACTCATAATACCTTAACTTACCTCACTTACCTGCCCGAGGTCTCGGAAACCTCAGGCTCTGATACCAATAGATGTAACCCCCTCGTCCCGGTCTGGCCGGATGACCGGTCTGAGTCGGCCACACGGGGAAAACCGAGTGAAACCCGCTAAGGTTCCCCCTCAGATAGCAACCCTATATTTTTTTTCTTTTTATTTTAATCTTGTCTAGAGGAATATTAAGTCCTAAGTGATTCACAACAGCGGAAGACCCAAAAAGATCACATTCGAACCCCGACCATACACACACTTAGCCCATTTTAAGCTTACAGGGCAGACCGTATCGGTACCCTAACTACGGGTATCGATACGTCCTGACTAGGTCAACCCAACAGTCAACTCGAAGAAGACCGTATCGATACAGCCCTTGAGCGTATCGAAACGCCCTCTTCAGTCAACATCTCGTGGTCAACGAGATAAACCAGTACCGATACTCCCCAACACAGTATCGATACGCCAAAAACTCCCCAATTTCTCAGAATTCCAGTGACCAAAAACCGTATCGATACACCCCCGTGTATCGATACGCCCAGCCAAAACTGAGCTCTGCAGGCAAGACCGTATCGATACGGCCCTTAGGCGTACCGATACGCCCTGCTCTGCAACTCCACCATTTTCAACTTGGTGACCCCAAACCCGACACTAGATGCATTTTTAGACTCGCCGATACACATACAAACATACATGCATCAAAATTACAACCGAGACTTAGCTTACAAGGCATCGAATCTAACAAGGATTATACAAATCAAATAGTCCATGCAATTTCACCAAGAGAGCACACTTAACACACAAAAGGCCCCATACACAAGATAGTCAAGCATAAGGCATACATAGGCCAACAGCATACATGTTTAGGCATATTTCAAATAGGCAACATAACAAGCATAAACCGCAATCCATGAAGCAAAAGCATAACACAACCACGAGATTAACATGCTCAACACAAATTTCCTAAGGAGTTTGACCCCGACTCCTAAAACTCTATACCCCATTGTCTAGGCATTATTACAAAATGCAAACCATACTTGAACTAGCTTGAGAACTCCAAAAGCTCCTCCCTCGCCCGCTTGCCTCCCGAACTCTAACGATCTGCACGTTGGAAACAAAAAGAGCATAAGCCAACTAGCTTAGTGAGAGAGGCTCTACAATTCACAACATGCAGTTTTCCAAAACACGATTTATATGCAAGAAAGCAATGGATGCACAAGGGTCAATCTCAACAACAACACATGGTTTGCATAAGCACAACCATCATACACATACGGTGGGACTACACATCACCGTTTCGACTAGTGGATTTCCAATGGGACTATATATCAAAGTACTACCCTACTAGTCACTACCGATGGGACTACATATCACCGTAGTTTAGACCACCATCACGTGAGACACGAACTCAACTTGACTACACAATTAACAACTAAAAATGCACTTAATGATCATGACATATAAGCATTCAACATATCACAACAACATGGGAGTAGAGAGGCTTACACACGGGTTTAGGTGACCCCTCAAGGTCCCACCCAAACCCCAAAAAGAGTCCATATCGAGCACAATGCAAAATCGATAATTCTACTCACCGTTGCTACCCAAGAGAAGATCGAAGACCAAGCTCAAGACTCCGAAATCCCCGAATTTGTCCCCGAAGCTTCACTAACCAAAATTCTTGCTTCTAAACATTCCAACACAATTGAAACAATCCCATATCAGTCCATACTCCACGATAGTCAACCCGGAATACATAACAAGCACAAGATATCAAAGTTTCCATTGAAAACAAACCCAAAATTCCAAAACCCGAGCAGCCCTTAAGCACACCTCAAAACCATTGATTTCAACCCTCAAATTACTCCCTAAAGCCTTCAAAACAATACTTACATATACCCTAACCATCAGCCCTCAAGATTCCACCTAAAACACCCCCAAAACTCAACTTAAAACCTCCCAAAAACCTCATTTTCACCAAAATCCGAAAATTCCATAAAACATTGTAAAAATCGGTTTCGTTGGACCCTTTTGGTTGTAGGCAACTCATATAACTTAAACAAATAGAAAGCTTAAGTTAAAGACCCCAAAGACAACATTTTTAATCTAAAATCCCCCAAACTTCAAATCTCAAAACATGTCTAAAAATGGAAACAAATGGTATTAACTTGTAGGGAATAACAAGGGTAAGCCAAAAACGTGTTTACCTTTGCGAAATTCTTCAAAACGTGCAAGACATTGGATGAAATAGTAACCTAAGGGGAGGGGGTTTTGACGTTGGAGTGAATAGTAGAGAGAGGTGAAGAAGATGACTCAAGCATTATTTTAGGTTTATTTGAAATTAAAAGGCTAAAGACCCAAATACCCTTAATGAATTAAGGGAACTACAATGGATGACACCATGGCAAATTTGGGCTTGTTTTGAAAATGGTCCAACTAAATTTTATTTGTCTTAAAACCCGAGGCCCAAACCATTATTTTATTACTTAAAAATTAAGAACCGAAACCCGAACTATTTTTAAATTATTATTTGCACCCGACCCCGAACCCGGGTGTTACAATACAAATGTGATGGGATGAGACTTATTCATTCAAACATTTAGTAATAATCAAGTCAATGTAAACATGGGCAATAGAAGTGATCGTGTATAGTCTCTAGAAAGAAGAAAGTTTAAAAATAAGTTAAATTAAATAGTTATAAAGGAAAAATAAAAGATTAGTTATGGGTCTCAAGTGTAAGGCATATGCTGAAAATAAATTGTTGTCCTACTTCATAAATTTTAAATCTTGATATTTTTTTTAAAAGTTAGCTTATCGTGCACACAAGTCAAAAAAACATTTTTAATCAAAAGTCTCATTTTTAATAAATATTACAGAGCCTCTGAATTTTCGAGCAGTGTTATTTCTGAGTCTGGGCAAGAGAGATACATGCCCCGGGCCCAATTATTTTTTAGTACTACTTGTTATGAGGGTTCAATTTTCCAATACTGTCTATTATTTTCAATATTAATTATTAGGATCACGGTTTTTTTTCAGCACTTGTTATTAGGGTCCCAATTTTTTTCTAATATTTGTTATTATGGGTCTACTCTTAAAATTGATTTTTTTAATATTTGTTATTAGGATTCTATTTTTCTTAATACTTGTCAGTAGTGGCCCAATTTTTTTCAATATTTATTATTAAAGACATACTCTTACAATTTATTTTTTTCACCACTTGTTATTAGGAGCCTATTTTTTAAAATACTTATTATAGAAACATACTATTTAAATTTATTTTTTTTTCATACGAGCACTACAAGAAAATGTATTTTTAGTGATATTAAAACGGGTCATTAAAAGTATTAAATAATTTTTTTATGGCAACTTCAATTTTTTATAATTGTTATTATTACTACTAAAAACAACAATTTACATATAGTATAGAGACTAATAAAAATATTTTACCTTTTGACAAACTAGTTTATGACAACTTCAATTTTTTATAATTGTTATTATTATTACTATTATAAAAATAAATTTATTATTGTAAAAATATTTATTTTTTATTGGTGACAAAATTTATCACAATAAAAAATAAAATTTTAAGTGACAAGCAATTTAAGTGTCACAACAAATATCAAATAATAGTGATCGCTTTATATATCGTCACTATCATGTGATAAAGTTTAGTGACAATGAAATTTGTGTCACGGTTATAGACGTGTAGTGAGAATTTAATTGTGAAAAAAATGTAAATGTAATCGTCACAATTACTGCTACAACATTGACCAAATAAAAATACATCATAATTAGTTATACTAATAGTGTCACACAAAAAAATTGTCACAAAATTTTAATATTTGTGACCAATTTACTCATCGACGCTGCTAATTTGTCACTAAAAAACTATATTGTTGTAGTGGAGGCTTAATTTTAAAATTCACTCTCAAATCACTAAAATTTCAGAAAATGAAAGATGTTGTCTTATGCACTCTCTAATTTTTTTTATTCAAATATAGTGTATGCATAATTTGACAAGAAGTGAATACACTATATTTGAATTAAATAAAATTTTAGGGATTTAAATAAGCAAAAATAAAATTATATTAAAAATATTAGATTAAATTATAAAAATTAGAAATAAATAGGGATCAATTTCAGATTAAATAAAAATTTTAGAGACTAAATTGAATAAAAATAATTATATTAAAAATATTAGACTAAATTATAAAAATTAAAAATAAATTGTATTTTTCAAAGCTTGATTTTCTTTTCTTTCACTTTTCTATTGTACCAAGCAATGAAGTGGAAAGAAATTTATTTTTCTTCTAGTTTTTCATCCTATCAACCAAACACACCGATAAAAAAATTATATTTTTCATTCTTTTATTTTTTCTTTTCTCTCCGCTAAACAAAGCCTAAAAGAATTTCAGCTCTATATTCCATCAAATCTTAAGTCCGAGTTGGGGTTGGGAATAATAGTTCTATCCATGCAAATATATATTTTATATTTATTAGAATTTGTCACACCGATTAAAGAAAGTATTTTATGTAAAAAAAATAACTTTAGTTTAAGCAGTAAATAATTAATATATAAATTATATTGAACATGAATTTGATAATTAGATGAACAATTTTTAATTATTTTATTTAAAAACTATCAGTTTTATTTCAACAACACATTTATAATGGCCGGGCGATCGGATCATAATCAAAGGAGTGGGCGATCGGAGCAGGCCCGAGAGCGATCCCAACACCAGGTATGGACATTATTTGTGATGAATCTCCCATTACAATTGCATTGGAAGGGTGTGTGGCAGGTGTTTGACAAACATGGGAGAGTTCTGGACGTTTTCATACCCAAAAAGAAATCGAAGGAGGGAAAAAGGTTTGGGTTTGTACGAATGGGATCAAAAACCGATGCAGACAGGGTTATTGAGAGGTTGAACGGATTCAGATTGTATGAGGCTTGGGTCAGGGTTTCGTATGCAAAAAGGGAGGCGAGATCAGAATATTGGAAAAAGAAACCGATGGAGAAGAAATCGAATTCGATCTCACAGAAATCAATTGCGAAAGAAGCGAACTCCACAAAGCAAAGGACGGAAACGGAGCATGAATTAGACGAGAACAAGGGGGCGAGAAATACAAAAAGAGACAACAGAATTGTGGAAGGCGTGGTGGATACCGATAAAATGGAAATACTTGACAAATGCACCGTGGGATTTTGTAAATCGTCATCCACAATCCGTGAGCTTGCGATGGAATTTCAGAAGGCAAAGCTGGACGGTTTCTCGATTATGAGAGTGGCGGGCTCTATGATTTTGTTGATGTTTGAGAACGTTGATACTCGATCGCGACTTATAGCAGACCAGGTTTTTACGAATTGGCTGGAAAACGTAATGCCGTGGAATGCAACATTGGGACTGCCGAATAGAAGAGTATGGTTGTCCGCCAGTGGAATCCCTATACACGCTTGGTCCGAAGGTACATGCCGGAATATTGCTGAGTTGTGGGGTGAGTTCATACAATTGGATGGGGAGACGATCACGCCGTCGTCGTTTGAAAGATGTCGGTTCCTAATTGAGACAGATTTTTTTGAAACGATAGATGAGGTGCTGACCATGAATGTCGGGGGACAATCGTTCAGGGTACATGTTTTGGAGACAGAGGAAATTTTGGGCGTCAAGTGTGATTCTTGTTGCGGGATAGAGGGTGCGTCTAGGGATGTGTCAACGGGTAGTGATGGTGAATCGAGCGAGGTGCAATTGAATTGCGATGGTGAAGGGGGCAATAAGCATACGGATGAGGAAACATTTGTGCCGGATTCAATTTCAGGGGCAACACCAACGGTGATGCACTGGAATGACTTGTGGAAGGATCATCATGGTGTTGTGTTGGAAATTAAAGAGGCCTCGACTAAGGATACCTCTTGGTTAGCGGATGAGGATGTGGGGTTGGTGTCACGCCATACAACGGATCAGTTACAGCTTGTGGGTGAAGAATATGCGAGAGCTTTGAGTGAGGAAGTCCACGATACACCATTGGAGATTGGAGTAGATGATCATCGGAGGCAACAAGGGATAAGATCGGAAATTGAGAGAGTTGGAAAAGCGATAGTTGTTGAAAAAAATGGGGAACTTAGAAGGGTGAGGAACTTATCTGAAATCTTATTGGATGAATTATCCCCTGAAAAGAGGCAAGAAGCAGAGAAAAAATTGGTGAAGAAGGGTAGAGGCCGGCCAAAAAAGAAGTTGTCTGATTCGTAGGATTTTGCAAACATATCCCTCTCGGATTCTGATTTTGAGAATATGAAGAAATCGATAATTAAGGAGGCGAGGGAGACTTTAGCGTTAGGGAAGTACATTGGCGCGGAGGTAATTGGCAACGAGGATCACATAGTCCAGGATCTAGCACGGCTAATTACGAATCGTGAGGAAAATCAATAGCAACTAGGGATGCGGATGTTGTCGTGGAACATAAGGGGTTTGGGTTCGAGTGTGAAGAGGAGAGCGGTGCAAAATTTGGTTCGACAACATAGATGTGAGTTGCTGATTTTACAGGAAACAAAAATGGTGGAAATTTTGGGCGATACGGTAAGTCGGTTGTGGTTCTCGGATGAGTTCGAATTTGCTTATGCTCCAACTAGGGGAAGATCCGGGGGTGTTGTAGTGATATGGGATACGACGTGGTTCTAGGCAGATTCGGTACGAATTGGTGATCGATTTGTGACGATTGAAGGTGTGTGGATCCAGGACGATTGGCGTTGTGGTGTGATTGGGTTATATGCGCCTTGTGTGGTACATGAACAAGGGGATTTGTGGACAAGAGTGTCGGAGGATATGATGAACAAGACAATCCCATGGTGCGTGGGAGGAGATTTTAATGAAGTGTTGCATCCGAAAGAGAGGCGAGGTGGTGTAATAAGGACGAGGGGTATGATTATGTTACAGGAGTTTGTAGAAACAAACGCGTTGCTGGATATGCCGTTGCGGGAGAGGTGTTATACTTGGTTTGGCCCGGGTAAGCATTGCAGCCGGCTTGATATATTCTTGTTGACATCGGATTGGCTAGACAAATTTCAAGAGTTGCAATTGATTGGTTTATCGCGAGGAGTGTCGGACCATGTGCCGTTGTTGTTGGTAAGTGATCCTAGGGACAGTGGACCGAAGCCATTCCGCTTTATGAATGCTTGGTTGTTGTCAAAGGAAGCGCTGGACAAAATGGGACATGAATGGGAGAGATTAGGGTCATCGGATGTGGGGTGGGGGAGGTTGAGTATTTCGGTAAAATTGCGAGGGTTGAAGTCGTATCTAAAAAGGTGGAATGAACAATCGTTTGGAAATATAGATGGCCGCATCAAAATGTCGACTAATAAATTGGATGGTATTGATGGTATGGTAGAGAATGACTCGGCTTCATGGGAGGATATAGAGGAAAGATGGAAGCTAAATGTGGAATTGTGGAGGCTATCGAAATTACGTGAGGTGCATTGGCGCCAAAAGTCGAGATGGGCATGGTTAAAGGACGGCGATCAAAATACTCATTTCTTCCACCGGGCTGCGAAGATACGTTTGATGCGTAATTCGATTAGAGGGGCATTGTGGCATGACAGATGGGTAATGGAACCGACACAGTTGAAAGCTTATTTTTTCAGTGAATTTTGGAAGCATTTTCAGCGTATTGAGATGGCGGGATCGATGGAAGCGTTGCTCGACTTTCCTTGCTTGAGCGAGTTTGATGCGTCATGTTTGGAAGTGGATTTCACCGAAGATGAAGTTCGGGAAGTGTTGTGGAGGATCAAAAACACTATGTCCGGATGGTTTCACCTTTGAGTTTTATAAAAAGGGATGGGCGTTTTTAAAGAGGGATGTGATGAAATTCGTAGCAGATTTTGTGCAATCGGGGAAGCTGCCGTCGGGGGTTAATTCCTCTTTTGCGGTACTAATTCCGAAAAAGGTGAATCCGAAAGTGGTTAGTGATTATAGACCAATATGCCTCTTGAATTCGTTGTATAAAATTTTAGCTAAATGTTTAGCAAAAAGATTACAGGAGGTGTTGCCGAAATTGATTAGTGATGTGCAATCTGGTTTTGTTCGGGGAAGGCAGATTTTAGATGGTGTTTTATTGGCAAATGAAACGATTCATTCGTTGCAGAAACGACAAGGTGGTGAGGGGGTCTTATATTAAAATTGGATTTTTCGAAAGCGTATGATTGTATTAAGTGGGATTGTCTGGATCATATATTGCGCAAAATGGGTGATGGAGTGTGTATGTACAACAAGGTTGTCGATTCTTGTTAATGGCTCGCCGACGGGTGAATTTGAAATGCAGAGGGGATTACGACAGGGTGATCCGCTATCGCCCCTACTATTTGTAATTGTGGCCGAATTACTACATCAATTCTTGAGTAATGCGAAGAGATTGGGGGTGTTTAATGGGGTGGTAGTGGCCGAGGGTTGTGTGGTGTCACATTTGCAATTTGCGGATGACACAATACTTTTCTTCCCGGCAAAGCTTGAGTATGCACGAGATTTGAAGCGTATTTTGATGTGTTTTGAGTACACAACCGGTTTGAAAATTAACTTTGCTAAATTGCGGTTGTATGGGGTGGGGGTGGACGATGTTTTGATGGTGCGGATAGCTGCTGTTTTGGGGTGCGAGCGTGATACATTACCATTTATTTACTTGGGATTGCCTTTGGGAGTCAATCCGCGCAGCCTACAAATGTGGGATCCGCTTATCCAACGCTTCAGAGATAGTTTGGCGGGTTGGAAACTGACACATTGTCCTTTGCGGGGAGGTTAGTGTTGATCAATTCTGTTTTATCCGCATTACCTTTATACTATATGAGTTTGTTTATGGTGCCAAGGAGTGTAATAAATAGGATTGATCGGATCCGACGTAGATTTTTGTGGGGTGGTTCGGATACTAAATCGAAATTGAGTCGAGTGAATTGGTTAATTGCTTGTAGACCATGCCGGTTTGGGGGATTGGGAGTGGTTAATTTGCGCGCAAGAAATCTAGCGCTATTAGCTAAATGGCGATGGAGATATGCGATGCAAGAAAATTCTCTTTGGCGAGAAATTATTGATGCGAAATATGGTTGTGGTGTTATGAAATGGTGGCCGAGAGATGTGGGGTTGCGAAAAATGTCATCAGTTTGGCGACAAATTGTTAATATTCATGATGAGGGCGAGATGAATGGTTTGATGGGTAGAGAAGCTTTTATATGGCAATTGGGTGATGGCGACAAAATTATTTTTTGGCAGCATGTGTGGTGTAGTGATCCGCCTTTGGCAGCCATGTTTCCGAGATTGTATCGCCTTGTGATCGAGAAAGGGATGACGGTAAAGGAGTACACGAAGGGAGGTAATTTTGAACATGATGATTGGGGTAAATTCTTTGTTCGCCCATTGCGATCATTGGAACTTGACCAGCTCCAGGAGGTCCGTGCGTTATGCTGGAGCTTCCATCTTTTTCCGGCTCAGTGTGATCGACTAGTATGGTTACATTCCAAGACGGGTGAATTTTCTGTGGTGAATTTGGTTAAATTAATGCAATCATTTGGGTTGGTGGCGAACAATGAGCTGAATATGATTTGGAGGCTGCCGATTCCTCCAAAGGTTCAACATTTTTTATGGTTTGCGTGGTTGAATCGTTTGCCAACGCTGGAGATGTTGCTCGCACAGGGGTTTCCGTTCACGGGGGAAGGGGCCTGCTGCGTGTGGTGTCGGGCGCGAGAGGAGACGCTCGATCATATCATGGTACAATGCCCAGCGGTTTGGGCAGTGTGGACGGGGTTTTTCCGATGGTGGGGTGTGGATATGGTGCAGTCGTGGAGTGTAAAAACTTTGCTGGAAATGTGCTTTGGTTCCTTGTTTATGGGACAAATGCGAGATTGGTGGATGGCAGGGTGTGCAACGACATTTTGGTCACTGTGGTTGGCGCGAAACAATGGTTTGTTCAATAAAATTCGGGCGACATCGGGGGAAATTGTTTTTCTAATCAAGTTGAGGTCGATGTATTGGGTGCGGATGGTAAATAATGATTGTGTGATTTTGGAATCGGCATGGTGGGATTCTCCATGGAAGTGTGAAACTATTGTACCGATTAATTTACCACGGGCGACTATACAATGGGAGAGACCACCGGTGGGGGTGTTTAAATTCAATGTCGATGGGTCGGCGAGAGGAAAACCGGGTAAAGCAGGATGTGGGGGCATGTTACGAGATGAATTTGGCCGTATTTTTGCAATATTTTCAGGTCCGATAGGAATTGCAGATTCGAATGAAGCAGAGCTGCAAGCTATTTGTCATGCGTTGGAGATGGTGGTAGGTTCGGGGTGGGAACAACGCCCATTGGTGGTGGAATCGGATTCCACTACGGCTGTGGCATGGGTCATGTATTTGGAGAAGAGGTCGTGGAAGTTTTGGCGCTGGTTTCGGCGGATTGATGAAGCGTGTGAGGCGTTAAATGATGTATGTTTTCAACATGTTTACAGAGAGGCGAATAGGCTTTGCGGATGTTCTGGCAAAGAGTGGTGTCGATAGGCCGAGTTGGTTTAAACAATGCGCCTAGATTTTTTAATATTTTTGCCGTTGGTGTTTGTTCTGTATACACGCTCATGAGTACTCTTTTCCTCCGTAGGATTTAGAGAGGTTTTTAACGAGGCTTGTGAGCGTGATGGTCATGTATGTTCACATCTTAATAAAACATGCATGTTGCCGATTAAAAAAAACAACACATTTGTCAACTTGGTTGGCGCGTAATAATAGACAACAAATGTACTGTAACCCCCTAGACCCGCCTATGCGTTATGACGGATCCTAGGAAGTCACATTAGGGTCACAAGAGCGACCCACAGTAAAAATACTCATAAAAACATTTTTAAAACATACTTATTAAATTGTAAAACCAACTTCTGTTTAAAATATCATTTCTGGATGTCATTTAAACGTATAACAAAATTTCAGAAAACATTTTACAGACACTGCTGTAAAACAATACATGACTTACATGCCCACTAACTATACAGTACCGTACTCCAAAAGTAACGCCGAGAGACTCCGAACACTGCTGTCAACCATTATCTCATGATATATTCTTTTAACCTGCGATGGTAAAAACAACGTGAGCTTGGAAAAGCTCAGTAATAAAAAACTACCAGAATATGCTATAAGCTCATGAAGATAAATGGTAGGCATAACATTTTCATGATGTTCCGTGCAGTAATGACCTCCATTTCTGTTCTACTATTTCGAGGTTGCATCATACTCGAAAATAATGATACTTGTTCTTTATTCAGACCTTGAGAATTAGATGGGAATTATATAGGCTGGTAGCATACGAGAGAGGAATCAGAGAGTTTGGGGTCTAGTGTGTTCCAACAGTGTAACATTAATGCATGAAATGTAACAATGCAGTAAACCTTTTTATATCATATACATATGTTCAAGTAGCAATAGAATACATTTTCAGTTCTTTATTTACCCTCCAACCATACTCCAGTATTTAGTTTCCCCAGTGCGGTATCATGTACAGGCATTAACCCGAGCCCATTGGGCATGGGTACCATCCTAAGGAAATACCTTAGAATACGGGCGGCCCTTGCCGAAGCATAGGAACCGTAAACGGGCGGACCTGGCCGAAGCCTAGAATCCGTAAACGGGCGGACCTGGCTGAAGCCTAGGATCCGTAAACGGGACGGTCTTACAAGCTGGATCAGGGCTGAGCCGTAGGTAACTCCATATCATGTCCCAATTACCCAGTGAATCAGATCATCATTAATTCATTAGTCAATAACTATATTTTTAGTAACACATTATCCATGTAGTATGTTTTCCATATCGGGTGCATATGCATATATCATAAATACAGTACGGGCATGCTTATTTATAAAACATGTCATGTGAGTTCACATATGTCAAACAAGTGCACATGATCGGTATTATAACATGTAAAACAGTATGCATAAACAGGCGCGTGGCACACATGGAACACACTAGGTGGAATAATTTACTCATTGGAGATACTTGACATTCACGGAAGAGAACACATTAACTTTTGACAATTGAACGGATCTTTGAAACGGGACCTCTATTAAAAGAGGGGTTTGTACTAACGGTTCAAACCAGATAGTCAGGGGATGATACATCAAGATCTTGAGAGTTTAGACATATCATGAGTGATTTAGCCATTTCAGCCTACCAGAGGCATTTTACTCATTTTATCATACACGTGCATTTTTGGTAATTCATACCAACAAAGCGTAAACGATAGCTCAAAAATTATATTTACTCATCAGGTACCCAACCAGGCATTTAGAGATTTCTACGCCAAGACCTTTCACTATATCAGATACGTTCGGGGCTATTTTGATTACCTTGGCCAACGAGGGCGTTTTGGTCATTTATATATGAGGGGTGATTTTGTAACTTAGCTCGATCATGAGGAATTTATGATTTATAGGAATTAAGATTTCCAGAGTTTATTGAGCCTCCAGACCATTCGAACTAACATATTTCAACCTTGCAGTACTAACCAAGCCTTCTAACTGTATCGTATATTTGAACGGTTGCTTCCATATTTCACCACAAGATTTGCCTCGGAGTAGTCAACTTGTATATTGTGCGGAGAAACTTCCATCCTTACATTAATATTAGGAGTGATTGTCGTACATGGGTCATGCTTCAACTCATAAGGGCATTTCGGTCATTTTCAGCTTTATCGACATTTCTAGAATTTTATTAAGACAATTTACTTATTCTAATCAATGGGGTATTCCAGTTATTCTGAAACTCGGAATATCCATCATTTCTGTCAATTGAACCATTTATAGTATTTCAATTATTTAAAAATTCAGGGGTGTCTCAGCCATACAAGAAATTTCGGTACTTCTAATCACTCCATTCATTTCAGAACTCAAAGGTTTATCAATCCTTCCAGTTCATTTGTAAACCTCGGTGTCTCAGGATATTTCAACTCTTTTTAGTCAATATCATCCTTCCGATTATTTTAACCATAACGGTATTTTCAATACTTTTAGTCATTTCAATCTATTCTGTATTTTGAGCCACTCGCTTAATTCAGGGGTAGGTATAGATTCCCTAAATCTATAGTCGAAGATTCATTCCAAATCCAAGATGACCTAACACCTTTCCATAGTTTTCCAAGTAGTTCGAGGATTTCATATGAATTATGTTGTTTTACCATATTTAGCGTAGATTTCTAGACCGCTTCTGATTTCAATGGTATTTTAGTCATTCACAGACCTCGAGCGCATTTTCGTAATTTCATGTCCATGTATCTTTCGCATTTAAACATTTCACACTAATGCTCAGAATTGGAGATTAGCTGCCTCATTAATTACTTAATGAACTTCAGATACTTCAGATTTATTATCTTCCTCGTTCGAGCATTTCGGTCTTATCTAAATTACCATATTCAACTTCATATTTAGTTTGACTTAACTAGGGCTAACAACACTTCTTATCATTTTCATGCATGCATTAACAAATACCAACATGATCTCAAAGCATACAAGGGGTAGTAGTGTATTACCTTGAATCCTTGCTATATCGGTCAACCCTTATACTCCGTTCGATCACTCTCGAACCCGAATGCGACGTCCTCAACATCCCGAATACAAGGTACTTTAAATACCTTCATCAAAAATATTCCACTTTCAGTCTTTAAACACCTTACTCATAATTGATTATTAAAATACATAAGTGGAGTCGAGTTCAAAGTCCAATTCGGAGGCTTTCGGGTTAGAATTTCACAAAACGGGCTTTAAAATCGGACTCAGGACGTCGAAAAACATAAAATATGAGTTTTCGGAAAATTTGACATTTTGGTCAAAGTCAACGGTCAACGGTCAACGCTGACGTCATGCTGACGTCAGCGGTCAAAGTCAATGTTGACGTCATGCTGACGTCACTGTTGACTGGGTCGGGTCAACGGGTCGGGTCGGGTCGGTCAACGGGTCAGGTCGGGTCGGGTCGGTCAACGGGTCGAGTCGGGTCGGGTCGGTCAATGGGTAGGATCGGGTTTGACCGAGCTGACCGGTTCAACCAGTCCAGCCAGTTCAGACCGGTTCGGTCTACTCGGACCGGTTCTCACCTTAAAGTCGTCGGACGGTGACCGGACGGTCGCCGGAAAACTCCGTTCACGTTGATTCTGCCGGTAAAAACGAAGATTACGAGTTTATAAACTCATACAAACCGATAATTTAACGATTTAACTTAAAAATATATTCGAAACTTACCCCGAGATTATAAATCTCGCCGGAAAATGGTTTAACTCCGACGAGGGTCTTCCCGATGTCGGTTAAGTTCGAAACATTAGGGGTTTTGCTCCCCACCGCTTCGGGATTCCGGATCTGGTGTCCGATTCCCAAACGGCCGGCAGCCGCGGCCGGAAATCGAGATGATCGATGGCGGCTAGGGTTTCGGGCAGCAGTTTCGAACGTCGATTGCCGACGATGGACGGCTTGTCGGCGCGCGTGGAAGGCTGGGATGAGGTCGGGTCGGTGCGGCGCTTTCGTTGGTGCCGGCGGTGGTGACGATGAACGACACAGCACAACGATGGACGTTTGTGAGTGAAGATTTGTTTTGTTGGTGTTTGAGAGAGTTTTGAGTGAAAGAAAGAAAATAAAACTCAATCATTTAGGGGGGAAGGGCTCTGCCGAATATGGGAAATGGTTGGGAGACAATGAAGCATATAATTGAGGGGGATAAAGTATGAGTGGGAGTGGGTGAGATATTATATTATTATATTATTATATTTTTTTTTGTTTTTTTTTTGTGTTACATGTACAGCATTCGATGTTATACTATTTCATTCCGAAACACAATCACTTATGTGGCTCATAGTACAAACATAAATACTCTGTCATTATTTGTGCCTCTATTTATGATCAAATGTCAAAAAATAAAATTTATGGTTTAGCGTGTAAGGTGTATGATTTATTTTAAGCTTGAATTTTTTAGTATTTTTTAATATGCTGATGTAATTACAAGGTAGTATATGTTCAATTTTCTTAATCTTTTAATAATTCACACACATTGTGCATATATGGTGCTCGAACCCGAGTTACCTAGATAAAAAACATCATCCTTTACCACCGGAACCACTTCACAGGTTCTTCAGTGTTGTGATATGAATAACGACATAAAAAAAGGTACAGAAATGAAATGTTCAAATCACTAAGAAGGGAGTTGTAAACTTTTTGTACCTTCATGCTGGTGGAAGTTTCCAACAGTTACAATTAGCATAAATAAACATCCGATTGAGCGAAAGAAAAGTAAATTGTTTAAGAAAACATTGTGCAGCCTAGTCTCTTATAAGAAAGATGATACAGTTCATCTTCTTATCAAACCTCTGGAACAGCTTCATGATCCTTAAACTCCTTAACATAAGTAATTGGAACCTGGAGCAGCTTCAATCCACTCAGACCATTCCAATTGAAACTGTTCTCTGTTTTCTCCACCCTCTTCTTCCTTTCACGTTTAACTGGTGAAATAAAAAGGAAACAGAATTCTATATTACTCGGATTCGAAACATGTATGTGTTTGAATGTGAATATTATTGGAGCTCAAATATGTTTGAAAGTGAATATTGAGAGATACCTTTTGGCTCAGTTGAAGTTGAAGTTGAAGCTACAGTTGAAGTTGAAGGATCAGAGGTATTCATATTTTTTATTTTCTCATCAGCAGCTTCAACTTCCTCTTTCCATGGCAGCAACTGCAGAAGTTGAAATACCAATGTAACAACAATAGATGAAGAAAATATTCATTTGTGTCAGGGAGCTAAAGATAGAGAAGAATCGAAATTATTCATCTCTGCATCATAAACAAATACAAAAAACGAACTCCAACTTCAATTCGATTCGATTCGATTATACAACCAATTTTAAAGGCACACTTACCATTACTGAAGGAAGTTCATGGGACATAATCTCTTCTTTGTTGCCTTTCGGCTTATTCGCACGTGTGCGACGCATTCGCTTGTCTCGTACGCCTCCACTTCTTTCAGCGACCGGCACAAGAAGCGCAGCTCCTTATGGCGATAGTACTGTTAACCAAGGAGAGCAAAAATCATTTGTGATTAGCTTAACTTAAACTATTATTAACAAATGCATGGTTTCTTTTTTTGTAAAAGTCATTTAAAGAGGGTAATTACCTTATCAGTCCTCCCATTTGGGCGTTGCTTTTCATAAACATCCCAATGGACTAGGTAGTCAGGCTGTGGTGACTTTGGATGATATACACAACATTCAAAGATAACCATGAAATCAGTTCAAAAAAAAAGGTAACCATGAAATAATCATCACAAAATGTATTAAAAATGGCAGCTAATGTGTCCACTACTCATTATCTTCTAATTCACCGAGTGGTAATGATGTTTATGTTGTCTAATCTTATATAGGTTCGAATTTATTATCCGTTTAGCTCTTCTCCTTCGAGTCGGAGCAGTGTCTTGACTTAGAACAGGGAAGAAGGAAACAGGGATTGCTTCAATCACACCACTAGTTGCTTCTGGGACTGGGACCTCTGTCAATTTTAAACAATTCAGTAAATTTTGTTCCAAATCAAGACAAAAGCTGTGTTACTATATAAGAAGTAAAAGGTTTAATTGTGTCCCCAATCCCCCTACTCTTTGGATTTTTGAAATTTTGTCCCTCTACTTTTAGTCCATCTATTTGTCCCATCGATAAATTACTAATAGATTTATGTTAAATTTGAATATGTAGCATTTTATTATTCAAAGGTTTGGTTTAAAAATTAAAGTTCAATGTATATTTAAATTTAACAGAAATCAATAAATAATATTATTAATTGGACTTTAATTTAAAAGAATATGGATAAATTTTAAAAAGCCGAAAGAGTTCAAGAACTAAAGGGCATAATTACACCAAAGTAAAATAGTACAGCTATAAATATTTAACATTTTGAAAGGATAGTAGAGAAATCAAAATAAATATGAAAATGTACCCCCAAAAATCCTCAAATCCTAACTCACTTAAATATGATTTGAAAAAAAAAAACGGAAATGAGTCTAAAACAATCTCGATCTCAAATGATTCAAAACTCACCCTCGAAAAATTATATAATGAACTCTACTCACCGTATCATTTATGATCTCAACTAATAAAAACCTCCTAATTTGACGAGAGTTTTAGACTTGTGTTTTGTTTTCTAAGTCAAAATTTAAACTTCTGACCTTTCTTATAAGACCTAACGTCTCATCCCACTAAAGTAAATTATTAATATGTCTTTGTTATGCTATTATGTGTCCTAATTTTTTAATTCATACAGATAGTATTTTTAAAACAAATCTAATCCAATGAGCTTTGATTTTTTTCCCTTTCTCTCATTTTATATATAAATAGTAGAAAGAGAGAATGATGCTGAGAATCGAATCCAAACTCTCATGACACAGAGTCAAAGCATTTTGTATTTTTCATGTCATCAAAGGGTTGTAAGCTCCCCTGCTCATTAGGGGAGGTGCTTGTGGACTATAACTTAGTTGTTGATATTATTTTTAGAATTTAGGGATAGTTGTTTCAATTTAAGGTTTAGGATTATAATTTAGGGATAGTTGTTTTAATTACTCTAAAAACTAAACCCTAACTTATAAATCTTAAATTATAACCCTAAACCTTAAATTGAAACAATTATCCTTAAATTCTAACCCCTACACCTAAACTCCTAAACTATATACCCTAAACTAACTCCTTATACCCTAAAATTAAGGCGCTTGTGAAAACTTTTAGTTTCCACCGCCAGTGTATAAGATATTAATCCATATATAAATAGGGGAAAGATATTATTTTGATGAAAGATTTTGGATTGAAAAAAACTTTAATACATAAGTAAAATTTACACGAGTCTTTTAATTTTATGGGTTAAGGATGTAATTTAGTGGTTTAGGTTTTAAGATTTAGAATTTAAATTTTTTTTTGATCGGAAACCGTATGTTTTTATTAAGTAATAAGGAAAACATACAGCTTGACTAAATCGCACGCCTCGTTAAAAACCTCCCTAAACCTATTGGAGGAAAAGAGTACGATACGATCCGTCGAGTACAAAAGGAAACTAATCACATAAGATCAAGTCACAAACAAGCCATGAACGTCGAAAGTCTATCTACGCCCTCCTTTGCCAGTGCATCCGTAAATCCATTCGCTTCCCTCGGCACGTAGCAGAATTGGATATCATATATGACTTGACAAGCCTGATCAATTACCAAAAATACCTCCCATAGTCGCCAAGGTCGTTTTGCGGTCTGAGAAATCCAGCTCAACGCGACTTGAGAATCCGTCTCCAAAATCACACAACCCTGCCGCCATTCCCTCTCCTGTATCATATCCAATGCAAAGGCTATCGCTCGCACCTCTGCTTCATTCGACTCCATCACGCCTAAAGGGCCTGAAAATACACCCAAAATGCGACTATCCGCATCTCGTAACACGCCACCAATCCCTGCCGGACCCGGTTTTCCTCGCGCCGATCCATCCGTGCTAAATTTTAGAACATTTCGTAACGGGGGCTGCCAGCATCTTCCCCCCCCCCCTCACCCTCTTCGGTTGGACGGTAACCTCAATTTTGGAAGGACAAGTCCACCAAACTGCCTCCGCTACCAATTCTCCCCGCCTATCAGCTTTTATCCAGTAATAGGATCTCAATTTTACCAAGAAACACAATTCAGCCAAGTTCCATCATTTCCCACGAAAAATAAATTCATTCCTTGCAATCCATAACGACCATAAAACAGCAGCAACACACGCTATCCACCACATATTCATGCATCCCTTAAAAACACTATGAAAGTCAAGAACGTAAAATGCATCAAAACTAACCGGTAAGCTTGAGTCAATGCCCCACCATTTTCGCATCCATAGCCATACTGATTGCGCAAAAGGGCATTCATAGAGGATGTGAGCGATGCTCTCCTCTACCATCGCACACCAAGGGCATCGGCCTTGGTCATCCGGCAGTTGAATCCCCCGTGCTCGCAAGAAATCAGCAGTGGGTAGTCGACGCAACCATGTAAACCATAAGAAAGCTTGAACTTTCGGTGGCACCAGCACCTTCCACGCGAAACAGTCACCAAACTCCATTTCCCCCGCCTTATCGAACATGAGCAGTTTCGATAAAGTCCCAACTGAAAAAATTCCACGCTCGTCCGGTCTCCAAATTAACATGTCTAGCTTGCCTTCCCATGCGCGAAAATTGGACACCATTTGAATTAAATCTCGTAGCATTCCTAGTTCAAAAACTCGTAATGGGCGTCTAAAGAAATCTGCCCATAGTTGATGCGATAAGCTGCCCTCCACCATATAATCCCACACCCTCGCTAATTTGTCACATGCCAACGAGAATAAGCGCGGAAATACATCTTTTAAGGCCACTTGTTCTACCCACGGATCAAACCAAAAAAGTATCGATCTACCATCACCAAGTTTCCATAAAAAACCGGTCATACCCATATGTTTATCAACCTGTGCATCGCATGAGAGTGCTACAATTTGTCGCCATACAAGCGACATGGAAGACATCTTTTCCGTGTTGAAACGCCACCATTGTGGATGTTCTCCATATTTTGCTACTATCAAACAGCGCCATAGCGAATCTCTATCTCGCGCATATCGCCACACCCATTTTGATAGCATCACCATGTTCTTAACACGCAAATCCGCAACCCCCAAGCCCCCTAACTGTTTCGGGCGACATACCACCTCCCATCCTACTCTGCTCATCCGTCGTTCCAAACCGACGCCCCCCATAGGAAAGCTCTTCGAATTTTATCAATCCTCTCAATTACCCCTTTGGGGGCGACAAACAAACCCATATAAAATATCGGTAACGAAGAAAGGACCGAATTGACCAAAACCACCCGAGCCGCAAAAGACAGAGAGGTCCTTTTCCATCCCGCTAATTTTCGTCGAAAATTTGCAATTACCGGTTCCCAAGTAGCTATCAGTCTCGGACTTGCGCCTATTGGAAAACCCAAATAAACGAACGGAAAATCAGCTTTCCTACATCCCATTACCTCGGCCATGTTACTGCCCAAATCTTCCCCTAAGCCAATTGAGTACAAGGAGCTTTTGCCGAAATTTATCTTCAACCCCGAACAAACTTGGAAACAGTGCAGGATTCGTTTCAAGTTTTTCGCAACTTCTAGTGAGCCCTCAAAGAACAAAAGTGTGTCATCGGCAAACTGCAAATGTGTCACAGATATCCCAGCCGCTACTTGCACCCCACGAATTAAACCCCCTAACTCAGCCCTTCGAAGCATCAAATGCATTGCTTCCGCGACTATCACAAAAAGCAAAGGTGATAGCGGACAGCCTTGTCTCAAGCCTCTACCCATTCTGAATTCTTTGGTGGCATTACCGTTGAGAAGCACCGACAACCTGACTGAACTAATACATTCTTGAATCCATTGTCGCCATATGTCGCAGAAGCCCATTCTTCCTAACACCTCATCCAAAAAATACCAACTAACGCAGTCATACGCCTTGGCGAAATCAAGTTTCAATAAAAAACCACTTGCGCCCCGTTGTCGTAAGGAATGCACCACCTCAAGTGCTAACAGTACTCCATCTACTAATTGACGACCCTTTATGAATGCTGATTGTGTATCACTTATCAAATCCGCCAAGACCGTTTGCAATCGAGTCGCAAGACATTTTGCCAAAATTTTATAAACCGAGTTGACTAAGCATATAGGCCTATATTCACCAAGGGTCGTGGGAGATGCTACCTTAGGAATTAAGACAATGAAAGTGCAATTCACATCCTTAGGTAACCGCCCACTTGCATGAAAATTGTGGAAGAAACGTAGAATATCGCCCTTGAGCACCTCCCACCCCTTCTTATAGAAATCCAACGTAAAGCCATCCGAACCCGGTGTCTTCGAACCATCACAACCCCTCACTATACCGTGTACCTCTGCCAAAGAGAATGCCGCCACCAAATTCCCCCTAGCTGTCTGCGATAACTGCCTAAAATCCCCCTCGAATTGCCATACACTTTCCCTCTTGTCGCGAGAGAAATGCTTCATGAAAAATTGAACTACGTGGCGTCGCATAAGTGGTGGCGAATTGATCCAATTGTCATTAACCAAGAATCCTGGAATAAAATTTCTTGCCGCTCTCAGCTTAGCGGATCGGTGGAAATATGCTGTGTTTCGATCTCCCAAACGCAACCATGTCGCTCTTGATTTTTGTCTCCACATCGCCTCCTTATGTCGCATAGCTTTCCACAAAGCTTGTAACCACTGTCGCCTTTCCGCCTCTATTTCCTCATCAATATTAGATGTAGATGTTGCTAAGTCCGCCCGGTCAATTTTGTCTTGCAACTCTGATATTATCTCATTCACATCCCCAAAGCTGTCCCGATTCCACTGTTTCAAAAATAACTTCAAATGTCGCAGTTTCACCATAATATTTACCGTGCCAATATCCAACTCAGTTAACCGAATCCATTCCTCAACAATTTGCCTCGTGTGATATCTGCCCTCCATCCAACAGTTAAAAAATCGGAACGGACGGGGACCCCAATCGTTCTCATCACACTTCAACAATAATGGCGTGTGGTCGGATACACCCCGTGCTAACGCCTCTTGCTGGATTGAGCTGAAAGCGTCCATCCAACTTGTCGATATCAAAAATCTGTCGATTCTGCTACATCTATTCTTCGGGCCAAACCATGTATAACGTTTTCCTAAAAGCGGTAAATCCATCAAACCTGCTTGTAGAACAAAATCGCCAAAAGCTTCCATCTCCATATTCCTGTCCGATGTGCCAATTCTATCCGACTCGAGTAATATGGCATTAAAATCTCCCGCTATGCACCACGGGCCCTCTTGATTTCTAATCTTACTCAAAATCGCTGCCCATACAGCTTGCTGCCCTTCCAATTCGGATGGTGCATATACCACGACTAGACCACAACATAGATCATCATGTAACCATCTACCTCTCATCATAATGAAATTGCGTTCAATCTCGACCACATCTAATTTAAATTTACTTATCTCCCATATCACTAAAATACCGCCCGACGCACCAATGGATGGCGCGATCATTGATTCGAAGTTATCGGTTCCCCATAGACTTGCTAGCCACAATTTCGGACACTCCTCCATCTTTGTTTCTTGCAACATTGCCATATCCGCATCATATTTCCTTATCACATCTCGAACAAACCGGCGTTTAGCACTCCCTCCCAAGCCCCTAACATTCCACGATAGCATTTTCATGAGTCACAAAACTCGACGATCGCCACTAATCACTCTTGATATGTCTCGAATAATCTCTTCTTCCCGGCTGTTGGAATTAACCCCAATCAAAGAACCGAGCTTCACCGTTTCAATTGCTTCTATTTCAATATTGTTTGCTGCTTGACCGTCGTCTCCCCTTCCCGTATTCGATATTTCTTGGTGGACCTTATTCAATCGGCAGTTTTTCTTTTTTCTAGAAATCTGACATCCTTCCAAATTGCCCCCTAAAAACCGTCTGATCTTGCAATAAGCCTGACCCACCTGGACAATTTCTGTTTTGCTCAAATCTGATTGTGCACATGTCGAAAAAATAGGGGGGTAATATTTTAATTTAGAATTTAATTTAGAACTAAATTCTGAATTATCCACCGTTTGAATATTAGACTCATGTTCATTTGAATCACTAGTTTTGGAATTAGCAACTCCCGCTATATCCGAACTCTTGCAATTTTGAATGTCTCCTATCTCTGCTGGACTCTTATCACCACCGTCCTTCTCCCCGCTCAGACATCTTTCCGCCGTCTCCATTGTCCGTGCCGGCAGACTCATCGTTGGCCTGTCCGGCGATCGAGTAGAGTTGTTTGATGCCCCTTGTTCATCATTGCAATTCCGATCAGACTTGCGTTCTTCATTTGTTTTTTCTGATGGATCACCCTGTTGCCCTTCCCATGCTTCATTCGCAAGCCATAACACCGAATTTGTATTTTCTTTTATTGTTGCTGCATCCTCTACGTTTCCCACTCTCTTAGGCGGTAATGAATTGTTTCCACTACATCCTTCTTCGTCCGTCGAATCTAATTCCCCGCAATCGCATTCCACCGCGGGGATGTGCCATCCATCTCTAACACGCGGATAGTATATGCTTCCCCCTCAAATTGAACTTCAATGTGTTCTTCAATCCGATTGAACGTGGATGTTTCTACCATAATTCTACCGCTATCAAATGAAGATGGTGTTTCCGTTTCATCATACATTCGAATAAAAACACCCCATATACTTGCAATGTTCATGAAAGTCCTTTTGTGCCATAGGTGTATCGGGAGGCCGATTATCGATATCCATACCCGTCGCGATTCCACTTTGATCGCTGGAGACCATTTTTCTACCTTCGCGAAACATTCTTTCATCCGGTCAAGTTGCATGATTTTATCGCGAATGGGTGCCGATGTACACATTAGCAAGATCATTGATCCGGATAATCGCATGATCGAGAAACCATCGTGTTTGTCTACCTCCAACCTTTCCGCTAGAGTCTTTATGCTGCACGAATTTAGGCACCAACCCACCGCACACCATTGTAATATTGCCCATTTGTCTTCATCCACTATCCCTGATACTTTCGATCTGTTTTGTTTCACTTCGTCTCTCTCTATCGACGCTTCTGATTTTCTTGATTCCTCATTTTCCTTCTTCCCATGTTGTTCTGTGTTTCCCACTCTCTTACGGTACCACTCCGTTTTGCCCTTCCACGCCATAGAAACTCTCAATCTGCCGCCGTAGATCCATTTACCGTTTAATCTCTCTATCACCCTGTTTGCATCTTCCTTCGACGCCATTCTAACGAACCCAAACCGCTGTCCATCCCTGGCCCTTTTGTTCAGTATGAATGCATCTTTTACAACCCCATGTCTGTCACACACTTGCCACAATCCTTTCCAGTGGATTGTCCGAGAGAGACCACTGATGAATAGAGTCCAAACTTGCTGATTTTTCTGGTCTCGTTGCACCGATCTGTTGCCTGTGTGTGATTCACTGTTCCGGTCGGTGATATTTTCCTGCTCGGCGGCGAGGCGTTTCCAAATTCCCGTGGAGAGCATTTTTTAGGATCCCCGAATAACATGAGAAGATTGTTTCATTTAGAATTTAAAATTAGTGTTTATAATTTATGGTTTAGAATTTAGTAATCTAAAATTTAAGTTTATAGTACAAATATACAAGCTTGTGTAAAATATTTTTTACAGCTTGTATATTAAAATTAAACTCTTTTGAATTTGTGGTTTTTGTCTTATTTCAGTGATTTTTTTTCCTTTTCAAATCTAATCAATCTAAACAAAAAAAAAATCTTTTTTTTCTCTCTTTTCTCTCATCAAAGCCTAATCACATTTCCATTTTTTATTGTCTACAACAATTTTTTGTCAACCATCAATCATTTTTTTCTCTTTTTGTTTTTTATGTTTTTTTGTTGACAACAGTATATGTGTCAACATTAATCATTTTCTCTTCATCTTCCTTTCTTTTCTTTCTTTTTTTCTTCATCATCTTTTCTTATTTCTCCGTTGAAATTATTTTTCTTTCTTCTCTATCCATCCTCTTGTCTCGTGTTGTTATTTTTCTTTTCTCATTACTCTTTTGATTGTGGGGTTTTTCTTATGCTATTGTTTGTTTATTTTTTTTTTAAATTTTTATATTCTTTCAAACGGCTTCTTTTAGTAGGTGTCGAACTAATTTTTAAGTACCTGGCTTTCTTGTGGAACGGTCTTCATTAATGATTAAAGGGGTTGAAGTTACTCATAAATGACTTTCCCGGTGATGTATGAACTCGTTCCTCATTGGTATGATGGAAGAATTTGTTTCATTGATGTAAACCTTTGAGAGTCGCCGATTCAATCATTGCCTCCGTCTTTAGTTTCCATGAAAAATTTGAGAAAGGATAATAATAATAGATTTTTATCTCTCTTCTCTCCAAATTTATTTCTTTCAAATATAACAATAATTTAACTTAAATATTTCTTTCTTTCTTTTTGTTGATGGTCTAAAATTAGAGATTATGACTCGCATCCTTTCTGATTTGAATAGAAAGTCACAAAATAATAGATAGAACGTAACAATGATTGTGAATTTTAAAGACAAATTTTGAGTCATTAGTGTCGATCCTCATAAAGGAGAGAATCAACTTCCTTTTATACTCAAATACAAAAAAATAGTAGTTGTCTTTGATAATCACCAATATATAATTATGAGTAAAAGTAAGCAAATGCTCTTAACTAAAGAAAATCCTAAGGAGCTTTTATCCGGCGGTCAGCTACTTTGATTTTGAGCGGCTGGCCTCTTTTTCCCCCACCCTTTACTTTTTTCCTTTGTCTTTTCTTCCTTTGTTGAGATTTTTTTCTCCTTTCGGTTTTGTTTTTGTTGCTTTCCTCTGGTTGGTTCGGTGGATGTTGGTGTCTTTGCTAGCCACAATTCAAACTCGGAAGCACTTTTGAAAAGAAAAAGTCAGGGCTTTCATGGTGACCTGAGTTAAGAAGTACAGAGTGGAGGACCTCTTTCGTCTCCCATTTTCTCCTCCTCATTCTTTCTCCTTCTACAATTATATTCGACGTTTCTCTGATCCTCTCGGCAGTCCTTTTTGGCATGATATTTTCGGTTGTTGGTGCATGCACATGAAATGTGATCTTGAAGTTTCTAGGCTTTGACTTTCTTTCAGTTGCTCATTCAAAAGTTCTTTTTTCTCTGAGTGGTAGAGCAGATAAGATGAGCTATGTCTTCATCGGCCAAAATGTCATGACTCTTGCTCGTATTGTCACCCTAGTGCTTAGATTCAACGGTAGTGCCCTTTGTGGTTGTCTCCTTATCCCTGATTAGTGGATCTTCAATAGATTCGGGCGGCTAACTCCTTTCTCCAAGCCCTTAAGCTTCAAGAATATGATTTATGCTATTCCTCCAATTGTATTTTAATTTTTCTGTTGGTTTATGCTCAAGATTTTATTTTCTTGTTTGTTTATGAACTTTTATGGTTTTTGGTGTATGTTTGATGCTTGATTAATATTTTTTCCTTGTTAATAATAAAAAAAAACTTCCTTTTATACTCCATGTTGTCATGTGACAACTAATAATAAGAGGATAAGGATTGTCGACTACAATAGACAACCTGGAGTCATCATATGGCATATCTTACTTGTAATGCTTATCTATCACCTGTCTAACCTATTTGTCTAATGGTAAGGCGACTGAATTATTGAATTTATCAGTCATTGTCTCATCCATCAATTATCCGGTGGTTCCTAATCCTAACCTAATTTATCATGCTTATCATGTGTTTATTACTTTTAGCATAGATTTGTCTGTATAGAATGACTATTAATTATACTAACTATGACATAAAAAAATATCATTTATGTCGTGACTCGACCCAACTCTTAAAATTGGGTCATGACATAATTAATCCAACTTTCACTCTTCTTTCTAAAAGTTGAATAGTATAATTTGAATATTCTAACACTATTGAAGGTTTCAATAGTATCAATTTCTTTGCTATTAAAGTTTTCTAGCAATTATAGTGAAATTTCGAATACTATTGAGCCTTTCCTCAATAGGCATATCCTTGTCACCAACCTTATCATCTTGGTAATTAAGGCATAACCAAAGTATTTGATAGTTATATAAATCCTAAATATATTTGGGATCGAACCTAAATTTAGGGTAAAATTCATTGTTATCACTATTTATGAGACTTAAATTATTATTTTTTTAAACTCTGAACTTCGTACCATTTCACAAATGTTACGATATAGCTTATAAAAAATTGGGGGTAATTATATGTTTGTATTATTTTTACAATAAATTTTAAGTTTTCATAAGAAGAAAGAAATCAACTATTAATCTAGATCTGTATGGTTTTTATGGCAATTTTTTGACCCTTTATACCAAACGGACTAGATCTTAGCATAAACTTAAAATCGGACAAAAATATATATCTAAATCCCCCAAAAATCTCATCCATGATAAAGGAATGAAGATTTTTTTTGGGGTTGGACATAAACTCAGTAGCTATCAATGATGAGTCAATTGAAGGAATCTGGGCATAAACAATAATAAAGTAATTAAAATAAAATAATCAACAGAAATTGCACGGTATGAAAAAGAAGGATTTTAAAAAAAATTATATTTTGAGATCCATAAAAAAATTTAATCTAAACAGTAGATTTAAAAAATTAAACATAAAAAATTGGAAATGGATATGAAAAATTACCTGGAGAAAGAGTGGGGTTGGACATGGTGTCAGATTCTTTCAATTGACTCATAGTTGATAGCTATGAGTTGAAGTGTTTTTTTTAGAACAAATATTTGGAGGTCGAAAATGAGGAAATGGCCACTTAAATTTTTTATAAAATAAATTGAAAATATCTGTAACTAATTTCTGTTCCAATTTTGGTAATTAGCGCATTTTCTAGGGTAAACTATATAAGTAGTCACCAAATTTTTAGGGTGCTTTAATTTTAGTCACTAAAATTTTAATTTGTTTTCATTAAAGTCATTGCTGTTAAAGAACGCTGACGTGGCTGTTAACTTCTTGTTTAACAGAAAGTTAAAGTCCGTGACTTTAATGAAAATGGATTAAAAGTTTAGTAACTAAATTGCATATTTTAAATTCAATAATTAAAATAAAAGTGCCCTAAAAATTTAGTGGCTATTTATGTAATTACCCTTTTTCTAATTATTACTTATTTTTATTGTTGAGAATTTAAGAAAATGGGTTGTCTAAAAAACACAGTCACAAAATCCAAAAAAAGGTAGGTGAAATATTATTTTTTAAGAAAAAAGAGGCAGATTCTCACCAAAATAATTTAATTCCCCCTTATCTTATTTGGAAGGCTTACTCAAGTCTTTCCTGTTTTTGTTGTAATATTTGGAAGGTAAATGTGTGCATCCAATGCACTTGATTTAAATTTTAAATTCTTTTAATTTGTATTTTTAGATTTAAATTATTTTTTGTATTTCCAAATCATCCAAACGTTTATAATTTTAAAATTATATTACTCAAATTAGACACTCGAATTTGATTTGTTATTCAAATAGACACTCAAATTAATACTTACCATAAAAGTCATTTTTTTGTTCAAATAAATACTTACCTTAAACGATTTAAGCTAAATTTAGTTATCAATTTAAACATAGATATCAAGTTTAAAATTTTAGTTAGACAAAAAAATAAATATCAAATTAAATCTTAAATTCAAATTTAAATCCCTGATTTAAACTAAAAATAATATATGTCAAATTAAGCATTAAAATTAAATTTAAATATTAGAACATATATTTTTACTAAAATTCATTAATATTATATGAGTTCGAATCACAATATTTACGGTATCTTTGTTTAACAAGAAAAATATACATTTTTACTCTTGAATAGTGATTGAAACATGGATGGACTGCATGTTCCCAACTTGGCATGCTTACAAGGAAGACTGATAAAAGTATCTAAAACTAAAATTCAATGTTGTTAAGTGCATGTTTTCCACGTGTCATAACGGGAATAGGAAGTTACGAATTAATCTGCACCGTATAAAATCAACAACAATATGATTTTGTGGGTTAAGACACTATGTCCAAGGAAAGACCGAGAGGGTGCTGGATGGGGCGGTCGCCCCCCTAAAATTAAAAAAAAATAGAAATTTTCTATATGCTTCTTATTGGAAACCTATTTTCGCCCCCCCTAAAATTTTATAAGTTCACCCTCCTAACATAAAATTTTGTGTCCGTCTCTGAGTCTAGATCCCTTAAATAAGATTAGAAGTTTAAATCTTAACGTTGTGAATAGAGCAATTGAGTTAGGAAGGTCACTCTCATAATAGACATCTACAGTACCGATTCGAATTAGTCAATTAATTAGTTGAATACCAATAATTATAGCAAAAAAAATGTACCGTATAAAAAAGTAAACAAAAAAAAAACCAGAGCTAATATTTGAATCTAGGGGCTAGCAGCCCCGCCCCTCTAAAATTTGTCGAATTTTAATTTTTTTTAATTTTAATTTGATCATTATAATTCATGTATAAAAAATATGATAATTTGTGTTTAGCCTCCAAAAATGTCAAGTATCATGTACCAATATTGAGAAAGATTAGGCCAATAATTTGTATTTTAATTTCGTAACAGTACAATATTTCTTTCACCTTTCAAATGAACATGTGTTCCCTGTTTTCACTGTCTTACTTCAATGTCTATAACAACTGCATTTTTAATCATGTAAAGATCATACATTTACCAGACGAGTATGCCGAATATTGATTAGATTTTTTTGTTTAAATCAAAATATCTACCGTCAATAACAACGACTAATTTTCTCACCGTAAATACTTATACTAAAAGATAAACGACTGACCATAAAATGACATTCATTTTATTTTCAATTCAGATCAATCTTTTTACCCTCCGCCTTGTAAAAAGACATTCATTTTGATCGTGGAAGTATTATAATTCTCCCATTGAGACAAAAATGCTATAATTGAAGGACACCATTTTGGGAATGTAAGAGTGAATCACAAATGTGATGGGTTAGAGACTTATTTATTCAAACATTTAGTAAAAAATCGAGTGAGTTATATGGGCATAGGGATGGGCATAGGCGGGGCGGGTTGGTTTTTTGGTCGCCCCAATCTATAACTATAAGTCCTTAAATCAACCTCGCCTCGATATACCAATTCTTAAATTCGACTCCGAACCGATCCAACCCGAAAAAATTGAAAAAAATTTTAATTTTCGACGACGATAAAAATCAGATTCGATCAATTCACTATTACAGGCACAACCACAAAATTTAATTTCAAAAGACTTTAAACCTATATAAAAATAAAATAAAAATTATTTTTAAATTACCCACATGAAAAATTACATATTTAAAAAATAAACTTAAACCATTGACCGTCAGAATCAGATATGTTAAAACTTGAACAACATCTAAATTTTTTTACGATAAATACAAACAAACAAAAAATTAGCTTAACAACCATAAAAGCGTTTATATATAGTGATATTTTTATAATATAATAAAAGTATATATTTATTTAAATATATAACCGGAGCGGGGCGGAGAATTTCTAGCATATACTCGAACCTGCCCCACCCTGACTCAACACTATAAATAACCCTTCCCGATCCTCGAAATTCAAGACTAAAAACTCGACCGGGTCGGGTCGAGGCACACTGGGTCGATTCGGGTTCGGGTTATTTGGTCATCCCTACATGGGCAATAGAAGTGGTCGTATATAGGGGTTTTCAAATTCGGGTACCCGGGTTTTCGGGTACCCGAAAAACCGGGTACCCGGACCTTCGTGTATCAGGTTTGTCAGCTCGTGTCCCTACCCGTAAATACCGGGTACCCGATAATCGGGTACCCGGTTCTTATTTTTTTATTTTTTATTTTAAAATTAAAAAAACCTTAAAAGTTTATAACACATGATCCAAACAAAATAATAATAATAATGATTTGAAGTTTATAACAATAAGATAGACATTAAAAATATTAATCTCGGTCGTGATTTTTTTAATCTCATATTTTTTAAAGAAACCTACTAATGCATAAATGCAATAGAGAAACCTTGTTGTTTGTTTCATATCGAATCTTACATATTCACAAATTAATATTTTTTTTTGTTGAAAAATTTAAAACATGAAAGCATATAATACAAATATAGAATGAATTTAGAGATTTAAATATAGTTCTAAAGTAAAAATATTAAGTAATCTAATAAAAAAATAGGAACCGGGTACCCAAAAAAATCATATTTTTTGACCCGGGCCCGACCCAGGAAATGACGGGCCGGGTACCCGACCCGGGTAAAAAAAATTACGGGTAAATACCCGATTATTTGTGTTCGGGTAGTCAGGTCGGGTAGTTCGGACCGGGTAATTTTGAACACCCCTAGTCGTATATAGTCTCTTGAAAGAAGAAATTTTTAAAATGAGTTAAATTAAATAGTTACACAGGAAAGATTAAAGATTAGTTCTTGGTCATTAGTAAGGCATATGGTGAAAATAAAATGTTGTTTACTTCATAGATTTTAAATCCTGGTATTTTTTTTAAAGTCAATCTATCATACACACGTCAATGAACATTTTTAATCAAAAGTCTCATTTTTAATAAATATTATAGAGCCTCTAAATTTTCGAGCAGCACCATTTCTGAGTCTGATAAAGAGAGACACATGCATGCACGTGGGTTCAATTTTTAAATACTTGTTATTAGGGTCCAATTATTTTCAATACTTGTTAAGATCTATTGTTTTTAATATTAGTTATTAGGAGCACAACTTTTTTCAACACTTGTTAGTAGGGTCCCAATTTTTTGTAATATTTGTTAGGAAAATTATATATTTAGTACCTCAGTTATGCATGTATTACTGTTTTGGTACCCAACTATAATATTTAAGAAAATGGTACCTAATGTTACGTTTTTTTTTTGTTTTGGTACCTCTTTCGTTTAAAATTAACGAAAATGGTGATGTGGTTTGAGTTAATAACAGTTTTAGTCCAATAACTTATACAATATATCAATTTAGTCTAAAATTCCATCAATTTAAACATTATTTTAATTTTTGGATTAAAATTATAAATTCTTCACTTTTATTCTTCTTCTTCCAATTAAACACTTTTTTTGGGTTTTGGGTTTAAAAAACACGCTAGGGACAATCAAAACTTTAGGATTTGGGCATCAATGGTGGGCTAATGCAGGGTCTATTGGAGGACCCAAACTCCATGATCGGTATACCGGCGAGAATACGAGGGGTGGGAAAGAGATAGGACAAAATGGGATCGAAGCTTTGCAAAATTAAGATTATGTTTTAAATTGATGGATTTTATACCAAGCCACATCATCATCTTTGTTACTTTTTAACGGCCAATGTACCGAAACAAAAAAAAAACATAACGTTAGATACTATTTTATCAAAAATAATAATTGAGATACCAAAATAGTAACGTGGGCATAGTTAAAGTACTAAATATGTAGTGTTCCCTATTTGTTATTATAGGTCTACTCTTAAAATTTAATTTTTTTCTAATATTTGTTATTAGGGTTCTATTTTTCTAAATACTTGTTAGTAGTGACCCAATTTTTTTAATATTTATTATTGGAGACATACTCTTACAATTTATTTTTTCACCACTTGTTATTAGGAGTCCATTTTTTTTCTAATACTTGTTATGAGGGTTCAATTTTTCAATACTTGTTAAGGTCTATTATTTTCAATATTAGTTATTAGGAGCACAGTTTTTTCAACACTTGTTATTAGGGTCCCAATTTTTTTAAGGTAAACTAACCCAATGACCACCATATTATGATAAATGTATTAAAATGACCACATTAAAAAAAATCGACTCAATTAAACCACCAAACTATTTAAATGGTATCAATGTCACCACCAGCCGTTAAAGGTTAACGGAAGGGTGACGTGGCAGTTAAAAAAATAAGGGTATAATTACATTTGGTCCTTAAGACTTATACACTCTATCAATTTAGTCATAATTTTAATTTAATAAAATAAATTAATTATTTGGTGACACATGTCACCACCTTATTGGAGGACTTTAATTATTTTTATTTAATTTAATTAATTAATTTTCCTCTCCAATCAGGTGATGACACGTGTCACCTGATTGGGAGAAAGAAAAATCAAAGGCAAAGAAATGCCATTGTGGGGACTTGAACTTGGGTCTTTCAAGAGAAAATGAGACATGCTTACCGCTAAGCCAAACATGTTTTTAAGATATATGATAGAACGTTTAGTATATGTATTAATCTTTGCAGGGTAAAACTATAATTTTACCCAAAGATTATAGTTTTACCCTGCAAAGATTAATACATATCCAACAGAGGAACTCCGTTAACAATTTTGAAAAACCATTCAGACAGTTTTCTACCTTCTTTTTGCTCAACAATCTTGTTAACAAAGCACACAACCAATACGGAGGTCATGTCTCGCTCTTAATACAAACAGTTATATGTACAGCAAACAACTAGAATAAAAGATCCTAACTGCTCATATTGAAACTGGAATGCATTAAAGTATCAATAAACATTGTAGCAGAACATGTCAATTCCATAGCAAGACCAAACTATTTTGCATCGAACAATACCTGCAGTTCAAAACCAGGAGCTTCAGCTACTTAGGATCCATAAACAAATTCAAAATCAGGATTAAGATTAAGCTGCTGATCGGAAATGTATCAGCAAGATTGACAAGTCAATACTACAAGTGACCAAGAAAGGAGGGGCTAAAATCAATGCCTGGGTGGATTCGATGAGAGCTTCTTCTCCGACCCGTGTTAGGTCCACTGATTCAACCAACGACAAGAGTTCCTGGATTGTGGGTTCCTATTTCGACTTGTTGATGTTATATTGTCGTTTTAGATTAGCATCGGCAGTGACACTTTTGATTCTATGTTCCTGCAACAGGTTCAACATCCCTCGGCTTTGAGCATGTTCGAGCAAATAATGGCAGCTTCGAAAGGGAAAAGGATAGTGATGTTTCTCGGCTTTGAGCATGTTCGAGTTAAAAATATAGAACTCCAGGACCAGCACTCTCAACGGCTTTTCTGAACTCATCCTCCGTTAAGTTCTTAGGGACATTACCGATAAATAATATGTTCTTAGTTTCAGAGAAAGAACACCTTATAGTTTTACCCTGCAAAGATTAATACATATACTAAACGTTCTATCATATATTCTAAAAACATGTTTGGCCAAGCGGTAAGCATGTCTTATTTTCTCTTGAAAGACTCAGGTTCAAGTCCCCCAATGACATTTCTTTGCCTTTGATTTTTGTTTCTCCTAATCAGGTGACACGTGTCACTAAATAATTAATTTATTTTATTAAATAAAAGTTAGGACTAAATTGATAGAGTGTATAAGTAATAAGGACCAAATGTGTAATTATACCCTTATTTTTTTAACTGTCACGTCACCCTTCCGTTAACCTTTAACGGCTGGTGGTGACATTGATACCATTTAAATAGTTTGGTGGTTTAATTGAGTCGATTTTTTTAATGTGGTCATTTTAATACATTTGCCATAGTATGGTGGTCATTGGGTTAGTTTACCCTTTTTTTAATATTTGTTATCATGGGTCTACTCTTAAAATTTATTTTTTTTTTCTAATATTTGTTATTAGGGTTCTATTTTTCTCAATACTTGTTAGTAGTGGCCTATTTTTTTCAATATTTATTATTAGAGACATACTCTTACAATTTATTTTTTCACCACTTGTTATTAGGAGTCTGTTTTTTTAAATACTTATTATAGAAACATACTATTTAAATTTATTTTTTTCCTTACGGGGCTTAATTTTAAAATTCACTCTCAAATCACTAAAATTTCAGAAAATGAAAGATGTTGTCTTCTGCACTCTCTAATTTCTTTTATTCAAGGGTAAACTATACTAATGACCACTGAATTATGGGGTTGGTGTCGATTTGACCACTATATTTTTAATTGTGTTAAATATACTACATAACTATTTAATTGGTTCCAATATAGCCACTTGCCGTTAAAAAAAACGGAAAAGTAGACGGGGCTATTAAAATAATTGGTATAATTACAAATTTGGTCCCCTTTATCTATACAATCTATCAATTTGATCCTAATTTTAATCTAATAAATATTTATTTATTTTAATTAGGTGATGACACGTGTCACCGTAATTGGAGTAGGAAAAATGAAAACCAAGGAACTGCCCTTGGTAAGAATCAAACCTGGGACCTTAGGGGAGTAGCGCACAAGTTTACCGCTGAGCCAAACATATAGTTGTGATATGCAATAGTAATAATAATATATGTGTTATACGATTGGAGAGAAAAAAACAAACAATATACTTGCCCTTGGTAGGAACTTTGTCACCTAATTCTACCAGGGCCTTTGGGCAGAATTGTCTTAGAACAGGTGGTGACCAATATGATCCGCTTTTTGATAGCATCGAGCCATCATCAAGTTTATTAAGAAAAAATAATTGTATTCAAAAGTTGGAAGTAACAGGTGACTCTGACATTTTATTTGAGCTTAGTGGTTCCAATAAACCACTGAACATGGGGCAAAACAACCAGAGGAAAGATGCTGCAGCTGCTGCTTCTGTGGCATCTGCTGGCAGTGAGGAATTTGGTGAGACTGCTGATGCTGAAGTTGGTGCCGTTGAGAGTGGAAGCCCGGGTAATCCGGTTGAAGTTAACATGGCTACTAGTGAGGTTGAGATTGACCAGATAAAGTCTCAAGGGAAGAGCAAAGATTTCAGATCAATGAAGCATTTCAAGGTTGCCCTTGCATGTTTTGTGAAGGAGCTTTTAAAGCCATCATGGCAACAGGGTAATATGAGCAAGGAGGCATTTAAGACTATTGTGAAGAAGACCGTTGATAAAGTATCAGGTGCTATAAAGAGCCACCATATTTCCAAATCTCGTACAAAGATTGATCTTTACATCAAGTCTTCTCAGCAGAAATTGACGAAATTTGTGATGGTAAATTCTCTTTTTTCTCCCTTCTTGTAGTAATTAGCAACTAGTATTGTTACATCGAGATGATGTTGTTCTCCCATTTTGTTTGTGATGGTAAATTCTCTTTTCCCCCTTCTTGCAGTAATTAGCAACTTGTGATGTTTTATTTTTGTTGGATTATTTTACTTTCTTCTCGAGTACCCATTCTTGAAATCAACTACAAGCTTCCTTATGGAATAAGTATCTTGCAATAGAGAAGACAGTAATGTTTTATGAAAATTACACCCTTTAGTGACAACCGATCCCTTTCCATTAGACTTCAGTCTTGGAATAAGTATATTGTTTGTTTTTTTTTCTCCAATTGTATAACCCATATATTATTATTAGTATTGTGTATCACAATTGTATGTTTGGCTTTGTGGTAAACTCGTGCACTACTCTCTCAAGGTCTTAGGTTTGATTCCTACCAAGGGCAATTCCTTGGTTTTGATTTTTCCTACTCCAATTAGGGTGACACGTGTCACCACCTGATTGGAGAGGAAATTAATTAATTTAATTAAATAAAATTAATTAAAATCCCCCAATTAGGTGGTGACACCACCTAATTAAAATAAATAAATATTTATTAGATTAAAATTAGGATCAAATTGATAGATTGTATAGATAAAGGGGACCAAATTTGTAATTATACCAATTATTTTAACAGCCCCGTCTACTTTTCCGTTTTTTTTAACGGCAGGTGGCGACATTAGAACCAATTAAATAGTTATGTGGTATATTTAACACAATTGAAAATATAGTGGTTAAATCGACACCAACCCCATAGTTCGGTGATCATTAGTATAGTTTACACTTTATTCAAATATAGTGTATGCATAATTTGACGAGAAGTGAATACACTATATTTGAATAAAAAAATGTGTGAGTGCAATAAGATGGTGGGTCTGGAAGCAAATTACATGGAAATTGGAATCGGTGTTGTGAGTTGTGACTACTGAGTACTGACTTCACATTCCCAAAAGAATTTAAGCACATTACTTCAATGGAGGCATTGAACACAGTGATGGGTTTGCTACATCTACGCAGACAGCAGCTCCGGCCTCGGAGAGTGCAGAGCAAGATATACCCTGTTTACTTCATGGCCATGGGGTTGGCTTTGTTGGGGCACTTTTTGTGGAACAGGAAAAAATGATCTCAAGGTAATTGCTAGTAAAACTGTGATAGTTCATCGCTGAGCTGCCTTTGCCTTTCTTTCAGTTGAACTAGAAGCAGTCCTCTGATTAACATTACCAAATTCCCTCATCTTCTCCAAACTGTCTCCCAAACTCACTAGATTACTTGACTCACAAGGTGAGATATTCCAACCACAGAACTATGTTTCCAACCTAAATCCAACTCAGACCAGGTTCCTTCTTAACCCCTCGCTGTAGCATCAGTTCTCTGACACTCGCAGCCAATGGTTCTACAGCAGCATCAGCATAGATGCTGTGAAGAAGAACATATGATGCAGACTCTTGGGGTTCAAGCTCGATTACTTTCATTGCAGCACGATTCCCAGTTACGGCATCCTTATAAACCTTGCAAGCACTCAACAAGGCTCTCCACATTATTGGATTATTCTTGAAACCCGAGGTGAGGATGAAGTTTTCAGCCTCTGCTAGCCTTCCAGCTCGACCAAAGAGGTCAACAACACAGCAGTAATGCTCTATGCTGGTTTCAACACCGTAATCCTTCATGCTTTCAAAGTATCTGTGGTAATTCAAAAGGTTACACATAGTTATTATGAATAAAAGCAAAGGAATAAAATCTGCTTGAACAGAAGCTCCTACGGAGATTGGCATAGAGAAACAGAATGCTTATGGGAGAAATATAGCAGCTCAACAAGACAAGAAAAAAGAGGAAGTTGGGACTTCAAAACCAGTGCATATATTTACAAGTATTCTATCATCCGCATAAAACAAAGTGCTATTCTATATAAAGCTAAATTAAGTTCCCAGCATACTAAAGTTAGTGAATCATTAATTTCCAAGTACTAACAATTTCCCATTGTAAAAATTTGGGCAGCGTGTAGATTGATTCAGTCTAGAAATTTATGGATGCAACCCTTCACATCCTCATGCATGCACATCACAAATACCAATGCAGTTAGAAATGATAGAAGGGATGACTCCATTGACATACTTTAATCCTTCTTCGACAAGCCCACCATAACTGCAAGCAGATAAAACTCCTACAAATGTAATCTGATTAGGCTTAATCCCGTGTTCCTTCATCAACCCAAAGAGTTTAAAGCATCCCTAGCACAGCCATGTTGTGCGCAGCTACAGATCATCACTGACCAAGAAACCACATCTGGATTCTCTGTCTCTTGAAATGTCAGATTAGCGGAATCTATGTCGCCACACTTTGCATACATGCAAATCTGTGAGTTTTGAACAATTCTGAAGTTCCCAAAGCCACTTTTCACTACATGTCCATGAACCTGCTCTCCCAATCTTGCAATTGCTAGATCTGCACAAGCACTCAAAATGTTTGAGATAGTGAACTCATCTGGTGTTGGAAAAGCCTTAAAGAAGATAATATAGAGAGGATAAACTCTTTCTTGTTTATTATTGTGAATGAGAACAGCTTATGTAGAAGCTGGATTACATGAGAAGAGAGCTAACAATAATTGCCAGCTGGTCTAACAAACCCTAGCTGGTAAACCAATCCATAACAGAAAATATACCAGCACAGCAAGGCTGTTACACGCACAACTATAACCTTCTATACTATTCTTCAACATCCTCTCTACTTTCCTTCTCTTCGAGTTTCTTCATCATCCAGCACCCGTAGTCGACGTCGAAAGCTGTTGAAATAGTCCTTGGATAACGGTTTAGTGAGGCCATCGACTAACTAATATTCTGCAAGTACGTAGTTCACTTGTAACTGTTTCGCTGCCACCTTTTCTCGAACGACGTGGACATCGAGTTCCACGTGCTTGGTCTTCGAGTGATATACAAGATTGTCACTCATTGCTATTGCACTTGAGTTATCACTCCAAATGACTGGGATTGAGTTTGTCTGTATCTTCATTTTTTTTTTTGATCAGCAACTATATGTTTTTATTAAGATAAGTAAAAACATACAGCTTGACGAAATCGCACGCCTCGTTAAAAACCTCCCTAAACCTATTGGAGGAAAAGAGTACGATACGATCCGTCGATTACAAAAATGCAAAAGAACATGCCGCGTATGGACAAGTCACGTACAAGCCATGAACATTGTAAGCCTATCTACGCCCTCTTTCGCCAATGCATCCGCGAATCCGTTCGCTTCCCTCGGCACGTAGCAGAATTGAATCTCATGTATGACTTGACAAGCCCGATCAATTTCCAGGAATATTTCCCATAGTCGCCACGGTCGTTTTGCATTCTGATTGATCCAGCTCAACGCGACTTGAGAGTCTGTCTCCATAATCACACAAAACTGTCGCCATTCCTTCTCTTTGATCATTCCCAACGCAAAGGCTATCGCTCGGACCTCTGCTTCATTTGATTCCATCACGCCTATAGGGCCTGAAAAAAGACCCAAAATACGACTATCCGCATCTCGTAACACACCACCAATCCCTGCCGGACCCGGCTTTCCTCGCGCTGATCCATCCGTGTTAAATTTTAGAATATTTTGTAACGGGGGCTGCCATCGTCTTTCTCCCCTCGCCCTCTTTGGTTTGGCCGCAACCTCAATGTTCGAAGGACATGTCCACCAAGCTGCCTCCTCTACCAATTCTCCTCGCCTATCGGCTTTTATCCAATAATAAGATCGCAATTTCACCACGAAACATAATTCAGCCAAGGTCCATCTCTTCCCACGGAAAATAAATTCATTTCTCGCAATCCATAAGGACCATAAAACAGCAGCAACACATGCTATCCACCACATATTCATGCATCCCTTGAAAATACTATGAAAATCAAGAACGTAGAATGCATCAAAACTAACCGGTAAAATCCTGTCTATTCCCCACCATTTCCGCATCCATAGCCAAACTGATTGCGCTAACGGACATTCATAGAGGATGTGAGCGATGCTCTCCTCTACCATCGTACACCAAGGGCATCGGCCTTGATCTTCCGGCAGTGGAACCCCACGTGCTCGCAAGAAGTCAGCGGTGGGTAACCGACGCAACCATGTAAACCATAGGAAAGCTTGAACTTTCGGCGGCACCAGCACCTTCCACGCGAAACATTCTCCAAAGTCCATTTCCCCCACCTTATCTATCATGAGCAATTTCGATAAAGACCCCACTGAAAAAATGCCACGCTCATCCGATCGCCAACATAACATGTCCAGCTTTCCTTCCCATGCGCGGAAATTGGATACCGTTTGAACCAACTCTCGTAACATTTCCAATTCAAAAACACGTAGTGGCCGTCGAAAAAATTCATTCCAACCATGGTGCGATAATCTACCCTCCACCATATAGTCCTTCACCCTTGCTAATTTATCACATGCTAATGAGAATAGGCGCGGATATGAATCTTTTAATGCCACTTGATTAACCCAAGGGTCGAACCAAAACAGAATCGATTTACCATCCCCAAGCTTCTATAGAAAACCGGTCATGCCCATATGCTTTTCAACTTGTGCATCGCATGAGAGAGTTACGATTTGCCACCATACAAGCGACATAGATGACATCCTTTCCGTGTTGAAACGCCACCACTGTGGATTTTCGCCATATTTTGCAATTATCAAGCCACGCCACAATGAATCTCTATCTTGTGCATAACGCCACACCCATTTTGATAGCATCGCCATGTTCTTCACTCGTAAATCCGCGACTCCCAAACCCCCTAACTGTTTCGGACGACAAACTACCTCCCATCCTACTCTGCTCATCCGCCGTTCCAAACCCACACCCCCCCACAAGAAAGCTCTTCTAATTTTATCGATCTTCTCAATTACTCCTCGGGGAGCAACAAATAATCCCATGTAAAATATTGGTAACGACGAGAGGACTGAGTTGACTAACACCACTCGAGCTGCAAAGGATAGAGAATTCCTTTTCCAACCTGCTAATTTGCGTCGGAAATTTGCGATCACAGGTTCCCACGTAGCTATTAGTCTCGGACTTGCGCCTATTGGAAAACCCAGATATATAAAAGGAAATTCAGCTTTTCTACAACCCAATATCTCGGCCACGTTGCTGCCCAGCACATCTTCTATACCAATTGTGTATAAAGAACTTTTACCGAAGTTAATCTTCAAACCCGAGCACACTTGAAAACAGTGCAGAATTCGCTTCACGTTTCTCGCAATTTCCAGCGATCCCTCAAAGAACAAGAGAGTGTCATCGGCAAACTGTAAATGTGACACGGATATCCCTGCCGCTACCTGAACACCACGAATTAGACCCTCTAATTCCGCCCTTCGCAGCATCAAATGCAATGCTTCCGCAACTATCACGAACAGCAAAGGTGATAGCGGACAGCCTTGTCGCAAGCCTCTGCCCATTCTGAATTCCTTGGTGGCATTTCCGTTGAGAAGCACCGACAACCTGACTGAACTGATACATTCCTGAATCCACTTTCGCCATGTGTCACAAAATCCCATTCTACCTAACACCTCATCCAAAAAACACCAACTCACGCAGTCATACGCCTTAGCAAAATCAAGTTTCAATAAACAGCCACATGCACCCCGTTGTCGTAAAGAATGTACCACCTCAAGTGCTAGGAGTACGCCATCCACCAATTGCCGACCCTTAATAAACGCCGATTGAGTATCACTTATTAAATCTGCCAATACCCCTTGTAGACGAGTCGCAAGGCACTTTGCCAAAATTTTGTACACCGAGTTTACTAGACATATCGGCCTATATTCCCCAATGGCCGTGGGAGATGTTACCTTAGGAATTAACACGATGAATGTGCAATTTACGTCCTTAGGTAGCCGTCCACTTGCATGGAAATTCTCAAAAAATCGTAAAATATCAGCATTGATCACATCCCATCCTTTCTTGTAAAAATCAAGCGTAAAACCGTCCGGGCCCGGTGCCTTCGATCCATCACAACCTCTTACTATATCGTGTATTTCTGCCAATGTGAATGTCACCACTAACTTCCTCCTAGCTGCCTGCGATATCATCCTAAAATCCCCCTCAAATTGCCACACGCATTCCCTCTTATCACAAGAGTAGTGTTTTCTGAAAAATTGAACTATGTGTCGTCGCATAAGAGATGGTGAGCTGATCCAATTATCATTAATCATGAATCCCGGAATATAATTTCTTGCCGCGCGCAGCTTAGCGGATCGATGAAAGTAGGCTGTGTTTCGATCCCCCAGACGCAGCCATGTCGCTCTAGATTTTTGTCTCCATATCGCTTCTTTGTGACTCATAGCTTTCCACAAAGCCTGTAGCCATTGCCGCCTTTCCCCCTCTATCTCCTCATCAATACTAGCTGGAGAAATTTTGGAATCCGCCCGGTCAATTTTCTCTTGCAACTCGGCTATTCTCTCATTTACATCCCCAAAGCTGTCCTTATTCCATTTTTTCAAAAATGCCTTCAAATGTCGCAACTTCACCATTATATTTATCGTGCCAATGTCTAATTCAGTAAGTCGGATCCATTCCTCAATAATCTGCCTCATGTGATATTTACCCTCCATCCAACAATTAAAGAAACGGAACGGACGAGGACCCCAGTCATTTTCATCACATTTCAACACTAGAGGTGTGTGGTCTGATACGCCCCGTGCTAGTGCCACTTGCTGGATTGAGCTAAAGGCATCCATCCATTTTGACGATATCAGAAATCTGTCAATTCGGCTACATCGTTTCTTTGGACCAAACCATGTATAGCGTTTGCCTAAGAGAGGTAGATCCATCAAACCAGCTTGTAAAACAAAATCCCCAAACGCTTCCATCTCCATAGTCCTGTCCGAAGAGCCAATTCTGTCCGCCTCTTGTAATATGGCATTAAAATCTCCCGCTATGCACCACGGGCCTTCGTGTTCACTAATTTTATTCAAAATCGCCGACCAAACAGCTTGTTGCCCTTCCAATTCGGACGGTGCATACACCACTATCAAACCACAACTTAGATCATCCTGTAACCATCGACCTCGCAGCATAATAAAATTACGTTCAATTGCTACCACATCTAAATGAAATTTACTAACCTCCCATAACACTATAATCCCGCCCGACGCACCAATTGATGGCGTAATCACGGATTCATAATTATCACTTCCCCAAAGATTGGCTAGCCATAAATTCGGACACTCCTCCATCTTTGTTTCTTGTAGCATTGCCATATCCGCATCATTTTTCCGAATTACATCTCGAACAAACCGGCGTTTAGCACTTCCTCCCAAGCCCCTCACATTCCATGATAATATTTTCATGAGTCACAAAACGTGTAAGTCGCCACCAATTACTTTTGATATGTCGCGGATAATTTCTTCTTCCCGGCCGTTAGAATTGACACCAATCAGGGAGCCCAGTTTCACCGTTGCAATTGCTTCTCTTTCAATGTTGTTTGTTGTCTGACCGTCATCCCCCTCTCCTCCCGTGTTTGATATTACTTGGTTGGTTTTGTAAATTCGATTATTCTTCTTTTTTCTGGAATTCCGGCACCCTTCCAAGCTTCCCCCTACAAACCGTCGAATTTTGCAATAAGCCTGACCCACCTGGACAATTTCAGTTTTACTCAATTCTGGATGTTCAATTGTCAAAAAAAGTGTAGGATAATGATTTAATTTAGAATTTAATTTAGAATTAAATTCTGAATTATCCTCTCTTTGTAAATTAGACTCCTGCTCATTTGATTCACTTGCTTTAGAATTAGCAATTCCCGCTATATCCAAACTCTTGCAAATTTGAATGTCTCCTAGTCCTGTAGGACTCCTATCGCCACTGTCCTTCTCCCCACACACACCTCTTTCCGCCGTGTCCACTAACCGTGCCGGTGAACTCATCGTAGGTCTGTCCGGCAATGGAGATGATTTGTTTGATTCCCTTTGCTCATCGTTGCTGTTCTGATTGGATTGTCTTCCCACATATGTTTTTTCGTGTTTATCAAATTGTGGCCCTTCCCATGCTTCATTTGCAAGCCAAAGCACTGAATTTGTATTCTCTTTTATGATTTCTCCCTCCTGTCCGTTTCCCACTTGTGTATGCTGTAGCACATTATTTTCAATGCTCCCTTCTTCGTCCGTCGAATCAAACTCCCCGCAATCACATTCCACCGTAGGGGTGGTGCCATCCATCTCTAACACTCGGATGTTATATGTTTCCCCCTCATAACAAACTTCAATGTGTTCTTCAATCCGATTGAATTGGGATGTTTCTACCATAATTCTACCACAATCAAAAGACGATGGTGTTTCCGTATCGTCATCCATTCGAATAAAAACACCCCAGCGGCTTGCTATGTTCATGAATGTCCGTTTATGCCATAGGTGTATTGGGAGGCCAATTATCGACATCCAAATCCGTCTCGTTTCCACCTTGATCGCTGGAGACCATTTCACTACTTTGACGAAACATTCCTTCACCCGGTCCAATTGCATAATTTTGTCACGGACGGCTGCCGATGTACACATTAACAATATCATTGCACCGGATAAACGCATGATCGAGAAACCATCGTGTTTGTCTACCTCCAAACTTTCCGCTAGAGTCTTTATGCTACAAGGGTGTTGGCACCAACCCACCGCACACCATCGCAATATCGCCCATTTGTCTTCATCTACTATCCCTACGACTTGCGCTTTATTTTGTTTCACTTCGTTCCTTGTTGTCGTTTCTGATTTTCTTAATTCCGCACTGTCCTTCTTCTCATGTTGTTTTATGTTTCTTCCGCTTTTACTGTGCCATTCCGTTTTGCCTCTCCACGCCATAGCCACTCTCAATCTGCCGCCGTGTATCCATTTGCCGTTTAATCTCTCTATCACCCTGTTTGCATCCTCCTCCGACGCCATTCTAACGAAACCAAACCGCTGTCCATTCCTGGCTCTTTTTTTTGGTATGAAAGTATCTTTTACGATTCCATGTCTGTCACATACTTGCCACAATCCTTTCCAGTGGATTGTCCGAGAGAGACCGCTGATGAATAAGGTCCAAACTCGTTGATGTTGCTGATCTCGTTGCACTGTCCTGCTGCTCGTATGTGCTTCATTTTTCCGGCCGGAGCTGTTTTCCTGTTTGGCGGCTAGGCGTTTCCAAATTCCCTTTGAGAGCATTTTTTAAAGATTTACGATGCCGCAGTAATGTTGGTGTTTGACATATCAGATACTAAAAAATTGTGAGATTCAATTAATGTTTGCCATTAAAGAAAACTATATTGTCCCTCTTTGAAGCACACAAAAATCAGATGTCCTTTAAAGAGGGACACGGCAAGTGAAGAAAAACAAGGAAGAAAGAACGAAGGAAATTAATGCTAAGGAGAAAGTACACGGCAAAGGAAATTAAAGCAATACGGCAGATGGAGGAGGAAAAAAAGACACAAGAAAGATAGAGAGGAAGTGAGAGCTAGGATGGTCGCAACACAAACAAAAAAAAGCTGAGAAAAAATGATAGAATGAAGCTTGAAAAAGAAAGGAGGGAGAAACTGCTTATCTGTATCTTCATTTCAGTGAGAAGGGTTTGTATCCAAGTTACCTCTGAAGCAGCATCAGCCAAGCTGCGATATTCCGCCTCCGTGGTGGATCTTGATACTGTTTTCTGTTTCTTGGATGTCCATAGAACTAAGTTGCCTCCTACAAATACACAGTTTCCTGAGATTGACCGTCGGCCATCCATATTTCCTCCCCAATCCGCATCTGCAAAGGCAACAACTTGACAAGGCTCATTAGAAGGTGAGAACACAAGGCCTCGATCCAGTGTTCCATTGAGGTAACGAAGCACACGTTTAAGAGCAATCATATGTTGTTCACATGGAGAATGCATAAACTGAGCAAGCTTATTCACATCAAACACAATATTTGGGCGAGTGTGGCATGCATACAATAGAGCACCAACTATGCTCATGTATTCTTTGGGATCTTGTAGGGGACTGCCAGCTGATTGAGTTAACTTCAATGAGGTGATCATTGGTGTGGGTGTGGAGTTCGCATTGAGCATTCGAGCTTTCGAGAGTAACTCAATAAGGAATTTCTTTTGACTCAAGACAATGGACCCTGCTTCATATCTTACTTCCATGCCAAGGAAGAAGTGTAGTTGACCTAGGTCCTTGAGGGAGAACCTTTCACCCAGACATCGAACCACATCTTCAATGTCTGCATTTGAGCTTCCTGTAACGACTCTATCGTCAACATATACAATTACATATGTCACTAACTTCTGATTACTCTTGACAAACATGGATGTATCTGCCTTCGAGCTAGTGAATTCTGCATTAATTATATAATCTCGAAGTTTTGCAAACCAGTTTCTCAGGGCTTGTCTAAGTCCGTAGAATGCCTTCTTCAATTTGCATACGAGCAATGTGCCATCTGATGTTGTTTGCTAAAACCCTGAAGGTTGTTGCATGTAGACATCCTCAGATAAGTCTCCATTCAAGAACGCATTGTTTACATCGATCTGCCTCAAATTCCAGCCATGTCGAACAGCTAAAGAGAGGACAACATTGATGGTGGCAGCTTTGACAACTGGGCTGAACGTGTCCTGGAAGTCTTGGCATGGAACCTGGGAGAATCCTTTGGCAACAAGGCGTGCCTTGTAGCGTTGCACTGAACTATCAACATTCTTCTTGACTCGGAACAACCATTTGCATCCCACAGTGGATCGACCATCAGGTAGGGGTACAATATCCCACGTATTGTTCTTCCTCAATGCATCATACTCAGCATGGACAGTTGGTCCCCAATTTGGTGATTGAAGAGCAGCTTCAATGGACAAGGGTTCTGCCTCTTCAATTTCTGATGTAGACATGTAAGATTTTGGTTTGAAAATTCCATGCTTACTTCGAGTCACCATGGAGTGGCCTCCAATAGGAAGAGAGACCTGTGTTGTATCTTCAGTGATCAAGGGAGTTGTACTGGACGAGGCTGGCTCAGTAGGTACAGGTTCATTAGTCACACGACCTTCATTGTTGGGCACATCATTTGTTGCATGATCTTCAGTAGTGAGAACATCATTTGTCACAGGCACTGCATTGTTAGACATAGTGTCAGTCACATGATCTTCAGAAGTGTGCATATGAGTATGGGAACTAGCTGAACCCGACGTAGCTGCTGAGGGGATCTCCATTGAACACCTATCGACTAATGGAACAGATAAGGGAGATTGAGACTCCTGTTGACAAGCTTGAACACCACCAGGGAAAATGTCAATTTCAGAAGCATCAGGAAACAAGGACGCAACTGTAGAACAAAAATGATCATCAGCCTTAGACTTCTCGAAAGGAAAAACATGCTCATCGAAAATCACATGGTGTGATACATACACTCGACCATCAGGTGCCAAACAATTATACCCTTTGTGTTGCATACTATACCCTAGAAATGTACAAGGTTGAGACCTAAAACTCAGCTTGTGCATTTGATATGGTCTTAGGTGAGGGAAGCACCTGCACCCAAATACCCTCAGAGCAAAGTAATCAGGTTGCTTGCCATACAATTTTTCAAATGGTGAGATGCCCTGTAATACAGCAGATGGGAGTCTTTTAATTAGGTGTACAGTAGTACTCACAGAATAAGACCAATAACGAAAGGGTAAGGAGGCTTGAGCAAGTAACACTAGAGCTAACTCAACGATGTGCCTGTGCTTTCACTCAACGACACCGTTTTTCTCAGAGGTGTGAGGGCATGTGAGACGATGAGAGATGCCCAACTTTGCTAGCTTATGAGATAACACCTTATACTCTCCACCCCAATCACTTTGTACTGCCTTGATCTATGTGTCGAATTGAGTTTTCACCATAGACTGGAACAATGTAAAAGCTTGTATAGCCTGCCCTTTAGTTTTAAGTAAGTAGATCCAACAATGTCGAGAGTAAGCATCGACAAATGAAATGTAATATGAGAAGCCATTAGATGTTATGTGAGCTGGTCCCCAAAGATCCGTGTATACAAGGGCAAAAGGTTCAGTATACTCAGTGTTAGAATCAGCAGAAGGTATTTTGTGACTTTTACCCAAACGACATGCCACACAAATATCAGAAGAGTCTTCATTTCGATTCCCAGTAATTACAATATTTGATTTCTTACATACTTGAGCAAGGGACGAGTGAGCAGGATGACCCAAACGCATATGCCATAGATTGTAAGTATTAAGATGTCGACTAACAACATTAGCTTCACACTTATTTGCAACAAAAGAAATAGGAAGAACTGAATTAAATTGATATAAGCCTTCATTCACAGCACCCTGTAATAGCACAGCACCAGTATCCTCATCGCGAACCAAGCAAGTCGTGGCATGGAACTCAAAATAGATGTTGTTATCTCTAGCTAGCTTCGAAACAGAAAGCAAGTTCTTAGTGATAGCAGGTACATGAAGAAGAACGTTAATCAGAATGGCACACGAGGATGTATGTAACACAGAGTTCCCAGATTTAGAAATGGACAAGTGATTACCATTGCCTACAATGAGTTTACCTGGGCCTGTGAAGTCAGTGGCGTGCATCACCTTGGTGGCATAATGAGTAACATGATGTGTGGCTCCAGAGTCCACTACCCATGCATCAGAAGAGGATGTAGCTGGAATTCCACAAAATTGATAGCTAGCAGACAGTGACTCAAGAGACGTAACATGAGCAGTGGCAGTTTCTTCAGGGGTGCATTATAAGTGGGGAAGCCACCTGATCAGTGCATAAAAGTTCTATATTTTACCCATCATTTATCCTTATTTTTGCTGCACTCAAGCATGTTTAACTGCATTTTAGGTTAAGTTTTGCATCAACATCACATTTAGATAAAACTGCGCATATACAGCTAAATTTGGTTACTTTTACAGGTATCTGCTGTGGCAGAACCCAGGGCAGCAGTCGTGACAGCACCCAGGGCAGCAGTCGTGACAGCACCCAGGGCAGCAGTCGTGACAGCACCCAGAGCAGCAGTCGTGACAGCACCCAGGGCAGCAGTCGTGGCAGGCGCTGAGCAGCGATGTAGAAAAGCTGGAACTAGCAGTCAAGGAGGACGATGCTGCCATGGTCGCCGTCGTGACATCAGAGGACGACAACAGTTTTGAGGAGAAGAAGCAAAGTGGACCTCGACAGAAAGAGAAAATTCAGCCTGTCTGTTGTGTAATACCACTATATTTTTCCGAGCCCTAGATCAGAATGAAGGCCAAGCCTAAGGTTCAAGGAAGATATCCCAAAAACTTGTTGCGTGTAAAAGAGTCTATCGCAATTGAGTGCAAGTGTACACGTCGCAAGTAATAAAGTGATACTAGAGTATCGGATATCGTCTCCATAGGGACTGGGCTAACCCTTTCCTTCGCTATCTGCACAAGGGGAAAAAGAATGATTTAAGATTTTGTCACGAGAAATATAAAGAGTACTGGAAAATAGAAGTAAAGTAATCAAGATAGAGAGACTGGGCTGGTATTGAATTGCTTAGTAGTGCAGGTATTGCTAAGTCTAGGAAATCCAGTTCTGTCGTCGTCCCCGTCGCGGCAACACCTGTCGCGGCAGCGGTCCGTTGGTTATCGCGGCAGTGATTACTCAACTCAGTACTTCAAGTTTGGCAAGAATCCCTGCTGTGCCTTGGCCTATCCCTAGGTCCAAGTCTGTCGATGATCACGTCTTTGATGATACCTCCCGACGTGAATCGAAGGATGAACACCGATGTTGTTGAATTCTTCTTTAGCCACTTAACCTCGTCCTATCCCTAGGTCCGAGATAGTTCAACTATAAACTAGAGAACTCGCACTTATTCCTTTTGTATACTTAACTCTCCCGATATTAAGTAAATAGATAACCTCACAATGCTCTCCCGATGCTCTTGCAAGATGTTAATAACCAGAATAAGAGAACTTGGAGTTTATTTAGAACATGATGAGAGGAAGAAAACGGCTAGGGTTTTGGGAAGAAGGCTAGAGAATAGGTTATATCCTCCTAGGTCGAATTACATGCCTTTATATAGGCCTTGGGTTCAAGTTTTCTAATATGGAAGGAATACAACTTTAAATCAAAGTACAACTCTAATAAAGACTAAATCTTCAGAACAACTGTCTTTAATTCGTCCTTCCTTCTTTCTTGGGATATCTTCCTTGAACCTTGGGCTTGGCCTTCATTCTGATCTAGGGCTCGGAAAAATATAGTGGTATTACACAACAGACAGGCTGAATTTTCTCTTTCTGTCGAGGTCCACTTTGCTTCTTCTCCTCAAAACTGCTGTCGTCCTCTGCTGTCACGGCGGCGACCATGGCAGCATCGTCCTCCTTGAATGCTAGTTCCAACTTTTCTGCATCGCTGCTCAGCGCCTGCCACGACTGCTACCCTGGGTGCTGTCACGACTGCTGCTCTGGGTGCTGTCACAACTGCTGCCCTGGGTGCTGTCAAGACTGCTGCCCTGGGTGCTGGCACAACAGATACCTGCAAAAGTAACCAAATTTAGCTGTATATGCGCAGTTTTATCTAAATGTGATGTTGATGCAAAACTTAACCTAAAATGCAGTTAAACATGCTTGAGTGCAGCAAAAATAAGGATAAATGATGGGTAAAATATAGAACTTTTATGCACTGATCACACCCCCAAACTCGAATCTTTGCTTGTCCTCAAGCAATTTAGACCTAAAAGAAAAATAATTTTTTTTTTGTTTTGGCTTAAAACAGTAAACTTTCCCTTACCCTTCATTCATTCTCTATTGACAGCAGCACCTTGTCGGATAATTTAGGATTCGTCCGGAATCTTGCTATAGTCCTCGTGCAGTGTGTGCATGCTTGTGAACAATTATATCCCAAGACTCCCTTAGTTTTACTAGAATATTCCAACTTCTAACTTGAATTTTTATGCCAAAGTTTATCTTTTTGAAGACACTTCTTATGCTCCTTTGATTTTTTTTTTGTTTCGACTCGATTTTATTATTATTATTATTAAGCTAAAGTTTCACTAGAGCCGGTTTCGGGCACCTCTAGCTAACTTCCTAGAGCCGGTTTCGGGCACCTCTAGGGCTATTGAGTCTATTTTGCTAAACTTCTTTCCTAGAGCCAGTGTTAGGCACCTCTAGGGGCTATTCAAGTGCTAAGCTTCTTATTCTAGTTAGCTAATAGAGTTCTAGGCAGTATAACAGTCACAAATGGTGTTTTAAGTTTCAGAACTATAGAAAGGCTCTAAACTGCTCCTAAGACTATCCTAAAGGCGCTGCCACGACAGAGCTGTCACGGCAGGTAAGTTCAGTTCAAAGACTTAAGCCAAAATTTTCATTTTTTTGCATAAAATAAATGCGACGCAATTAAAACTAAATGCAATATTATATTAATAATTAGGAGGACTGCCTACCCCAAACTCAAGGGTTGCATTGTCCTCAATGCATGACACAAGACATAAAAATGAAAAATAGAAAATAAAAATGACAGACAAGTGAAACATCACAAAAAGATAATATATACAGCAAGCGGAAGAGAAAAGGAAAAAGAAAACTTAAGTTGTGCGGCTGTCGTCGCTGCTGCTGGAGCTTTAGATGAGGAGCTGTCGGCGGGCAGTCTCCTTGAACTTTGTCGGAGGAGCTGTGGGTGCTGCCCTGAGAGTATGAGTGCTGTCGCGGCAGGGGTGGAGGCAGAGCTTCCTCGGGTTGCTTGTATCGTCATTGCAAGGGTTTTTCTCTGTTTACCTAATAACAAAAACAAACTAAAAACTAATATCAAATTTCTAATTCCTAAATAATAAAAATAGAATAAGATAAAGATAAAATACAATAAAATAAATTAAGTTAAATTAGGAGTGCCTTGAGGGGCATCTCCTAAAGTAACTGCTCCCTGTTCTATTGATGCTTGAGGGGTCGTTTCCGGTACTTCTTGAAGTCCATCTGTACCCTCCATCTGGTGATTATTCTCATGGTGGGGGCTCCTTTCTTTCTCTTCCCTTTGTAGTCCATGAAGTCATCCCTTCTTGGTAATGTTTCTGAGGGCATGAATATATGATTAGAAAAAAATCAAATTGACATTCGGCCACAAACTTACCTTGTTTTCGTTTAATGTTGTTGTGGTTGAATGTAGCCCTTGCTGTCGTGTCTGCTGCTGCGGCAGCCAGTTATTTTGACAGTCCGTTGTCAGGTTACTTTGCAGGTCAATGGGACATTGGTAAGTGCCATCACTCTCTATACCAAATTATGTTGACCACTCGTAGATCTCCATCAGTAGAGACTTTGATGATTCTGTGTCCACCGGTGTTGGTTCCTCTAATACCTGCAATGGAATTGGTGAGTTTTCAAAGAATTCAAAAGGTTCGTTTATTACCTGCTCATATTTCATTAGCGAGGCATTGTCATCGGGTTTCTCTTCTAGGTGGTCGTGCGAGTGCCATGACAGGGATGGATGTGTGCAATCTTGGTCGGGCATAACCGAGGTAGTGGGTTGAGAGTTTGCCTCGGATGTGGTTGCCGCAATGACATTCTCTTGAATTTCACTCAGTGTTGTTGCGGTGTTGCTCCATTTCGGCTCCTCGATCATTGCCATGGCAAGTTGTTGCTCAGACTCATCATGTATTGGGTATTCCTTCACATGGGCATCCTCGTCATCTTGCCTCAGAATTTCAGGTTCAGCAGTGGCATGAATGAGGACCGGTCTGCTCAAGATCGCATCCATCTTGGCGATACTTACGTCCATAGAAGCCGACACTTCTTGAGTGAGTGCCATGAAGGCTCGTAGTGTGTCTTCTAAAGATTTTGACTGCTCTTGAGGATGATGACATTGCCAGGGCATGTCGAGTTCTGCAGCAAAACTGTTATGGTATAAAAAATTTTGCGGGTTTTGATCGTACCATAAATTTTTTTGCTGCTGCGGCATCGTCATTTGCTGTCCCTGTTGCTGTTGTGGCAGTATATTTTGTTCTTGTTGGTTCCATCGTTTGTTGTCCATATATTCACCGAAAAAATAGGGACGACTTTCGAATGCATGATTACCTTTACGGTAATTGCAAGAACTTTCCCACATCAGCTCCCGAATGGTTTTTCCTGGCATGTTGATGCTCCTTAAACCTGTATTTCACTTGAGTTTTTTTTGATAAAAATAAAAAAAGAAAAAGAAAAAGAAAAAGAAAAGTGCAGAAGCTAGGGTAAGAGTGTGTTGCCAGTCCCCGGCAACGGCGCCAAAAACTTGTTGCGTGTAAAATAGTCTATCGCAATTGAGTGCAAGTGTACACGTCGCAAGTAATAAAGTGATACTAGAGTATCGGATATCGTCTCCACAAGGACTGGGCTAACCCTTTCCTTCGCTATCTGCACAAGGGGAAAAATAATGATTTGAGATTTTGTCACGAGAAATATAAAGAGTACTGGAAAATAGAAGTAAAGTAATCAAGATAGAGAGACTGGGCTGGTATTGAATTGCTCAGTAGTGCAGGTATTGCTAAGTCTAGGAAATCCAGTTCTGTCGTCGTCCCCGTCGCGGCAGCACCTGTCATGGCAGCGGTCCGTTGGTTATCGCGGTAGCGATTACTCAACTCAGTACTTCAAGTTTGGCAAGAATCCCTGCTGTTCCTTGGCCTATCCCTAGGTCCAAGTCTGTCGATGATCACGTCTTTGATGATACCTCTCGGCTTGAATCGAAGGATGAACACCGATGTTGTTGAATTCTTCTTTAGCCACTTAACCTCGTCTTATCCCTAGGTCCGAGATAGTTCAACTATAAACTAGAGAACTCGCACTTATTCCTTTTGTATACTTAACACTCCCGATATTAAGTAAATAGATAACCTCACAATGCTCTCCCGATGCTCTTGCAAGATGTTAATAACCAGAATAAGAAAACTTGAAGTTTATTTTATTGAACTAAAAATTCCTAAAACAAAAGCAACCCTTGCAACTACTTTACAAAACAACCCGTGGCCCTTAGGGGAATTTAGAACATGATGAGAGGAAGAAAACGGCTAGGGTTTTTGGGAAGAAGGCTAGAGAATAGGTTATATCCTCCTAGGTCGAATTACATGCCTTTATAGAGGCCTTGGGTTCAAGTTTTCTAATATGGAAGGAAAACAACTTTAAATCAAAGTACAACTCTAATAAAGACTAAATCTTCAGAACAACTGTCTTTAATTCGTCCTTCCTTCTTTCTTGGGATATCTTCCTTGAACCTTGGGCTTGGCCTTCATTCTGATCTAGGGCTCGGAAAAATATAGTGGTATTACACAACAGACAGGCTGAATTTTCTCTTTCTGTCGAGGTCCACTTTGCTTCTTCTCCTCAAAACTGTTGTCGTCCACTGCTGTCATGACAGCGTCCATGGCAGCATCGTCCTCCTTGACTGCTAGTTCCAGCTTTTCTGCATCGCTGCTCAGCGCCTGCCACGACTGCTGCCCTGGGTGCTGTCACGACTGCTGCTCTGGGTGCTGTCACGACTGCTGCCCTGGGTGCTGTCACGACTGCTGCTCTGGGTGCTGTCACGACTGCTGCCCTGGGTGCTGCCACAGCAGATACCTGCAAAAGTAACCAAATTTAGCAGTATATGCGCAGTTTTATCTAAATGTGATGTTGATGCAAAACTTAACCTAAAATGCAGTTAAACATGCTTGAGTGCAGCAAAAATAAGGATAAATGATGGGTAAAATATAGAACGTTTATGCACTGATCACCACCAGCGAAGGCATGATCATACCGATGCCAGCAGCGATCGGCAGAGTGGCCAACCTTGTTGCAAATTTGACATTGAAGTCGAGCACGACCACGAGCTCCAGATCTTCCACCAGCCCAGGAGTTGGATCGGCCACCAGACCAGCCAGGGGGACATCCATCAGAGTAAGAAGGTGGTCGAGGGCCACGATTGACTGAAGAATCGAACTCACGACGTTGAACTTGAGCCACATTGGCAACCATGGGTAGCTGAAATTGCACATTAAATCCTTTAAGTTGAGCTTCTGCATCAATAAGAACAGATTTCACACTATCAAGTGTGAATGGTTCCCTGCTTGTCGTGATAATGGCCATGAAGGGCTGATACTCCATCGAAAATCCATTTAGAATGGTTGCTATCTGTTCAATGTCTGAGATCGCACTCCCACACGCCGACAAGGCATCACAAACTTCCTTGATTTGCGTAAGATAATTTCGCATGCTCTCATCACCTTTGCGAATGGATCGAAGTTTACAGTGCAAGCTCATAGCACTTGTGGTGGATTTGTTCGCGAAAAATTTCTGAACCAAGGACCAAACATCGGAGGCCGTCTCAGCTCCGACAAAGTGAGGAAATATAGAGGCACTGATCGTTGACAGTAACCAGGACGCCAGTGCGCTATCTTGGGCAACGAATGCTTCATGATCAGCATTGGAAATTTGTTGACCATCGGAACCCGTGACAAGTTCAGGTGGTGGTTTTGCAGCTCCAGTGAGAAGCTTCTCAAGGCGGTGACTCCGAACAGTGAGGAGGATCTGTTGCTTCCATAATAGGAAGTTCATTTCATCAAGGACCAGATTGATCTTCTTGTTGGTGAAGGTGTGAGCAACTCGAACTGACTCGGATGAGTCAGAGCTAGGAATGGTGTCATTGTTAGGCATGGAGGGAAAGAGAGGAAAAGATGAAGACGAGGCAGGGAAGACGGGAAGGAAAGAAACTCAGAAAAGGGCTCCAGGAAGGGTGGCGACTGATACCATGTTGAAAAACCCTTAAAGAAGATAATATAGAGATGATAAACTCTTTCTTGTTTATTATTGAGAATGAGAACAGCTTATATAGAAGCTGGAATACATGAGAAGAGAGCTAACAATAATTGCCAGCTGGTCTAACAAACCCTAGCTGGTAAACCAATCCATAACAGAAAATATACCAGCACAGCAAGGCTGTTACACGCACAACTATAACCTTCTATACTATTCTTCAACATCTGGTCTTCCTCCACAGGCCATCAGTTCATAAAAGAGACTCAATGCACTTTCAAATTTCCCATTTTGAATATAGCCCGCAATCATGGATGTCCACAAGACAATATCACGCGTGGGTGTTGACCTAAAACATTTCAAACCATCTTCAGTTGATCCCATCAAGGAATACAGTTCAATAAGTGCACTTCCTATGAACTCATCAGACTGCAAGTTATACTTGCATATTTGAGCGTGAATTTGCTTTCCATAGACAAAATCTCCAACTGCAATACAAGCTTGATCAATGATCAGTAAGCATGTCTAGTGTAATTGTATTGGCTTGAATTTCCTATCGGTGTTAATTTTGAATGTAGGCAAATAAAATTTCCTGACAGATACAGAGATAGAGAATGATTTGAAGTTGAGCTTTTGATTTGAATAAATTAAGGAATGTTCCATGACAGATACAGAGATAGAGAATGATTTGAAGTTGAGCTTTTGATTTGAATAAATTAAGGAATGTTCCATGACAGATACAGAGACAGAATGATTTGAAGTTGAACTTGTTTCATGAGATAAGCCGTGCATTCAACCACCCTTTATTTATTATCTCATTCAAATCTTCAAACAACTTTCATCATTTTCAGCAGAGAAAGTGAAGTCTGGTTCATATGGGAATATATGATGTATAACCTTATCTGTTAATGATCAATTATACTTGTTACCTATTTTACATTAAAATGATGTTTAAATATAATAGATTTGGGATATATGATGTATCAATAGCCATAATAGTTTTGGCCTCATTTTTCCAGTATTAACTGCGGAAATGCTTGTGGAGCAATCTGTAAGATTTGGATAGATGAATTACTCATTTTCACCTGAGGGTGTTGTAATATGCTTCACGCCAGGTATGTGTTTTATGCATAACTTCTCTTAAAACTTACGGTAATATGATTGCAACCTTATGTTAGAAAGTTATACTAAAAAATGAAGGGCAGGTGAAGGGTGAAGAAAATCCATTCCCCTTTCACTATTTTCTCTGCATTTATTTTGTCATAAAGGAAAGCAATGAGGAAAAAAAAGCAGTCTTAGTTATACATTTAAGTGTAGCTTTTGCCTTTAATTTCGTCATACATCCTTAAATGTGCAAAAGTATCTTAATACATAAATTTTGAACTTTTAATTTTTTATTTCCGAGTAGCTTGAGATTACTCCACTAACAAGTATATCTCGTCTACGAGATCCACTAATTGGTCGAGTAGCCAGGATGCTCATGTTGTCTCATTTTATGAGTTTGAATTCGGACATTTATATTCAAAATGTAATACCTCTCTATTTAATAAAAAATATGATATTGTCAAGGTTGATTTTAATTATACTATTTTAACATCGACACATATGGTTTCGAGTTTTTTTTATTTACCTTACTTCTTTTATTTCTTTGTTTTTTTATTGAAAGACGGTAAGTTATTTTATTGTGTTTTGTTGTTTTTTCGATTTTCAGGACTTTGCCATGACTAATCTAAGTTGATCCGCGTTGTACACTTGGTTTTGCTGGGTGAGTCTCACAGCGAAATTTTTTTGTATACAAAAAAATTTGAACTCGAGATTTGCTTAAGCGATATCAATGTACTTACCACTTAGACCAACTTATTGGATAAATGTTAAGTCATTCTTTTTATAAAATTATATTTGAGTAAATTATTTTTTTTTAAAAATTCAAACAAAACAATTCTTACAATTTTATTGATAAATAGTTTTGAGTAAATTAATTAATATGATATTATATATGCAACACGAACCTAAATAACATGCACACACATCATCTATACAAATTACTCGAACCTAAATCACCTAAAAAAATATTGTTTTTCCATCGAAATGACTTAATGATTTTTAAATTGATTAATAATTAAACCGTCCATTCAGTTACAATCACATGAAACTGAGATGTCAATAAGTATATCTAATATATATTGTAGAAGATCTCATAATATTTAAATAGCCACGTGATGAACAACTCAACTCGACCGATGCAACCAACTCGCACAACAATTTGTCGGGTGATCTTAACTACTTCACCTGAGAAATAATCTAATCTTAAGAAAAACCGATATCAAAGATGCTGCCTATTAGAGTATTAGAGTATCTTCTAGTTAGTTTGTATCTTTGTAATCAGGCTGTTAGAGTTGGTTAGTGGCGGTTAGGTTTCTGTTAGATTACTGTTCACTATTGGCCAACTCAGCACAGCTTTAAACATTTGTATAAATGGGCTGGTTCCTATTTTGGAATATTACAGTCAAATTAATAAAATCTACAGAGAGTACCGACTCTCTTTCCCTATCCTTTCTACCTAACATGGTATCATTCGCCAAGTCCTGGGATTTTTCGTCCGCTGCTTTATTTCTGTTCTCTTTCCTCTGATTCGTAACTACCGTGATCGCGAAACTCAGAAGTTTTTCGTCCAGAGTTTTTTCTTCCAGTTTTTCTGCGGTTGTGAGTTTTTTCTTCCAGTTTTTCTGCGGTTGTGAGTTTTTCTCATCTCTTTCCTTGGGTTTGGTTGTTGTTCTGGATGTTCTCTGGACTGTTTACCTGGTTCTTGCGTCAAACACTGGTCGTCAGTTTATTAAGAAATATGGTTTGATCGTCTGGATGTTTGTTCGTGATTTTTTGTGTTGAGAACAAATGAGTGATCTGTGGTCATGTTTCTTTAGATTTGTGTTTGAGATTCTCTGAATTTGTTTTTTTGAAGATTCTAGAGAACTTTGCGGTAGCTTGAATCTTGTTTTTTCTCAGATCTCTTCCTTCTCTTTGTCATGCCTATCGTCTGTTTGTGAAAATGTCTCATTCGGTGGATTTCTTCGAGAGGATTACTTTTGCTTAGTTCTTTGGTATTTCTTCTGCTTCCTATCTGTTTGAGGTTTTGCCTCAGTCAAGGTTTTCTTTCAGTTCGCTATCGAGTCTTCTCTCTATTCTTTGTCAATGGATCCAGATCCAACTCTTACACATGGACCTTCAGATTCTAATAATAATAATAATAATAATAATAATAACACTCAGTTTTCGTCTCCTCTTGCTGGTGATCAGTCTCGTGTTACCTTTCGTGTCAATCATGTTCAACATTTCCCCAAACATGACACTGTTAAGTTGACTGAGCCTACTTACATACTTTGGAAGCATCAAGTTCTTTTGATAATTGATGGTTATGGTTTGCTCGATTATATCTCTGATGAGCTGGTTCCTCCTAGTCGATTTGTTATTAGTGCAACGAGACAGTCTGTTGAGAATCCTGAGTATGTTGTTTTTAATCAACAAGATAAATTGCTGACTTCTTGGCTCTTATCTATTGTTCATTCTGATGTTTTACCTCATTTGACTGGTATTACATCTTCTCGAGCTGTGTGGAGTGCTATCTCTAGGTTGTTTGGTGCTCGATCTAGTGCTAAGATATCTTCTTTGAGACATAGTTTGCCTTCTCAGAAGAAAGGTAGTATGACTGTAAATGAATTTCTTGACAACGTCAAATTGCTCTGTGATACTCTTAATGCTTCTGGCAGTGTCATTACTGAAAGGGAACAAGTTAGTGTTGTGTTGGCAGGATTGTCTGTTGAGTTTGAGTCTGTTCTTGCTATTGCATCTCGTGAGTCTCTCTCTTTAGAAGCTCTCACTGGCATGTTGTTGGATTGTGAAGCTCGTCAGAAGAGTTTTTTCACAGAAAATCTTTCTATGCATGCTAATCTGGTCTCTCATCAGTCTAGTCAGCAAGGCTCTATGCAGGTTAATTTGGCTCGTCAACAAGTGGCTTCTCAAGGATCTCTTCTTGCTCAAGGGACAAGCAATCTGATTCCTTCACAAGTTGTTCAGCACAGTCCTTCTGCTGCAGTCAGTAATCCTGTTCAGAATGTCTCAGATGTGGTTCAGGATCAGTCTTTTAATGATTCTAATTTCAGTCGTGTGCAGCGAGGTGGATATGGTTATAGAGGAAGATGCAGAGGTCGTTTCAATAATAGACCTCAATGCCAATTGTGTGGTCGTGTTGGTCATGTTGTTCAAAAGTGCTATTATAGGCTTGATCTTAGCTATCAAGGTTTGTCCTCTAACTCTTCTGATGTTGGTTCCCAGTCTGGTGATACTCAGAAGCAGCAATCTTATGTGTCAAATGCTTCTTATCCACACAAAGGAGTTTCTTCTTCAGCTCAGGCTTATAGTCATGTTTTTCAGCCTCAGTCTTCACAAGTGACTGGTTTTCAGTCTTCTTATGTTCCATCAACTCCAGTGCAGTCTGCTGTGTATCCTGGAGCTCCTTTGGTGTTTCCTTCTACCTCTGGTGGTTTTTCATCAGGTCTGCAACAGAATTTTTCTCCTATTAACCTTGGTTTCCCTGCAACGGGTTCCTATGGTCTTATCTCTCATCCAGGTTCTCTGCCTGGTGTCTCTGTTACTCCTGGTTCCCCATCAGCTCTTGTTCAACCTTCTTCAGTGATGTCTGCTGGGTTTCATACTGCTGCTGCTGCTCAGCCTGTTTCAAGGGACATAGCTTGGTATCCTGATTCAGGGGCATCTCATCATGTTACAAATGATGTTTCTGCTCTTCAGACAGGTAAGGTGTATTCTTCTTGTGAATCTCTACATATGGGTAATGGTAATAAGGTTCCAATTCAGCATATTGGTCAAGGATTCATTCCTACTAAGTCTAAACCTCTTGTTTTACAAAATCTTCTGCATGTTCCTGATATTAAGAAGAATCTGTTATCTGTTTCTCAGTTAGCCAGGAAAAATAATGTGTTTTTTGAGTTTTATCCTGATAGATGTTGTGTGAAGGATGCTCAAACCAAGGTTATTCTGCTGGAGGGGAGCCTCACACCTGAAGGACTTTATAAGTTGTTGCATGCATCTGCTTCATCTTCTCTGCATCAGGTTTCTTTTGAGTCTTGTAGTGTCACAAAATTGAATAATGTGATGAGTTTGTGGCATAATCGTCTTGGCCACCCTTCTCCTATAGTTCTTAAGAATGTTCTTCAGTCTTGTAACATTTCTTTTGATGCAAATAAAGTGCAAACTGTGTGTTCTGCATGTTTACAGGGTAAAGCACATAAGTTACCTTTTCCTACTTCTTTGACTACATATGATACACCTTTTGAATTAGTTGTCTCGGATGTTTGGGGTCCTGCACATGTTTCTTCTGCTGGTTTTCGATTCTATGTGTCTTTCATTGATGTTCATTCCAGATTTACTTGGTTGTATTTGCTGAAAAAGAAATCTGAAGTAATGGACTGTTTTGTTAATTTTTATAAACTTATAGAGGTTCAGTTTGGTTGTCAAATTAAGAGTTTACAAACAGATGGTGGGGGTGAATATCAAAGTTTTAGGAATTGGTTGATAACTAAGGGCATTCAACATAGGATTTCTTGCCCCAAGACTTTTGAGCAAAATGGAAAAGCAGAGAGGAAACATAGGCATATTGTTGAAACTGGTTTGACTCTTCTTGCTCAATCCTCCATGCCTTTAGAATATTGGAGCCATGCTTTTACTACATCTGTTTTCTTGATAAATAGGCTACCTACTGATGTTTTAGAAGGAAAGACACCTTATGAACTCTTGTACAAAAAGAAACCTGATTATTCAAGCATGAAAGTTTTTGGTTGTTCTTGTTTTCCTTTTATGAGACCTTTTAACCAACACAAGTTAGAGTTTAAGTTAGAAAAGTGCACTTTTCTTGGTTACAGTACTCAACATAAAGGGTAAAAGTGTCTTGCAGCAAATGGAAGGGTGTACATATCAAGACATGTTGTTTTTGATAAAGAGTCTTTTCCTTTTTCCACTACCTCTATGTCTTCTGGTCTTAGTGAAGCTTCTAGGGTGTAGACTTCTATTCTTTTAATTGTTCAATTGGAGGAAGTTTGTTCTGAAAGTTCAAGTTCTAGAAAGGATACTGATATCATTGTGAATAGCATTCCTGTGCCTTCCTCTGCTCTGTCGAGTGATGAGCTCAATACTAGTAATCTAGGTGTTTCTGAGCAAGAAAGACATGTGTGTGCTGAGGTTTCTCCAGCTGCTGGTGCAGAAGGTCATGTGTGTGTTGAGGTTTCTCCAGCTGCTGGTGCAGATCTTACTTCTCCAACTACTCAGGGTTTTGGTCAGGAAAGTCCTCTGGGTGCTGGAGATGTCTCTCTTGGTGCTGCAGATTGTGGTGAGGATAATGTTGCTTCAGGAGACTTTGGTGCTGGACCAGTGGTGTCTACTGATGTTCTAAGAGATGATACGTGTAGCGTTGAAGGTGCTGGGTGTCCAGTAGCACCTGAGGAGGTTGCTACTGAACAAGGTCTTGCTGAAACTGATGTGGGAGTTTGTTCTGATTCTGCAGTTCATGAAATGTCAGTTACTTCAGAGATACTTTTTGGTGAAGAGAGTCATGAAATGGCAGTTCCTTCAGAGATGTTTTTTGGTGAAGAGAATGATTCTGCAGCTCGTGAAGAGAATGATTCTTCTTCCAGGATAGTCAATACTCATCCCATGATAACTCGTGCAAAGCATGGGATACGAAAACCTAAGATTTATCAAGTCGAATTATGTTCTTCTTTTAATACTGATAGTGTTGCTGAACCAAGAACTATACAGGAAGCTCTGAGTGATGAAAATTGGAGAGCTGCAGCTCAGGCAGAATATGATGCTCTCTTGGCAAATGACACATGGACCCTTGTCCCTTTACCATAAAATCGAAGAGATGTTAACTGCAAATGGATTTTTAAGATTAAACGTAATGATGATGGGTCTATTAGCAGATATAAGGCTAGGTTAGTAGCCAAAGGATATCTCCAAAAAGCTGGGATTGATTACCGTGAGGTCTTTAGCCCAGTTGTCAAACCTGTTACCATCAGAACTATATTTTCTCTTGCTGTCACTAAGGGTTGGACTTTAAGGCAGGTAGACATTAATAATGCCTTTTTAAATGGTGACTTACATGAAGAAGTTTACATGGTCCAACCTCCTGGTTATGAGAAAGGTCATAAGAGTCAAAATTTGGTTTGCAAATTGAACAAAGCCTTGTATGGCCTGAAACAGGCACCTCGTGCTTGGTTTGAGAAATTAAGGAATTATCTTCAGTCAGTTGGGTTTGTTTTGTCTAAGTCTGATGCTTCTTTATTTGTTAAAAGGTGCTCTACTAGTTCTCTATATGTTCTAGTGTATGTAGATGATATTATTATAATCGGTGATGAAGAAGTTGAAATTCAAGGAGTTGTTGATAGTCTAGATCAAGCTTTCTCCTTAAAGGATTTGGGTCAGTTGCATTATTTTTTGGGTATTGAGGTCTATCGTCAAGACAATACTCTATTTCTCAGTCAAAGGAAATACATTATTGATTTGTTGAAAAAGAGTGGTCTTGACCAGGCTAAGGATCTTCCCACTCCTATGTTGAGTAGTTGTAAGCTATCCAGTGAAGAAGGTACTCCATTCATGATGTTACTGAATATAGGAGTTTGGTGGGAGCTCTACAGTATGTTGTTCTTACTCGTCCTGAAATTTCTTTTGCTGTTAACAAGACATGTCAGTTTATGCAATCTCCTTTAGATACTCATCTACAATTGGTTAAAAGAATATTACGCTATCTTCTTGGAACTTTGGATTTTGGTCTTCAGTTTCGACCTTCCTCTCGTTTAAATATTATGGCTTTTGTTGATGCTAATTGGGGATCGGATAGTGATGATCGAAGGTCAACTACTGGGTTTTGTTTGTATTTTGGAAATAATCCTGTTGGTTGGGGCTCTAAAAAACAGTCAGTTGTGTCTCGCTCTACGACTGAAGCAGATTATCGTAGTGTGGCTTGTGCTACTACTGAGATTATTTGGCTTGAATCCTTGTTGAGTGAACTTGGGATTACAGCAAATGGCAAACCAATTTTGTGGTGTGATAATTCAGGGGCTGTAGCTGTTTCTGCTAATCCAGTCCTTCATTCTAAATTTAAACATGTTGAGTTGGATTTGTTCTTTGTCAGGGAAAAGGTTGCAGCTGGTCAGCTTGAGGTAAATGAGGTTCCAGCTTTTGAACAGGTTGCAGATGTCCTGACCAAGCCTTTATCAGCACCTGTTTTTCAGAGACACAAAAATGCTCTCTCAGTTGTATCCATGGTTTCATGATTTTTTTTGGTTCTTGCTGTTTTCTGTTTTTTGTTCTTGTGTTCTTCCTTTTTCTGCTTTGTTACAGGTTTTTTCTTGGGAGAAGCATCTTGAAGGTTGGAGTTGCAACGAGAATATTAGAGTATTAGAGTATCTTCTAGTTAGTTTGTATCTTTGTAATCAGGCTGTTAGAGTTGGTTAGTGGCGGTTAGGTTTCTGTTAGATTACCATTCACTATTGGCCAGCTCAGCACAGCTTTAAACATTTGTATAAATGGGCTGGTTCCTATTTTGGAATATTACAGTCAAATTAATAAAATCTGCAGAGAGTACCGACTCTCTTTCCCTATCCTTTCTACCTAACACTGCCAACCTTGAATCCCAAACTCCCTTAGATTTGGTGCCAACTGAGGTTTGGAAACATAAATTTTGCTTTATGCTAGGCTTAGATTGTATATGCATTGCAGGGATGGACCGATGGATGATAGGAGACAGACGCAATTCTGGAGATTTCAAATTCTTATACATTTTAAAATTTTGTTTTGTATTCTATATTAATAATCTAATCTCGTACACCCTGGTTGAATCTGAATAATATATATCTCTGAACTTGTTATGTCAGGAATCGACAACAAAAATGAAGTGTGAACATAAAGGGATGAGAATGTGGAGAGTGATACCTAATGGGAAAACCATGAAGAGGATAATTCACACAAAACCATGCGGCCACAATGTATGTTATGGTACTCATTGAGATTCTCCAAATTTCCTGTAAATTCAGCCACGTTACATTATTTATGCTAACTCTCAAAAAAAATAAAAAGATGGAGAGAGAACTAATTTCTTCTCTTTTTATTTTAGCTGTGTTCAACAGGATTAGAGTTTTTTTTTTTACATTTTAGATCACTGGAACCCCATTCATCAGGTTGTGATGATTGATGTCATGGTGGTTTGATTAATAAAATGCTCAATTGTTTGTTTGTTTATTTGTCATAAAAGAAAGACTTGTATAAAAAGAAGGAACAAATCTCTAAAGTGTATATAATCAAAAGCATAAGGACTAAATTGTGCTTGTTGAGACTTTAAAAAATATTTGTAAAAAAAGACTTTAAAACTTTATCGAATAATGTCCAAAAATAATAAAACAATTATCATTTTCATAATAAGGTAAAAAAAAAAGTCGAAATTTAAAACTGATATGGAAAGATCGAGAATCGAATTGAAATATCATGTATAATTTATTTTTTAAATAAAAAATTTAATTTTAAAATTAATATAAAAAGATCGAGAATCGAATCAAAATATTATGAACAATTTATTTAAAAAAATCGACCGAACTAATCCGATCTCAACCCCTATCTATGGATAACTTTAGTTAATGGTTATGACTAGAATTTTTGTAAAAAATATTAATTGTGTGTACGTTTATGTACAAACTTTATTAATTTTATGAATTATTCGAGTTTATAAGTTTTATTTTACAATTCAAATTTTATTTGAATTTTTTGAACCAAGTTGAGTTTTTGAGTTTATGTACAAACTTAATTGTGTGTGTATATATATATATACTTAGGGTTGGGCGATGCACATATCGGTTAAAATTTTAACGGCTTTCTGTATGCATATTTGATATGCATATATATATTTTTATATTTTTCACATGTGATATACATAATATATTATTTAGAATTGACAGACTTGACTCGAATATGAAAATTATCAACTAATTACTAAAAAATTTGAATTATTTGAATTTTTATTTTATAGCTTGAACTTTATTTGAATTTTTTTGAGTTGACTCGAGTTTATGAAATAACGAGTCGAGCTTAAATGAGTTCATATGAAATTACCCATTCACAGATAAATGGGAATGGGTTATGTTCTGTAAGATCTTGAGGGGGAACAAAGCGTTGAAGAAGTTGGCAATTGGATTAATGAGTTTGTCAAGTAGAAGAATATGAATACCCTCTCACTTTTGTTAAAAGGATCTATTACTATCCGAATCGCAGTGAGTGTGGTCAGCCTCGAGTAGATTCCGTATTCATATGAACAAATATATATATATATATATATGGTTATAGAAAGTCATTTAAATTGGAACCAATCAATATCATAACATTATAAAATTTTAAATTAAATTTGAACATAAACTCGAACAACTTTACTTGGAAAAAATTAAATAAAGTTTGAGTCATAAAATAAGACTTGTCAACTCGACAAGGGAAATGTTACAAAACAGTACAGCAGATGAAATTGGGAAAAGTACACTCATGTTTTGTTTTTTTAACACTTACTTTCTTGTATTTGCAACATTTAGATGGTCCCCTGATGTCCATTCCATGGCTACCGGCATAATACAGGCCAGATAATTTTACAAAGCTGTAAACCTGTTGAAAATGAAATCCCACCGTGAGAATCAATCCAAACATGAAGTACTACGTTTTTCCCCAGGTTGTCTGCTGAATTTTATCGTCAGTACTGGAATATTGTGGGTAAGGATGTCATACAATTATGCCTGGATGTATTAAGTGGTGTTGTGGATATGGCCTACATTAACCGTACAGTGCTAGTTTTAATTCCGAAAGTTACAGAACCAGTCTCTTTGCGGCAATTTCGCCCAATTAGTTTATGCACAATTGTGTATAAAGCAGTCTCGAAGGTGCTTCTCAATCGTCTAAGACTGCTAATGAATTTTTGTATCAGCAAGAACCAAGCTGCATTTGTACCTGGACGTATGATATCTGATAACATCCTAATTACACACGAGCTCATGCATTACATGCACGCCTCAGGGAATAATCCAAACAAGGGGGCAGCATTAAAACTTGATATCGAAAAGGCATACGATCTAGTGGAATGGTCGTTCTTACAGGCGGTTATGTCAAAAATGAGATTTGCTAGCCAGTGGATAAATCTTGTTATGCGGTGCATCAGCACGGTTTCATATTAAGTCCGACTCAATGGTGTAATTCAACCCCAACGTGGGTTGCGTCAAGGGGACCCTCTTTCTCCATTCCTATTTTTAATGTGTATGGAATGTATCTCGGGATGCCTCTTGTTATTGGCAGGAATCGATTAGCCAAACTCGGCTTTCTCCTTGATAAAGTATCAAAACGAGTCCGAGGATGGACAAAAAACCTACTATCCTTCTGAGGTTGTGAGGTGTTCCTTAAAGCAGTGGCCGAGTAGCTTAAACAGCATATAAAATTATTAAGCAAAAATAAAACTATATTAAAAATATTATATTAAATTATAAAAATTAAAAATAAATAGGGATCAATTTCAGATTAAATAAAAATTTTAGAGACTAAATTGAATAAAAATAATTATATTAAAAATATTAGACTAAATTATAAAAATTAAAAATAAATTATATTTTTCAAAGCTTGATTTTCTTTTCTTTCACTTTTCTATTGTACCAAGCAATGAAGTGGAAAGAAATTTATTTTTCTTCTAATTTTTCATCCTATCAATCAAACACACCGATAAAAAAATTATATTTTTCATTCTTTTATTTTTCTTTCCTCTCCGCTAAACAAAGCCTAAAAGAATTTCAGCTCTATATTCCATCAAATCTTAAGTCCGAGATGGGGTTGGAAATAATAGTTCTATCCATGCAAATGTATATTTTATATTTATTAGAATTTGTCACACCGATTAAAGAAAGTATTTTATGTACAAAAAATAAATAAAAATAACTTTAGTTTAAGCAGTAAATAATTAATATATAAATTATATTGAACATAAATTTGATAATTAGATGAACAATTTTTAATTATTTTATTTAAAAACTATCAATTTTATTTCAACACCACATTTGTTAACTTGGTTGGCGCGTAATGATAGACAACAAATGGACGACACTCGATGTTATGCTATTTCATTCCGAAACATGATCACTTATACGGCTCATAGTACAAACATAAATACTCTATCATTTTTTGTGCCTCTATTTATGATCCAATACTAAAAAATAAAGTTTATGGTTTAGTGTTAGTGTTTAGGGTTAGGGTGTAAGGTGTATGATTTTGTTTAGGGTTTAATTTTTCAGTGTTTTTTAATATATTGATGTGATTACAAGGTAGTATATGTTCAATTTTCTTAGCCCTTTAATAACGCACACATGTACACCGCGCACACATGGTGCTCGAACCCGAATCACCTAGATAAAAGACATCATCATTTACCATTGAAACCACTACACGGGTTCTTCAGTGTTGGGATATGAACGAATACATAAAAAAAAGTACAGAAATGAAATGTTCAAATCACTAAGAAGGGAGTTGTAAACTTTTTGTACCTTCATGCTGGCGGAAGTTTCCAACAGTTACAATTAACATAAATAAACTTCCGATTGAGCGAAAGAAAAGTAAATTGTTTAAGAAAACATTGTGCAGCCTAGTCTCTTATAAGAAAGATGATACAGTTCATCTTCTTATCAAACCTCTGGAACAGCTTCATGATCCTTAAACTCCTTAACATAAGTAATTGGAACCTGGAGCAGCTTCAATCCACTCAGACCAGTCCAATTGAAACTGTTCTCTGTTTTCTCCACCCTCTTCTTCCTTTCACGTTTAACTGGTGAAATAATACGGAAACAGAATTCTATGTTACTCGGATTCGAACAAATATATTCGATACATGTATGTGTTTGAATGTGAATATTATTAGAGCTCAAATATGTTTGAAAGTGAATATTGAGAGATACCTTTTGGCGCAGTTGAAGTTGAAGTTGAAGCTACAGTTGAAGTTGAAGGATCAGAGGTATTCATATTTTTTATTTTCTCATCAGCAGCTTCAGCTTCCTCTTTCCATGGCAGCAACTGCAGAAGTTGAAATACCAATGTAACAACAACAGATGAAGAAAATATTCATTTGTGTCAGGGAGCTAAAGATAGAGAAGAATCGAAATTATTCATCTCTGCATCATAAACAAATACAAAAAACGAACTCCAACTTCAATTCGATTATACAACCAATTTTAAAGGCACACTTACCATTACTGAAGGAAGTTCATGGGACATAATCTCTTCTTTGTTGCCTTTCGGCTTATTCGCACGTGTGCGACGCATTCCGCTTGTCTCGTACGCGTCCACTTCTTTCAGCGACCGGCACAAGAAGCGCAGCTCCTTATGGCGATAGTACTGTTAATTACCAAGGAGAGCAAAAATCATTTGTGATTAGCTTAACTGAAACTATTATTAACAAATGCATGGTTTCTTTTTTGTAAAAGTCATTTAAAGAGGGTAATTACCTTATCAGTCCTCCCATTTGGGCGTTGCTTTTCATAAACATCCCAATGGACTAGGTAGTCAGGCTGTGGTGACTTTGGATGATATACACAACATTCAAAGATAACCATGAAATCAGTTCAAAAAAAAAATAACCATGAAATAATCATCACAAAATGTATTAAAAATGACAGCTAATGTGTCCACTACTCATTATCTACTAATTCACCGAGTGGTAATGATGTTCATATTGTCTTATCTTATATAGGTTCGAATTTCTTACTCGTTTAGCTCTTCTCCTTCGAGTCGGAGCAGTGTCTTGACTTGGATCAGGAAAGAAGGAAACAGGGATTGCTTCAATCACACCACTAGTTGATTATGGGACCGGGACCCCTGCCAATTTTAAACAATTCAGTAAATTCTGTCCCAAATCAAGACAAAAGTTTTGTTTTACTATATAAGAAGTAAAAGGTTTAATTGTGTCCCCAATCCCCCTACTCTTTGGATTTTTGAAATTTTGTACCTCTACTTTTAATCCATCTATTTGTCCCATCGATAAAATTACTAATAGATTTATGTTAAATTTGAATATGTAGCATTTTATTATTCAAAGGTTTGATTTAAATATTAAAGTTCAATGTATATTTAAATTTAACAGAAGTCAATAAATAATATTATTAATTGGACTTTAATTTAAAAGAATATGGATAAACTTTAAAAATCCGAAAGAGTGCAAGAGCTAAAGGGCATAATTACACCAAAGTAAAATAGTACAGCGATAAATATTTAACATTTTGAAACGATAGTAAAGAAATCAAAATAAATATGAAAATGTGCCCTAAAAATCCTCAAATCCTAACTCACTTAAATATGATTTGAAAAAAAAAATATACCGAAATGAGTCTAAAACAATCTCAATCTCAAATGATTCAAAACTCACCGTGAAGAAATTGTATAATGAACTCTACTCACTGTATCATTTATGATCTCAACTAATAATAACCTCCTAATTTGACGAAAGTTTTAGACTTGTGTTTTTATTTTCAAGATCAGAATTCAAACCTCTAACCTTTCTTATAAGACCTAACGTCTCATCTAACTAAAGTAAATTATTAATATGTCTTTGTTATGTTATTCTGTGTCCTAATTTTTTAATTCATACATATAGTATTTTTAAAACAAATCTAATCCAATAAGCTTTGATTTTTTTTCTTCTTTCTCTCCTTTTATATATAAATAGTAGAAAGAGAGAATGATGCTGAGAATCGAATCCAAACTCTCATGACACAGAGTCAAAGCATTTTGTATTTTTCATGTCATCAAAGGGTTGTGAGCTCCCCCGCTCATTAGGGGAGGTGCTTGTGTACTATAACTTAGTTGTTGATATTATTTTTAGAATTTAGAGATAGTTGTTTTAATTTAAGGTTTAGGGTTATAATTTAGGGATAGTTGTTTCAATTACTCTAAAAACTAAACCATAACCTATAAATCTTAAATTATAACCCTAAACCTTAAATTAAAACAACTATCTCTAAATTTTAACCCCCTACACCTAAACCTCTAAACCCTATACCCTAAATAAACCCCTATACCCTAAAACTAAGGCGCTTGTGAAAACTTTTAGTTTCCACCGCCAGTGTATAGGATATTAATCCATATATAAATAGGGGAAAGATATTATTTTGATGAAAGATTTTGGATTGAAAAAAACTTTAAATACATAAGTAAAGTTTACACGAGTCTTTTAATTTTATGGGTTAAGAATGTAGTTTAGTGGTTTAGGTTTTAAGATTTAAAATTTAAAGTTAGTGTTTATAATTTATGGTTTAGAATTTAGTAATCTAAAATTTACGTTTATAGTACAAATATACAAGCTTGTGTAAAATATTTTTACAGCTTATATATTAAAATTAAACTCTTTTGGATTTGTGGTTTTTGTCTTATTTCAGTGATTTTTTTTCCTTTTCAAATCTAATCAATCAAAACAAAAAAAAATCTTTTTTTTCTCTCTTTTCTCTCATCAAAACCTAATCACATTTCCATTTTTTATTGTCTACAATAATTTTTTGTCAACCATCAATCATTTTTTTCTCTTTTTGTTTTTTATGTTTTTTGTTGACAACAATATATGTGTCAACATTAATCATTTTCTCTTCATCTTCCTATCTTTTCTTTCTTTTTTTCTTCATCATCTTTTCTTATTTCTTCGTTGACATTACTTTTCTTTCTTCTCTATCCATCCTCTTGTCTCGTGCTGTTATTTTTCTTTTCTCATTACTCTTTTGATTGTGGGGTTTTTCTTATGCTATTGTTTGTTTATTTTTTTTAAATTTTTATATTTTTTCAAACGGCTTCTTTTAGTAGGTGTCGAACTAATTTTTAAGTACCTGACTTTCTTGTGGAACGGTCTTCATTAATGATTAAAGGGGTTGAAATTACTCATAAATGACTTTCCCGGTAATGTATGAACTCGTTCCTCATTGGTATGATGGAAGACTTTGTTTCATTAATGTAAACCTTTGAGAGTCACCGATTCAATCATTGCCTCCATCTTTAGTTTCCATGAAAAATTTGAGAAAGGATAATAATAATAAATTTTTATCTCTCTTCTCTCCAAATTTATTTCTTTCAAATATAACAATAATTTAACTTAAATATTTCTTTCTTTCTTTTTGTTGATGGTCTAAAATTAGAGATTATGACTCGCATCCTTTCTGATTTGAATAGAGAGTCACAAAATAATAGATAGAACGTAACAATGATTGTGAATTTTAAAGACAGATTTTGAGTCATTAGTGTCGATCCTCATAAAGGAGAGAATCAACTTCCTTTTATACTCAAATACAACAAAATATGTAACCCCCGTAGCCCGGCCTAGACGGCTGACCCGAACTACGAAGATTACACGGGGAAAACCAAAGTCAACCTTGATTAACGACCTTTTTTTTTCTTTTTAAACTTGTCTAGATGCACATTAAACCTAGGCATACTCTTGAGATAAGCATACTCAAAAATCACAGCAATCGGAAAACAATAAGGGACTCAATTGCACAAAATACGAATTTAGGGACCAATTTGTAAATTCTGGAAATTAAGAGGACTTTACCAAATTTTAAGTTACCATTATGAAATTAGTCATGTTTCATGCCTCTCTGCCAAATTTCAACTCAAACGGACATCTCAAACTCAAGCAATTGCACATACGAGAATCAGGACTAAAACGTAAAGCTTGTAAACCTCAATTGACCATAGTTTCGAAACTTTGCCCCAAAGTTTCGAAACTTTGGCTGGCAGTGGCCTCTGGAATCCAAAAATTTGCAAAGGTTTCGAAACTTTACCCCTAGTTTCGAAACCTAGATGCAGGGGAGCATATATTGCTTAATTCTAATGACTTCCTATGGTAAAAACACATTAGAATCATACATAGCCATACATATGAGCTTAAAAGAGGCTAAAAGCACACAACACCAACCACCCAAGTCTAGATACATACGTCCTAGATTAAACGTACTCCAACATACTCAAAGCATGAATATGAACCATCATACATACATGGTAAATTATACGTTAAGAACCTTTCATACATGATACTCAACATGAGCATACCTTAATCAACCAAGGAAAATCATGCATTCGATCAAAAGAAGGCAAACAAGCACATAAGGTCTCATGCTTCAACATCCATACACTTAGGCATCCTCACAAGGCATATGACCAACACACATGATAAGCAATTTAAACATCTACAGACATACATCACTCAAGCATTCATCAAGGCATGCATCATAATTGATATTTACACATCGAACAAGGCATTCAAGTGCCAAGCCAAATAAACATACATCAAAACTCGAATCAACAATACCTATCCCATTGCTTAACTATTACAACCTTTCAATTTATAAATCATACATTGAGCTCACCGAAAGCAACACTTGAAGACCTTTCCTTTCCCTTGCCACCCACAAGCTATTTATCTGCATTGTCGAACAAAAGAGAGCGTAAGCATAAAAGCTTAGTGAGGGTAAGCTCATAAAACAAACCTTCGACAATACAGGGTCCAAGCTCGAGCAATTATCATGATGAAATACATGACTTTATCTTCGATCCACATGAACCAAAATGAACATGATGCATGAACATATAATCAACATTATGTCATGCTCAACATCTCATAATCTCAACTTACAAAGATATGTATATATATACCTCAATGCATTAACCAAATCATATATCACTTCACATTTGAAATTCACATTTCATATCACATTGATACACATATCAATTCATATTAGCATGTATGCATGATCTCATATTGGCATAAACATACTTTCTCATATTGGCACCTAGCTATGACTCGAATACGCGGATAACATGTTGGAACGCATTTTCCAACATCAACCTTACCTCGGTGGGATTACACTCATCACCGGGCTTGCATGGACGGGATTCCACTCATCGCCACATGCCCTACGGATGGGATTCCACTCATCATCACGTAGAATATATATAAATTTCCGGTGGAATATTACATCACCGTACTCCTCCTTGGTGCCTTAACGCCACCAAGGCCACGTACGTTTTGACTCAATTTGTGTGCACACTCATCCTAATGATCGATCATTGTACCCAAGCATACTAGTGCCAATATTAATCAAATTCCACAACCTTTGATATTCAGAGTCATAATATGGCATCTTACATCATATTAAGCTCAACATCAAATATCTCAACAACATAATATCATTTTCAAGAGTCATAATATGGCATCTTACATCATATTAAGCTCAACATCAAATATCTCAACAACGTATTATCATAATGTCATGTTCAAGAGTAATAATATGGCATCTTACATCATATTAAACTCAACATCATCATACACAATTTACAATCCAAACCACATGCATAGCAATGCATCAAACCATGCCTCAACAACATGTATAACACATTATACATAATCATCTTAACACAATTCATCATGAGGCATAACATTAATTAAAGAGATCATCCAATGTCTCTAATTAAAGCTTAGGATTAGACTACCACCCTAATCCTAACTCTAGGTGAGTCTATCACTCTCAACCTAGTCCACATGCTCGAACCAATTGTTCAAAACCATTTAAAATATTTTAACCACTCACCGACTACTTCATTAGCACAAGCCGACAAGCCTACCAAGCATCCAAGTTTCCGGATTCGATCCCGATGCTTCTCCGGTGTTTCCTCTTGTTTCTAGTCAATCAAAACACAACCATTACTCATAATTCAATGCTAAATTTCAGCCACCATTCCAATCCATAAACACAAGCCACACTTCAACAATTTCCAACTCAAACAATCACCAACTTTCCCATTTTCGTACTCATTTATTACCCAGCAGAAAACTATATTTTCAATCATCCAAATGACATCAAAATGGTCCCAAATCACTTTCCTAACATCCCTAAACCATCAGCCCTTCAACCTAACTCTAAAACTCACCAAAATTCAAGTTTTAGACACTTCAAAAATAGCCACAAATACCCATTTCGGATTTTCACCCAAAATCACTCATTTTAACATATTATGTGTATTTTAAGGTGACTAACTCAAAACTCAACTTAATAATTCAAAATCAATTGAAAAACTCACTAAAAACTCAAATTTTCATTAAACTTGAAAATCACAAAAGTGGGTAGTTTCGAGATATAAAGCTATGTAAACATAGAGGATGAAGAGGAGAGTTCAAATATGTAATTACCTTCAAAAACGCCCTTGAATTGATGAAGAAATTAAAGGAAATAGTAATGAGGGTTTGGGAGAGTTTGAAGAAGATATGAACGGTGAAGAAGAAAGAAAATGAGAAAGATGATAACTTTATCTTATGATAAGGTTGTCATTATTTTTATTTTGGTTAAATTACCAAAATGATCCCTCCCTTTCTTTCTAAACTCAATTTGCTCACACTAAGGTCAATTTGATTAAAATAAATTTTACCGACTCGAACCAACTAACCCGACTAACTTCTAGCCCCAAAACACGGGTGTTACAACTCTCCCCCACTTAAGAAATTTCGTCCCCGAAATTCCTCGAACATGAAGAGTCACTGAAACATACTCCTCATCACTCTCCTTCTCACCACAACATACTCACCAATTCGGTAGACTTACCACCCGTCTATCGATATCTGATGCTAAGATCTCAACGGTTCTTTCAAGGCATGTCGGCTTTAAACTCAACTCGATCTCTTCTACGAACATAGCACAGAACATGTCTGACTCACACTCCCGAATCATAGATACACAAATCACATCACAAACCCCTTTCTAATTCTGGTGGTAACCGCAACAGATAAACAACAGAATTAGCCCAATTCATAATCTCATACAACACTGTTTGAATACTCGACCCATAACTTTCTCTAACTGACCATCTGACTTCAACCGATAACCAAACACTATACAGACAACTTCAAAAATCTAGTCGAAAACTCGAATCTCTATCGGTCACTATCGATCTCAAAACTCTGTACAACTCACACTCTTGCCAAGGCACAACTCTGCTATTTTATCCACGGTAGAAGTAACGTGAACGTGTATAAAGGATCACATACAGTGCAGCTAACATTGATTACTCAACTAAGTTTTCACTGAGGAAATCGGAGGCGAATCAGACACAAGATCTCCTGAATCTATTACTCACTTCCAATACGAATCTCTCGCGGATGTAATAAACTAAAAGAAGATTGATGTTCGATCTTGACACACTGGCAATTTACACACTTACTTTCATACTGAACCACATCATCCATCAACTCAATTCAAAAGTACTCATCTTCAACCCACAATATGTCTTCATACTACTTTGATGCAATACAAATGAACTGCCGCGTGCTTCGGCCCACACAATACGTCTCAAAACACTATGTCTTGCACGCGAGGTGCCAAGAACCTGTCTTGCAACTGTTTCTTTTTAATTATTCTAACTCAAAGTAGGCTCAACCCGAAACTCGATCACAGAAGCACTATCACTTAACAAATTGAATCCGACAATTATAGCTCACAACTCAACTACTATTCTAACAACAATTACAACTCGGAACATCGGTTACTACATTGACTCTCTTCGGATGGTACTCAATCCCGATTTTACAGTCTTCAAGCAGTTCTAACACTTTATGCACTTCAAGTTGCAACTCTTCCTAAGTCTTCATTTTTTTTAAGTTCAGATGATATGTACATACATACTGCATATTTCCTACTACACAAGCTTGTCCCCAAGTCTTCGAAGCAAGTACAACTGATCAAGGAACTCGGGAAAATATTCTGCTCAATATCTCTATAAGGTAACTAACGCACTAGTCAAGCGAGGCGGCATAACTCGGAACTCAAAGTGATCATATATTGCCCCAAAAGCTGTCTTCATTACTTCAATTTTTTTCTCACTTCCAACTGGTAATAATTGGATCTCAAATTAATCTTCGGAAAGACTGAAGCACCCACTAACTGATCAATAAATCGCTGACACTTGGAAACGGATACTAATCATTCACTGCCACTGGTTTCAACTGTCTGAATCTAACCACATCCTCGTACTGCCACTCTCACTTCTTCACAAATTGTGATGTCATCCTCTAATATGGCGTACTAGGCCTAATGAACCTATGGTCTAACAAACATCATAGTTGATTCTTCAACACTCTCAATTCTTTCGGGAACTATAAGACACAGAAAAATCAAAGCAGAAGCAAACTCGGAGACGGTATCAATAATAAGCTCTTCTTCTCTGTCAGGAGACAAACCAGGCAATTCTTCCAAACAATTCTAGGAAGAATCACAAACCATTTTAACCTTCTGCGGTCTAATCTTCATTCAAAATTAAATTCATTACACTTGGTAAGCAAGCCTGCCATCTAAACTCAATAAATCTTCGACCTCCACAGCTGGATCAACATTCGACAATAAGTTCACCTCCTCACCTACTACTACAGTCACACAGGAATCTGCAACTTCAAGGCAACTCTCTCTTTGTCTCAACGTATACACTAACTCTGTGCTCTTCAAGCCAAATCTTGTCAAAACGTACCTCAAAACTGTAGGAAGACGATCAGTTCACATCTACTACATACACATGACCCTGAACCATCAACAAACATCTTCTGCACTTTTTTTTTGACCACCACTATCTCACCACAAGGTCTAGTCACATGTGTCCCTACTTCCAAGGTCTCAACACGTACATCAAATTTTCTTACATGCTCACACAAAAGGAAGTATCCGTGGAAATTGCAACTACACCTGTGTACAGCTGATAGTCTTCGACCCTCTTGTTTTCATACTGGTTCTTCAACAAAATCTGATTCTTCTAGAATATTCTTAGAGCATCTCGAAACTTCAAAATTTGATTCTGATCACATACAAACAGTCATGCTGGACTTGCTCTACCTCTAACAAACAACCTAGAGTCAAAACTCAAGACTCCATTCTCAACTCAACTATATCGGAAGTGACTTCATCTCTTTCGCTTGCTGAAACACAACTCAACGTACACCGACCCAACCACACAAACTAGCTCCCACTCGCGAACACTAACTGGCTGTCTTGCATTAAAATCATAGGTTGAACCCCAACGGTCACCAACTAACACTTCTGAATTTTCAGATTACACAAACGAGACCCTTACCCTGATTTCGCCTCAAAGAACTAAGATACTCATACTTGCCTCTAACACTTCACTGGGCACATTCAAACTTTGTATGCTTGCTAACAATATACAGAAGTGCAGACTCAGAATCAATCAGAAGGGAAAAAGCTCAAAACTGTACCAAATGCTTACCTACTATATCATCGATAACACTCTGACTCCCACTCATAGGTCGTCACCTCTTTCACCACTAACACCAGAAACGATCACATCGTTCCTCATCAACAGGAACCAACCCACATACACACTAACTCAGTCAACCAAATTGTACCTCAACTCCGGCACAACCATACCTCCCTAACCAAGATGATGGACTCCCTCAACATCATTCACATTTTCAGAACCCACAGTTTCCACTTACCGATTCACAGTCAACGCCTTGGCCTCAAACTTACCAAAAAGTAATAAACTAACAACAACAACAACACATTAACATACAAACTGGGTTAGCAAAGGAAAAGGTCCAAGTGGCTCAAGTATGATTTCCTCACTTAAAATCTCTTTTTCCGATGTAATAGAAGCAATGGGACTCTACTCAATATGCTTCAAGCAACTCAACACACATACATGCTCAATCATGCATATTACAAGGCATACTTGCTAAACAAGCAAACATATGCGTACAATCAAACAACATACCTTCTCCATCGAACAATCACACATCACCGCATACATGGGTAATGAGCAACATGCTTTTAAACAAACAATCAACATACTTGTCACACAAGCAATCATACTTACAAAGCAAGCAATCATTCATTACAGCATACTCGAATAACAAGCAACATGCTTACATGATAAGCAAACACCGTGCATATCAATCATAAAACACAACTTACTTCACTTACCTGCCCAAGGTTTCGGAAACCTTAAGCTCTGATACCAACAAATGTAACCCCCGTAGCCCGGCCTAGACGGCTGACCCGAACTACGAAGATTACACGGGGAAAACCAAAGTCAACCTGAAAGTCAACCTTGATTAACGACCCTTTTTTTTCTTTTTAAACTTGTCTAGATGCACATTAAACCTAGGCATACTCTTGAGATAAGCATACTCAAAAATCACAGCAATCGGAAAACAATAAGGGACTCAATTGCACAAAATACGAATTTAGGGACCAATTTGTAAATTCTGGAAATTAAGAGGACTTTACCAAATTTTAAGTTACCATTATGAAATTAGTCATGTTTCATGCCTCTCTGCCAAATTTCAACTCAAACGGACATCTCAAACTCAAGCAATTGCACATACGAGAATCAGGACTAAAACGTAAAGCTTGTAAACCTCAATTGACCATAGTTTCGAAACTTTTCCCCAAAGTTTCGAAACTTTGGCTGGCAGTGGCCTCTGGAATCCAAAAATTTGCAAAGGTTTCGAAACTTTACCCCTAGTTTCGAAACCTAGATGCAGGGGAGCATATATTGCTTAATTCTAATGACTTCCTATGGTAAAAACACATTAGAATCATACATAGCCATACATATGAGCTTAAAAGAGGCTAAAAGCACACAACACCAACCACCCAAGTCTAGATACATACGTCCTAGATTAAACGTACTCCAACATACTCAAAGCATGAATATGAACCATCATACATACATGGTAAATTATACGTTAAGAACCTTTCATACATGATACTCAACATGAGCATACCTTAATCAACCAAGGAAAATCATGCATTCGATCAAAAGAAGGCAAACAAGCACATAAGGTCTCATGCTTCAACATCCATACACTTAGGCATCCTCACAAGGCATATGACCAACACACATGATAAGCAATTTAAACATCTACAGACATACATCACTCAAGCATTCATCAAGGCATGCATCATAATTGATATTTACACATCGAACAAGGCATTCAAGTGCCAAGCCAAATAAACATACATCAAAACTCGAATCAACAATACCTATCCCATTGCTTAACTATTACAACCTTTCAATTTATAAATCATACATTGAGCTCACCGAAAGCAACACTTGAAGACCTTTCCTTTCCCTTGCCACCCACAAGCTATTTATCTGCATTGTCGAACAAAAGAGAGCGTAAGCATAAAAGCTTAGTGAGGGTAAGCTCATAAAACAAACCTTCGACAATACAGGGTCCAAGCTCGAGCAATTATCATGATGAAATACATGACTTTATCTTCGATCCACATGAACCAAAATGAACATGATGCATGAACATATAATCAACATTATGTCATGCTCAACATCTCATAATCTCAACTTACAACGATATGTATATATATACCTCAATGCATTAACCAAATCATATATCACTTCACATTTGAAATTCACATTTCATATCACATTGATACACATACCAATTCATATTAGCATGTATGCATGATCTCATATTGGCATAAACATACTTTCTCATATTGGCACCTAGCTATGACTCGAATACGCGGATAACATGTTGGAACGCATTTTCCAACATCAACCTTACCTCGGTGGGATTACACTCATCACCGGGCTTGCATGGACGGGATTCCACTCATCGCCACATGCCCTACGGATGGGATTCCACTCATCATCACGTAGAATATATATAAATTTTCGGTGGAATATTACATCACCGTACTCCTCCTTGGTGCCTTAACGCCACCAAGGCCACGTACGTTTTGACTCAATTTGTGTGCACACTCATCCTAATGATCGATCATTGTACCCAAGCATACTAGTGCCAATATTAATCAAATTCCACAACCTTTGATATTCAGAGTCATAATATGGCATCTTACATCATATTAAGCTCAACATCAAATATCTCAACAACATAATATCATTTTCAAGAGTCATAATATGGCATCTTACATCATATTAAGCTCAACATCAAATATCTCAACAACGTATTATCATAATGTCATGTTCAAGAGTAATAATATGGCATCTTACATCATATTAAACTCAACATCATCATACACAATTTACAATCCAAACCACATGCATAGCAATGCATCAAACCATGCCTCAACAACATGTATAACACATTATACATAATCATCTTAACACAATTCATCATGAGGCATAACATTAATTAAAGAGATCATCCAATGTCTCTAACTAAAGCTTAGGATTAGACTACCACCCTAATCCTAACTCTAGGTGAGTCTATCACTCTCAACCTAGTCCACATGCTCGAACCAATTGTTCAAAACCATTTAAAATATTTTAACCACTCACCGACTACTTCATTAGCACAAGCCGACTAGCCTACCAAGCATCCAAGTTTCCGGATTCGATCCCGATGCTTCTCCGGTGTTTCCTCTTGTTTCTAGTCAATCAAAACACAACCATTACTCATAATTCAATGCTAAATTTCAGCCACCATTCCAATCCATAAACACAAGCCACACTTCAACAATTTCCAACTCAAACAATCACCAACTTTCCCATTTTCGTACTCATTTATTACCCAGCAGAAAACTATATTTTCAATCATCCAAATGACATCAAAATGGTCCCAAATCACTTTCCTAACATCCCTAAACCATCAGCCCTTCAACCTAACTCTAAAACTCACCAAAATTCAAGTTTTAGACACTTCAAAAATAGCCACAAATACCCATTTCGGATTTTCACCCAAAATCACTCATTTTAACATATTATGTGTATTTTAAGGTGACTAACTCAAAACTCAACTTAATAATTCAAAATCAATTGAAAAACTCACTAAAAACTCAAATTTTCATTAAACTTGAAAATCACAAAAGTGGGTAGTTTCGAGATATAAAGCTATGTAAACATAGAGGATGAAGAGGTGAGTTCAAATATGTAATTACCTTCAAAAACGCCCTTGAATTGATGAAGAAATTAAAGGAAATAGTAATGAGGGTTTGGGAGAGTTTGAAGAAGATATGAACGGTGAAGAAGAAAGAAAATGAGAAAGATGATAACTTTATCTTATGATAAGGTTGTCATTATTTTTATTTTGGTTAAATTACCAAAATGATCCCTCTCTTTCTTTCTAAACTCAATTTGCTCACACTAAGGTCAATTTGATTAAAATAAATTTTACCGACTCGAACCAACTAACCCGACTAACTTCTAGCCCCAAAACACGGGTGTTACAAAATAGTAGTTGTCTTTGATAATCACCAATATATAATTACGAGTAAAAGTAAGCAAATGCTCTTAACTAAAGAAAATTTTAAGGAGCTTTTATCCGGCGGCCAGCTACTTTGATTTTGAGCGGCTGGCCTCTTTGTCCCCCACCCTTTACTTTTTTCCTTTGTCTTTTCTTCCTTTGTTGAGATTTTTTTCTCCTTTCGATTTTGTTTTTGTTGCTTTCCTCTGGTTGGTTTGGTGGATGTTGGTGTCTTTGCTAGCCACAATTCAAACTCGGGAGCACTTTTGAAAAGAAAAAGCCAGGGCTTTCATGGTGACCCGAGTTAAGAAGTACGGAGTGGAGGACCTCTTTCGTCTCCCATTTTCTCCTCCTCATTCTTTCTCCTTCTACAATTATATTCGACGTTTCTCCGATCCTCTCGGAAGTCCTTTTGGCATGATATTTTCGGTTGTTGGTGCATGCACATGAAATGTGATCTTGAAGGCTTTGACTTTCTTTCAGTTGCTCATTCAAAAGTTCTTTTTTCTCTGAGTGGTAGAGCAGATAAGATGAGCTATGTCTTCATCGGCCAAAATGGCATGACTCTTGCTCGTATTGTCACCCTAGTGCTTAGATTCAACGGTAGTGCCCTTTGTGGTTGTCTCCTTATCCCTGATTAGTGGATCTTCAATAGATTCGGGCGGCTAACTCCTTTCTCCAAGCCCTTAAGCTTCAAGAATATGGTTTATGTTATTCCTCCAATTGTATTTTAATTTTTCTGTTGGTTTATGCTCAAAATTTTATTTTCTTGTTTGTTTATGAACTTTTATGGTTTTTGGTGTATGTTTGATGCTTGATTAATATTTTTTCCTTGTTAATAATAAAAAATTCCTTTTATACTCCATGTTGTCATGTGACAACTAATAATAGGAGGATAAGGATTGTCGACTACAATAGACAACCTGGAGTCATCATATAGCATATCTTACTTGTAATGCTTATCTATCACCCGTCTAACCTATTTGTCTAATGGTAAGGCGACTGAATTATTGAATTTATCAGTCATTGTCTCATCCATCAATTATCAGGTGGTTCCTAATCCTAACCTAATTTATCATGTTTATCATGTGTTTATTACTTTTGGCATAGATTTGTCTGTATAGAATGACTATTAATTATACTAACCATGACATAAAAAAATATCATTTATGTCGTGACTCGACCCAACTCTTAAAATTGGGTCATGACATAATTAATCCAACTTTCACTCTTCTTTCTAAAAGTTGAATAGTATAATTTGAATATTCTAACACTATTGAAGGTTTCAATAGTATCAATTTTTTTGCTATTAGAGTTTTCTAGCAATTATAGTGAAATTTCGAATACTATTTAAGCCCTTCCTCAATAGGCATATCCTTGTCACCAACCTAAATGAAGGGTAAAATTCATTGTTATCACTATTTATGAGGGATGAGTCTACCACGTGCGACGAACACCGATGAACACCACTAATGATGAACACCGATGAACACCATTAAATTAATTAATAAAGATTTAAAATTTTAAGGACCCATAATACAATTAAGAATTATTTTTAAAAATTCAATTAAATTATTTTTTATATATATTAAAATTTTATTTTTTTAATAAGGGTAAACTATATATTTAGTACCTCACCTATTTTCGTATTTCTATTGAACCTTCATTATTTAAATATTATTTTAATTTGACCCTATTCTTTATAAAAAAATAATTTAACCCTTAACCATCAACCTAAAACCCTAACCTATTAAAACTTAAACCCTTAAACTCTTAAACCTATACCCTAAACCATATACCATTAAAAATAATTTCACCATCGTCGATTCAATTCAATGAATTGTTGAATTCTACTTAAAAAATTCAATTAAATTATTTTTAATGACAGGATGCTGAGCATCAATTATTTTCATTAGCTAATCCGAAACAAACCCAACACAAAAAATATTGAAGTGATTTCTTGAGCAAGGATTTCGAGTTGTCGTTTTAACTTGTTTTATAACATGTTTGTTCTTGGTTCCTTTCGTTCTTAACGAATGATCCATGCAATAATCATTGTGCCTAAAATACAAGAAATTCAGGACTTTGAGCTTCTGCGGAAAATTGCCGGATGCCAAGATTATATGGCCCAAGAAAATTTTGAGATGTGGTGTTGGTTATACCCTGTAGCTTTTACATTATCGAGTGATCGGATGAAGGCAATGTGGAATTCTACATCGCCAAAGTGGATAGAAGGATTTATAACAAAGGAAGAAGCTGAACTCTCACTTCAAGGTCCTAGAGGACATTTATACTTAATTAGGTTTCCTACTTCAAGGAGTTGGCCCCACCCAGACGCTGGTAACTTAGTTGTGACATATGTTGGAAATGATTATGCTCTCCACAACCGGCTGCTTTCCCTTTATCATATATACTTAATGTACAAATATATGTGATATTAGAAGCCGAGGTAGTACCATATCGATACTGTAAACCGGCATTGTTCTGATGATATTCATTTGCCATACATGTTGACAAGAAATCAATTTTGAAAAGCTTTTTTTTTTCTTGTAAATTTGATCACTTTGTTGTCAATGGCATCCGTTCTTTATGTTTTTGAAGTATTTTTGCCCGACATGTATTCGAATATAGATACAAAGTACGAGAGTATGATCTCCCTAATATATACAAAAATTTAGATATCCGTAAACAGATTCGAGTCCATTCGAAACTCGTATGAATAAATATACCAACGAGAAACTACAAACAAATAGAATACAAAGGATCTATAATATCACAAAAATCCCAAAGGAACAAACTTCATCCGCCAAGGAAATTCCGGAGTTACTGAATTTCTTGTATTTTAGGCACAATGATTATTGCATGGATCATTCGTTAAGAACGAAAGGAACCAAGAACAAACATGTTATAAAACAAGTTAAAACGACAACTCGAAATCCTTGCACAAGAAATCACTTCAATATTTTTTGTGTTGGGTTTGTTTGGGATTAGCTAATGGAAATAATTGATGTTCAGCATCCGGTCATTAAAAATAATTTAATTAATTTTTTTTAGGAGAATTCAACAATTCATTGAATTGAATTGAATCGATGATGGTGAAATTATTTTTAATGGTATATGGTTTATGGTATAGGTTTAAGAGTTTAAGGGTTTAAGTTTTAATAGTTTAGGGTTTTAGGTTGATGGTTAAGGGTTAAATTATTTTTTTATAAAAAATAGGGTCAAATTAAAATAATATTTAAATAATGAGAGTTCAATAGAAATACGAAAATAGGTGAGGTACTAAATATATAGTTTACCCTTATTAAAAAAAAATAAAATTTTAATATATATATAAAATAATTTAATTGAATTTTTAAAAATAATTCTTAATTTTATTATGGGTCCTTAACATTTTAAATCTTTATTAATTAATTTAATGATGTTCATCGGTGTTCATCATTAGTGGTGTTCATCGGTGTTCGTCGCACGTTGTAGAATTTTCCATTTATGAGACTTAAATTATTATTATTATTTTAAATTCTGAATTTCGTACCATTTCACAAATGTTACAATATAGCTTATAAAAAATGAGATAATTATATGTTTGTATTATTTTTACAATAAATTTTAAGTTTTCATAAGAAGAAAGAAATCAACTATTAATCTAGATCTGTATGATTTTTTATGGCAATTTTTTGACCCTTTATACCAAACGGACTAGATCTTGGCATAAACTTAAAATCGGACAAAAAATATAACTAAATCCCCCAAAAATCTCATCTATGATAAAGGAATGAAGATTTTTTTTTAGGTTGGACATAAACTCAGTAGCTATCAACGATGAGTCAATTGAAGGAATCTTGGCATAAACAATAATAAAGTAATTAAAATAAAATAATCAACAGAAATTGCACAGTATGAAAAAGAAGGATTTTAAAAAATATATATTTTTTATATTTTGAGATCCATAAAAAATTTTAATCTAAACATTAGATTTAAAAAATTAAACATAAAAAATTGGAAATGGAGATGAAAAATTACCTGGAGAAAGAGTGGGGTTGGACATGGTGTCAGATTCTTTCAATTGACTCATGTTGATAGCTACTGAGTTGAAGTGTTTTTTTTAGAACAAATATTTGGAGGTCGAAAATGAGGAAATGGCCACTCAAATTGTTTATAAAATAAATTGGAAATATCTGTAACTAATTTCTGTTCCAATTTTGGTAATTAGCACCTTTTCTAGGGTAAACTATATAAGTAGTCACCAAATTTTTAGGGTGCTTTAATTTTAGTGACTAAAATTTTAATTTGTTTTCATTAAAGTCATTGTTGTTAAAGAACGCTGACGTGGCTGTTAACTTCTTGTTTAACAGAAAGTTAAAGTCCGTGACTTCAATGAAAATGATTAAAAGTTTAGTAACTAAATTGCATATTTTAAATCCAATAATCAAAATAAAAGTGTTCTAAAAGTTCAGTGGCTAGTTATGTAGTTACCCTTTTTCTAATTATTACTTATTTTTATTGTTGAGAATTTAAGAAAATGGGTTGTCTAAAAAACACAGTCACAAAATCCAAAAAAGTAGGTGAAATATTATTTTTTAAAGAAAAAAGGCAGATTCTCACCAAAATAATTTAATTCTCCCTTATCTTATTTGGAAGGCTTACTCAGGTCTTTCCTGTTTTTGTTGTAATATTTGGAAGGTAAATATGTGCATCCAATGCACTTGATTTAAATTTTAAATTCTTTTAATTTGTATTTTTAGATTTAAATTATTTTTTGTATTTCCAAATCATCCAAACGTTAATAATTTTTAAATTATATTATTCAAATTAGACACACAAATTTGATTTGTTATTCAGATAGACACTCAAATTAATACTTACCTTAAAAGCCATTTTTCTGTTCAAATTAATACTTACCTTAGACGATTTAAGCTAAATTTAGTTATCAATTTAAACATAAATATCAAGTATAAAATTTTAGTTAGACAAAAAATAAATATCAAATTAAATCTTAAATTCAAATTCAAATACCTAATTTAAACTAAAAATAATATATGTCAAATTATGCATTAAAATCAAATTTAAATATTAAAACATATATTTTTACTGAAATTCACTAATATTATGTGAGTTCGAATCACAATATCTCAGTTTAATAAGAAAAATATACATTTTTACTCTTGAACAATGATTGAAACATGGGTGGACTGCATGTTCCCAACCTGGCATGCTTACAAGAAAGACTGATAAAAGTATCTAAAACTAAAATTCAATGTGGTTAAGTGCATGTTCTCCACGTGTCATAACGGAAATAGGAAGTTACGAATTAATCTGCACCGTATAAAATCAACAACAATATGATCTTGTGCATTAAGACACTAGGTCCAGAGAAAGACCGAGAGGGGTTGAATAGGACGGTCGCCCTCTCTAAAATTAAAAAAATATATATAAATTTTCTATATGTTTCTTATTGGAAACCTATTTTCGCCGTCCTAAAATTTTATAAGTTCGTCGTCCTAACATAAAACTTTGCGTCTGTTCCTGAGTCTAGATCCCTTAAATAAAATTAGGAGTTTAAATCCGATAATTATACCAAAAATGTACCGTATAAAAAAAAAAGTAAACAAAAAAACAAAACTAGAGCTAATATTTGAATCTAGGGGCTAGCAGCTCCGCCCCTATAAAATTTGTCGATTTTTTTTTTAATTTGATCGTTATAATTCATGTATAAAAAATATGATCATTTGTTTTTAGCCTCCAAAAATGCCAAGTATCATATACCAATATTGAGAAAGATTAGGCCAATAAATTGTATTTTAATTTTGTATAAAGTAATTCAGTACAATATTTCTTTCACCTTTCAAATGAACATTTGTTCCTTGTTTTCACTGTCTTACTTCAATGTCTATAACAACTGCATTTTTAATCATGTAAATATCATATATTTACCAGACGAGTATGCCGAATATTGATTAAATTCTTTTGTTTGAATCAGAATATCTATCGTCGATAACAACAACTAATTTTCTCACCACAAATATTTATACTAAAAGATAAACAGCTGACCATAAATTAACAACTCATTTTATTTTCAATTGAGATCAATCTTTTCATCCTCCACCTTGTAAAAAGACATTCATTTTGATCATGGAAGTATTATAATTCTTGAGAAAAAATGTTATAATTGAAGGACACCATTTTGGGAATGTAAGAGCGAATATAAATGTGATGGGTTGATACTTATTTATTCAAACATTTAGTAAAAATCGAGTGAATTTACATTGGCAATATAAGTGATCGTATATAATATCTAGAAAGAAGAAAATTTTAAAATGAGTTAATTAAATAATTACAAAGGAAAGATAAAAGATTAGTTATGGGTCTCAAGTATAAGGCATATGGTGAAAATAAATTGTTGTTCTACTTCATAAATTTTAAATCTTGATATTTTTATTAAAAGTCAGCCTATCGTGCACACAAATCAACAAACATTTTTAATCAAAAGTCTCATTTTTAATAAATATTACAGAGCCTTTGAATCTTCGAGCAGTGTCATTTCTGAGTCTGGGCAAAACAGATACATGCCCCGGGCCCAATTATTTTTTAGTACAACTTGTTATAAGGGTTCAATTTTCCAATACTTGTTAAGGTCGATTATTTTCAATATTAATTATTAGGAGCACAAGTTTTTTTTTCAACACTTGTTAATAGGGTCTCATTTTTTTTCTAATATTTGTTATTATGGGTCTACTTTTAAAATTGATTTTTTTCTAATATTTGTTATTAGGGTTTCATTTTTCTCAATACTTGTCAGTAGTGGCCCAATTTTTTTTCAATATTTATTATTAGAGACATACTCTTACAATTTATTTTTTTCACCACTTGTTATTAGGAGTCTATTTTTTAAAATACTTATTATAAAAACATACTATTTAAATTTATTTTTTTCCATACGAGCACTACAAGAAAATATATTTTTAGTGACATTAAAACAGGTCATTAAAAGTATTAAACAAAATTTTTATGGCAACTTTAATTTTTTTATAATTGTTATTATTACTACTAAAATCAACAATTTACATATAGTATAGAGACTAATAAAAATATTTTACCTTTGACAAACTAGTTTATGGAAACTTCAGTTTTTTATAATTGTTATTATTACTACTATTATAAAAATAAATTTATTACTGTAAAAATATTTATTTTTTATTGGTGACAAAATTTATCACAATAAAAAGTAAAATTTTAAGTGACAAGCAATTTATGTGTCACAACAAATATCAAATAATAGTGATTACTTTATATATCGTCACTATCATGTGTCAAAGTTTAGTGACAATGAAATTTGTGTCACGGTTATAGACGTGTAGTGAGAATTTAATTGTGAAAAAATATAATTGTCACAATTACTGCTACAACAATGACCAAATAAAAATACATCATAATTTAGTTATACTAATAGTGTCACACAAAAAAATTGTCACAAAAATTTAATATTTGTGATCAATTTACTCATCGACACTGCTAATTTGTCACTAAAAACCTATATTGTTGTAGTGGAGGCTTAATTTTAAAATTCACTCTCAAATCACTAAAATTTCAGAAAATGAAAGATGTTGTCTTCTGCACTCTATAATTTTTTTATTCAAATGTAGTGTATGCATAATTTGACAAGAAGTGAATACACTATAAATCGATACGGCCCAGCCAAAACTGAGCTCTGCAGGCAAGACCGTATCGATACGGCCCTTAGGCGTACCGATACGCTCTGCTCTGCAACTCCACCATTTTCAACTTGGTGACCCCAAACCCGACACTAGATGCATTTTTAGACTCGCCGATACACATACAAACATACATGCATCAAAATTACAACCGAGACTTAGCTTACAAGGCATCGAATCTAACAAGGATTATACAAATCAAATAGTCCATGCAATTTCACCAAGAGAGCACACTTAACACACAAAAGGCCCCATACACAAGATAGTCAAGCATAAGGCATACATAGGCCAACAGCATACATGTTTAGGCATATTTCAAATAGGCAACATAACAAGCATAAACCGCAATCCATGAAGCAAAAGCATAACACAACCACGAGATTAACATGCTCAACACAAATTTCCTAAGGAGTTTGACCCCGACTCCTAAAACTCTATACCCCATTGTCTAGGCATTATTACAAAATGCAAACCATACTTGAACTAGCTTGAGAACTCCAAAAGCTCCTCCCTCGCCCGCTTGCCTCCCGAACTCTAACGATCTGCACGTTGGAAACAAAAAGAGCATAAGCCAACTAGCTTAGTGAGAGAGGCTCTACAATTCACAACATGCAGTTTTCCAAAACACGATTTATATGCAAGAAAGCAATGGATGCACAAGGGTCAATCTCAACAACAACACATGGTTTGCATAAGCACAACCATCATACACATACGGTGGGACTACACATCACCGTTTCGACTAGTGGATTTCCAATGGGACTACATATCAAAGTACTACCCTACTAGTCACTACCGATGGGACTACACATCACCGCAGTTTAGACCACCATCACGTGAGACACGAACTCAACTTGACTACACAATTAACAACTAAAAATACACTTAATGATCATGACATATAAGCATTCAACATATCACAACAACATGGGAGTAGAGAGGCTTACACACGGGTTTAGGTGACCCCTCAAGGTCCCACCCAAACCCCAAAAAGAGTCCATATCGAGCACAATGCAAAATCGATAATTCTACTCACCGTTGCTACCCAAGAGAAGATCGAAGACCAAGCTCAAGACTCCGAAATCCCCGAATTTGTCCCCGAAGCTTCACTAACCAAAATTCTTGCTTCTAAACATTCCAACACAATTGAAACAATCCCATATCAGTCCATACTCCACGATAGTCAACCCGGAATACATAACAAGCACAAGATATCAAAGTTTCCATTGAAAACAAACCCAAAATTCCAAAACCCGAGCAGCCCTTAAGCACACCTCAAAACCATTGATTTCAACCCTCAAATTACTCCCTAAAGCCTTCAAAACAATACTTACATATACCCTAACCATCAGCCCTCAAGATTCCACCTAAAACACCCCCAAAACTCAACTTAAAACCTCCCAAAAACCTCATTTTCACCAAAATCCGAAAATTCCATAAAACATTGTAAAAATCGGTTTCGTTGGACCCTTTTGGTTGTAGGCAACTCATATAACTTAAACAAATAGAAAGCTTAAGTTAAAGACCCCAAAGACAACATTTTTAATCTAAAATCCCCCAAACTTCAAATCTCAAAACATGTCTAAAAATGGAAACAAATGGTATTAACTTGTAGGGAATAACAAGGGTAAGCCAAAAACGTGTTTACCTTTGCGAAATTCTTCAAAACGTGCAAGACATTGGATGAAATAGTAACCTAAGGGGAGGGGGGTTTTGACGTTGGAGTGAATAGTAGAGAGAGGTGAAGAAGATGACTCAAGCATTATTTTAGGTTTATTTGAAATTAAAAGGCTAAAGACCCAAATACCCTTAATGAATTAAGGGAACTACAATGGATGACACCATGGCAAATTTGGGCTTGTTTTGAAAATGGTCCAACTAAATTTTATTTGTCTTAAAACCCGAGGTCCAAACCATTATTTTATTACTTAAAAATTAAGAACCGAAACCCGAACTATTTTTAAATTATTATTTGCACCCGACCCCGAACCCGGGTGTTACAATACAAATGTGATGGGATGAGACTTATTCATTCAAACATTTAGTAATAATCAAGTCAATGTAAACATGGGCAATAGAAGTGATCGTGTATAGTCTCTAGAAAGAAGAAAGTTTAAAAATAAGTTAAATTAAATAGTTATAAAGGAAAAATAAAAGATTAGTTATGGGTCTCAAGTGTAAGGCATATGCTGAAAATAAATTGTTGTCCTACTTCATAAATTTTAAATCTTGATATTTTTTTTAAAAGTTAGCTTATCGTGCACACAAGTCAAAAAAACATTTTTAATCAAAAGTCTCATTTTTAATAAATATTACAGAGCCTCTGAATTTTCGAGCAGTGTTATTTCTGAGTCTGGGCAAGAGAGATACATGCCCCGGGCCCAATTATTTTTTAGTACTACTTGTTATGAGGGTTCAATTTTCCAATACTGTCTATTATTTTCAATATTAATTATTAGGATCACGGTTTTTTTTCAGCACTTGTTATTAGGGTCCCAATTTTTTTCTAATATTTGTTATTATGGGTCTACTCTTAAAATTGATTTTTTTAATATTTGTTATTAGGATTCTATTTTTCTTAATACTTGTCAGTAGTGGCCCAATTTTTTTCAATATTTATTATTAAAGACATACTCTTACAATTTATTTTTTTCACCACTTGTTATTAGGAGCCTATTTTTTAAAATACTTATTATAGAAACATACTATTTAAATTTATTTTTTTTCATACGAGCACTACAAGAAAATGTATTTTTAGTGATATTAAAACGGGTCATTAAAAGTATTAAATAATTTTTTTATGGCAACTTCAATTTTTTATAATTGTTATTATTACTACTAAAAACAACAATTTACATATAGTATAGAGACTAATAAAAATATTTTACCTTTTGACAAACTAGTTTATGACAACTTCAATTTTTTATAATTGTTATTATTATTACTATTATAAAAATAAATTTATTATTGTAAAAATATTTATTTTTTATTGGTGACAAAATTTATCACAATAAAAAATAAAATTTTAAGTGACAAGCAATTTAAGTGTCACAACAAATATCAAATAATAGTGATCGCTTTATATATCGTCACTATCATGTGATAAAGTTTAGTGACAATGAAATTTGTGTCACGGTTATAGACGTGTAGTGAGAATTTAATTGTGAAAAAAATGTAAATGTAATCGTCACAATTACTGCTACAACATTGACCAAATAAAAATACATCATAATTAGTTATACTAATAGTGTCACACAAAAAAATTGTCACAAAATTTTAATATTTGTGACCAATTTACTCATCGACGCTGCTAATTTGTCACTAAAAAACTATATTGTTGTAGTGGAGGCTTAATTTTAAAATTCACTCTCAAATCACTAAAATTTCTGAAAATGAAAGATGTTGTCTTATGCACTCTCTAATTTTTTTTATTCAAATATAGTGTATGCATAATTTGACAAGAAGTGAATACACTATATTTGAATTAAATAAAATTTTAGGGATTTAAATAAGCAAAAATAAAATTATATTAAAAATATTAGATTAAATTATAAAAATTAGAAATAAATAGGGATCAATTTCAGATTAAATAAAAATTTTAGAGACTAAATTGAATAAAAATAATTATATTAAAAATATTAGACTAAATTATAAAAATTAAAAATAAATTGTATTTTTCAAAGCTTGATTTTCTTTTCTTTCACTTTTCTATTGTACCAAGCAATGAAGTGGAAAGAAATTTATTTTTCTTCTAGTTTTTCATCCTATCAACCAAACACACCGATAAAAAAATTATATTTTTCATTCTTTTATTTTTTCTTTTCTCTCCGCTAAACAAAGCCTATAAGAATTTCAGCTCTATATTCCATCAAATCTTAAGTCCGAGTTGGGGTTGGGAATAATAGTTCTATCCATGCAAATATATATTTTATATTTATTAGAATTTGTCACACCGATTAAAGAAAGTATTTTATGTAAAAAAAATAACTTTAGTTTAAGCAGTAAATAATTAATATATAAATTATATTGAACATGAATTTGATAATTAGATGAACAATTTTTAATTATTTTATTTAAAAACTATCAGTTTTATTTCAACAACACATTTATAATGGCCGGGCGATCGGATCATAATCAAAGGAGTGGGCGATCGGAGCAGGCCCGAGAGCGATCCCAACACCAGGTATGGACATTATTTGTGATGAATCTCCCATTACAATTGCATTGGAAGGGTGTGTGGCAGGTGTTTGACAAACATGGGAGAGTTCTGGACGTTTTCATACCCAAAAAGAAATCGAAGGAGGGAAAAAGGTTTGGGTTTGTACGAATGGGATCAAAAACCGATGCAGACAGGGTTATTGAGAGGTTGAACGGATTCAGATTGTATGAGGCTTGGATCAGGGTTTTGTATGCAAAAAGGGAGGCGAGATCAGAATATTGGAAAAAGAAACCGATGGAGAAGAAATCGAATTCGATCTCACAGAAATCAATTGCGAAAGAAGCGAACTCCACAAAGCAAAGGACGGAAACGGAGCATGAATTAGACGAGAACAAGGGGGCGAGAAATACAAAAAGAGACAACAGAATTGTGGAAGGCGTGGTGGATACCGATAAAATGGAAATACTTGACAAATGCGCCGTGGGATTTTGTAAATCGTCATCCACAATCCGTGAGCTTGACATGGAATTTCAGAAGGCAAAGCTGGACGGTTTCTCGATTATGAGAGTGGCGGGCTCTATGATTTTGTTGATGTTTGAGAACGTTGATACTCGATCGCGACTTATAGCAGACCAGGTTTTTACGGATTGGCTGGAAAACGTAATGCCGTGGAATGCAACATTGGGACTGCCGAATAGAAGAGTATGGTTGTCCGCCAGTGGAATCCCTATACACGCTTGGTCCGAAGGTACATGCCGGAATATTGCTGAGTTGTGGGGTGAGTTCATACAATTGGATGGGGAGACGATCACGCCGTCGTCGTTTGAAAGATGTCGGTTCCTAATTGAGACAGATTTTTTTGAAACGATAGATGAGGTGCTGACCATGAATGTCGGGGGACAATCGTTCAGGGTACATGTTTTGGAGACAGAGGAAATTTTGGGCGTCAAGTGTGATTCTTGTTGCGGGATAGAGGGTGCGTCTAGGGATGTGTCAACGGGTAGTGATGGTGAATCGAGCGAGGTGCAATTGAATTGCGATGGTGAAGGGGGAAATAAGCATACGGATGAGGAAACATTTGTGCCGGATTCAATTTCAGGGGCAACACCAACGGTGATGCACTGGAATGACTTGTGGAAGGATCATCATGGTGTTGTGTTGGAAATTAAAGAGGCCTCGACTAAGGATACCTCTTGGTTAGCGGATGAGGATGTGGGGTTGGTGTCACGCCATACAACGGATCAGTTACAGCTTGTGGGTGAAGAATATGCGAGAGCTTTGAGTGAGGAAGTCCACGATACACCATTGGAGATTGGAGTAGATGATCATCGGAGGCAACAAGGGATAAGATCGGAAATTGAGAGAGTTGGAAAAGCGATAGTTGTTGAAAAAAATGGGGAACTTAGAAGGGTGAGGAACTTATCTGAAATCTTATTGGATGAATTATCCCCTGAAAAGAGGCAAGAAGCAGAGAAAAAATTGGTGAAGAGGGGTAGAGGCCGGCCAAAAAAGAAGTTGTCTGATTCGTAGGATTTTGCAAACATATCCCTCTCGGATTCTGATTTTGAGAATATGAAGAAATCGATAATTAAGGAGGCGAGGGAGACTTTAGCGTTAGGGAAGTACATTGGCGCGGAGGTAATTGGCAACGAGGATCACATAGTCCAGGATCTAGCACGGCTAATTACGAATCGTGAGGAAAATCAATAACAACTAGGGATGCGGATGTTGTCGTGGAACATAAGGGGTTTGGGTTCGAGTGTGAAGAGGAGAGCGGTGCAAAATTTGGTTCGACAACATAGATGTGAGTTGCTGATTTTACAGGAAACAAAAATGGTGGAAATTTTGGGCGATACGGTAAGTCGGTTGTGGTTCTCGGATGAGTTCGAATTTGCTTATGCTCCAACTAGGGGAAGATCCGGGGGTGTTGTAGTGATATGGGATACGACGCGGTTCTAGGCAGATTCGATACGAATTGGTGATCGATTTGTGACGATTGAAGGTGTGTGGATCCAGGACGATTGGCGTTGTGGTGTGATTGGGTTATATGCGCCTTGTGTGGTACATGAACAAGGGGATTTGTGGACAAGAGTGTCGGAGGATATGATGAACAAGACAATCCCATGGTGCGTGGGAGGAGATTTTAATGAAGTGTTGCATCCGAAAGAGAGGCGAGGTGGTGTAATAAGGACGAGGGGTATGATTATGTTACAGGAGTTTGTAGAAACAAACGCGTTGCTGGATATGCCGTTGCGGGAGAGGTGTTATACTTGGTTTGGCCCGGGTAAGCATTGCAGCCGGCTTGATAGATTCTTGTTGACATCGGATTGGCTAGACAAATTTCAAGAGTTGCAATTGATTGGTTTATCGCGAGGAGTGTCGGACCATGTGCCGTTGTTGTTGGTAAGTGATCCTAGGGACAGTGGACCGAAGCCATTCCGCTTTATGAATGCTTGGTTGTTGTCAAAGGAAGCGCTGGACAAAATGGGACATGAATGGGAGAGATTAGGGTCATCGAATGTGGGGTGGGGGAGGTTGAGTATTTCGGTAAAATTGCGAGGGTTGAAGTCGTATCTAAAAAGGTGGAATGAACAATCGTTTGGAAATATAGATGGCCGCATCAAAATGTCGACTAATAAATTGGATGGTATTGATGGTATGGTAGAGAATGACTCGGCTTCATGGGAGGATATAGAGGAAAGATGGAAGCTAAATGTGGAATTGTGGAGGCTATCGAAATTACGTGAGGTGCATTGGCGCCAAAAGTCGAGATGGGCGTGGTTAAAGGACGGCGATCAAAATACTCATTTCTTCCACCGGGCTGCGAAGATACGTTTGATGCGTAATTCGATTAGAGGGGCATTGTGGCATGACAGATGGGTAATGGAACCGACACAGTTGAAAGCTTATTTTTTCAGTGAATTTTGGAAGCATTTTTAGCGTATTGAGATGGCGGGATCGATGGAAGCGTTGCTCGACTTTCCTTGCTTGAGCGAGTTTGATGCGTCATGTTTGGAAGTGGATTTCACCAAAGATGAAGTTCGGGAAGTGTTGTGGAGGATCAAAAACACCAGGTCCGGATGGTTTCACCTTTGAGTTTTATAAAAAGGGATGGGCGTTTTTAAAGAGGGATGTGATGAAATTCGTAGCAGATTTTGTGCAATCGGGGAAGCTGCCGTCGGGGGTTAATTCCTCTTTTGCGGTACTAATTCCGAAAAAGGTGAATCCGAAAGTGGTTAGTGATTATAGACCAATATGCCTCTTGAATTCGTTGTATAAAATTTTAGCTAAATGTTTAGCAAAAAGATTACAGGAGGTGTTGCCGAAATTGATTAGTGATGTGCAATCTGGTTTTGTTCGGGGAAGGCAGATTTTAGATGGTGTTTTATTGGCAAATGAAACGATTCATTCGTTGCAGAAACGACAAGGTGGTGAGGGGGTCTTATATTAAAATTGGATTTTTCGAAAGCGTATGATTGTATTAAGTGGGATTGTCTGGATCATATATTGCGCAAAATGGGTGATGGAGTGTGTATGTACAACAAGGTTGTCGATTCTTGTTAATGGCTCGCCGACGGGTGAATTTGAAATGCAGAGGGGATTACGACAGGGTGATCCGCTATCGCCCCTACTATTTGTAATTGTGGCCGAATTACTACATCAATTCTTGAGTAATGCGAAGAGATTGGGGGTGTTTAATGGGGTGGTAGTGGCCGAGGGTTGTGTGGTGTCACATTTGCAATTTGCGGATGACACAATACTTTTCTTCCTGGCAAAGCTTGAGTATGCACGAGATTTGAAGCGTATTTTGATGTGTTTTGAGTACACAACCGGTTTGAAAATTAACTTTGCTAAATTGCGGTTGTATGGGGTGGGGGTGGACGATGTTTTGATGGTGCGGATAGCTGCTGTTTTGGGGTGCGAGCGTGATACATTACCATTTATTTACTTGGGATTGCCTTTGGGAGTCAATCCGCGCAGCCTACAAATGTGGGATCCGCTTATCCAACGCTTCAGAGATAGTTTGGCGGGTTGGAAACTGACACATTGTCCTTTGCGGGGAGGTTAGTGTTGATCAATTCTGTTTTATCCGCATTACCTTTATACTATATGAGTTTGTTTATGGTGCCAAGGAGTGTAATAAATAGGATTGATCGGATCCGACGTAGATTTTTGTGGGGTGGTTCGGATACTAAATCGAAATTGAGTCGAGTGAATTGGTCAATTGCTTGTAGACCATGCCGGTTTGGGGGATTGGGAGTGGTTAATTTGCGCGCAAGAAATCTAGCGCTATTAGCTAAATGGCGATGGAGATATGCGATGCAAGAAAATTCTCTTTGGCGAGAAATTATTGATGCGAAATATGGTTGTGGTGTTATGAAATGGTGGCCGAGAGATGTGGGGTTGCGAAAAATGTCATCAGTTTGGCGACAAATTGTTAATATTCATGATGAGGGCGAGATGAATGGTTTGATGGGTAGAGAAGCTTTTATGTGGCAATTGGGTGATGGTGACAAAATTATTTTTTGGCAGCATGTATGGTGTAGTGATCCGCCTTTGGCAGCCATGTTTCCGAGATTGTATCGCCTTGTGATCGAGAAAGGGATGACGGTAAAGGAGTACACGAAGGGAGGTAATTTTGAACATGATGATTGGGGTAAATTCTTTGTTCGCCCATTGCGATCATTGGAACTTGACCAGCTCCAGGAGGTCCGTGCGTTATGCTGGAGCTTCCATCTTTTTCTGGCTCAGTGTGATCGACTAGTATGGTTACATTCCAATTCCTCCAAAGGTTCAACATTTTTTATGGTTTGCGTGGTTGAATCGTTTGCCAACGCTGGAGATGTTGCTCGCACAGGGGTTTCCGTTCACGGGGGAAGGGGCCTGCTGTGTGTGGTGTCGGGCGCGAGAGGAGACGCTCGATCATATCATGGTACAATGCCCAGCGGTTTGGGCAGTGTGGACGGGGTTTTTCCGATGGTGGGGTGTGGATATGGTGCAGTCGTGGAGTGTAAAAACTTTGCTGGAAATGTGCTTTGGTTCCTTGTTTATGGGACAAATGCGAGATTGGTGGATGGCAGGGTGTGCAACGACATTTTGGTCACTGTGGTTGGCGCGAAACAATGGTTTGTTCAATAAAATTCGGGCGACATCGGGGGAAATTGTTTTTCTAATCAAGTTGAGGTCGATGTATTGGGTGCGGATGGTAAATAATGATTGTGTGATTTTGGAATCGGCATGGTGGGATTCTCCATGGAAGTGTGAAACTATTGTACCGATTAATTTACCACGGGCGACTATACAATGGGAGAGACCACCGGTGGGGGTGTTTAAATTCAATGTCGATGGGTCAGCGAGAGGAAAACCGGGTAAAGCAGGATGTGGGGGCATGTTACGAGATGAATTTGGCCGTATTTTTGCAATATTTTCAGGTCCGATAGGGATTGCAGATTCGAATGAAGCAGAGCTACAAGCTATTTGTCATGCGTTGGAGATGGTGGTAGGTTCGGGGTGGGAACAACGCCCATTGGTGGTGGAATCGGATTCCACTACGGCTATGGCATGGGTCATGTATTTGAAGAAGAGGTCGTGGAAGTTTTGGCGCTGGTTTCGGCGGATTGATGAAGCGTGTGAGGCGTTAAATGATGTATGTTTTCAACATGTTTACAGAGAGGCGAATAGGCTTTGCGGATGTTCTGGCAAAGAGTGGTGTCGATAGGCCGAGTTGGTTTAAACAATGCGCCTAGATTTTTTAATATTTTTGCCGTTGGTGTTTGTTCTGTATACACGCTCATGAGTACTCTTTTCCTCCGTAGGATTTAGAGAGGTTTTTAACGAGGCTTGTGAGCGTGATGGTCATGTATGTTCACATCTTAATAAAACATGCATGTTGCCGATTAAAAAAAACAACACATTTGTCAACTTGGTTGGCGCGTAATAATAGACAACAAATGTACTGTAACCCCCTAGACCCGCCTATGCGTTATGAAGGATCCTAGGAAGTCACATTAGGGTCACAAGAGCGACCCACAGTAAAAATACTCATAAAAACATTTTTAAAACATACTTATTAAATTGTAAAACCAACTTCTGTTTAAAATATCATTTCTGGATGTCATTTAAACGTATAACAAAATTTCAGAAAACATTTTACAGACACTGCTGTAAAACAATACATGACTTACATGCCCACTAACTATACAGTACCGTACTCCAAAAGTAACGCCGAGAGACTCCGAACACTGCTGTCAACCATTATCTCATGATATATTCTTTTAACCTGCGATGGTAAAAACAACGTGAGCTTGGAAAAGCTCAGTAATAAAAAACTACCAGAAGATGCTATAAGCTCATGCAGATAAATGGTAGGCATAACATTTTCATGATGTTCCGTGCAGTAATGACCTCCATTTTTGTTCTACTATTTCGAGGTTGCATCATACTCGAAAATAACGATACTTGTTCTTTATTCAGACCTTGAGAATTAGATGGGAATTATATAAGCTGGTAGCATACGAGAGAGGAATCAGAGAGTTTGGGGATAGTGTGTTCCAACAGTGTAACATTAATGCATGAAATGTAACAATGCAGTAAACCTTTTTATATCATATACATATGTTCAAGTAGCAATAGAATACATTTTCAGTTCTTTATTTACCCTCCAACCATACTCCAGTATTTAGTTTCCCCAGTGCGGTATCATGTACAGGCATTAACCCGAGCCCATTGGGCATGGGTACCATCCTAAAGAAATACCTTAGAATACGGGCGGCCCTTGCCGAAGCATAGGAACCGTAAACGGGCGGACCTGGCCGAAGCCTAGAATCCGTAAACGGGATGGTCTTACCAGCTGGATCAGGGCTGAGCCGTAGGTAACTCCATATCATGTCCCAATTACCCAGTGAATCAGATCATCATTAATTCATTAGTCAATAACTGTATTTTTAGTAACACATTATCCATGTAGTATGTTTTCCATATCGGGTGCATATGCATATATCATAAATACAGTACGGGCATGCTTATTTATAAAACATGTCATGTGAGTTCACATATGTCAAACAAGTGCACATGATCGGTATTATAACATGTAAAACAGTATGCATAAACAGGCGCGTGGCACACATGGAACACACTAGGTGGAATAATTTACTCATTGGAGATACTTGACATTCACGGAAGAGAACACATTAACTTTTGACAATTGAACGGATCTTTGAAACGGGACCTCTATTAAAAGAGGGGTTTGTACTAACGGTTCAAACCAGATAGTCAGGGGATGATACATCAAGATCTTGAGAGTTTAGACATATCATGAGTGATTTAGCCATTTCAGCCTACCAGAGGCATTTTACTCATTTTATCATACACGTGCATTTTTGGTAATTCATACCAACAAAGCGTAAACGATAGCTCAAAAATTATATTTACTCATCAGGTACCCAACCAGGCATTTAGAGATTTCTACGCCAAGACCTTTCACTATATCAGATACGTTCGGGGCTATTTTGATTACCTTGGCCAACGAGGGCGTTTTGGTCATTTATATATGAGGGGTGATTTTGTAACTTAGCTCGATCATGAGGAATTTATGATTTATAGGAATTAAGATTTCCAGAGTTTATTGAGCCTCCAGACCATTCGAACTAACATATTTCAACCTTGCAGTACTAACCAAGCCTTCTAACTGTATCGTATATTTGAACGGTTGCTTCCATATTTCACCACAAGATTTGCCTCGGAGTAGTCAACTTGTATATTGTGCGGAGAAACTTCCATCCTTACATTAATATTAGGAGTGATTGTCGTACATGGGTCATGCTTCAACTCATAAGGGCATTTCGGTCATTTTCAGCTTTATCGACATTTCTAGAATTTTATTAAGACAATTTACTTATTCTAATCAATGGGGTATTCCAGTTATTCTGAAACTCGGAATATCCATCATTTCTGTCAATTGAACCATTTATAGTATTTCAATTATTTAAAACTTCAGGGGTGTCTCAGCCATACAAGAAATTTCGGTACTTCTAATCACTCCATTCATTTCAGAACTCAAAGGTTTATCAATCCTTCCAGTTCATTTGTAAACCTCGGTGTCTCAGGATATTTCAACTCTTTTTAGTCAATATCATCCTTCCGATTATTTTAACCATAATGGTATTTTCAATACTTTTAGTCATTTCAATCTATTCTGTATTTTGAGCCACTCGCTTAATTCAGGGGTAGGTATAGATTCCCTAAATCTATAGTCGAAGATTCATTCCAAATCCAAGATGACCTAACACCTTTCCATAGTTTTCCAAGTAGTTCGAGGATTTCATATGAATTATGTTGTTTTACCATATTTAGCGTAGATTTCTAGACCGCTTCTGATTTCAATGGTATTTTAGTCATTCACAGACCTCGAGCGCATTTTCGTAATTTCATGTCCATGTATCTTTCGCATTTAAACATTTCACACTAATGCTCAGAATTGGAGATTAGCTGCCTCATTAATTACTTAATGAACTTCAGATACTTCAGATTTATTATCTTCCTCGTTCGAGCATTTCGGTCTTATCTAAATTACCATATTCAACTTCATATTTAGTTTGACTTAACTAGGGCTAACAGCACTTCTTATCATTTTCATGCATGCATTAACAAATACCAACATGATCTCAAAGCATACAAGGGGTAGTAGTGTATTACCTTGAATCCTTGCTATATCGGTCAACCCTTATACTACGTTCGATCACTCTCGAACCCGAATGCGACGTCCTCAACATCCCGAATACAAGGTACTTTAAATACCTTCATCAAAAATATTCCACTTTCAGTCTTTAAACACCTTACTCATAATTGATTATTAAAATACATAAGTGGAGTCGAGTTCAAAGTCCAATTCGGAGGCTTTCGGGTTATAATTTCACAAAACGGGCTTTAAAATCGGACTCAGGACGTCGAAAAACATAAAATATGAGTTTTCGGAAAATTTGACTTTTTGGTCAAAGTCAACGGTCAACGGTCAACGCTGACGTCATGCTGACGTCAGCGGTCAAAGTCAACGCTGACGTCACTGTTGACTGGGTCGGGTCAACGGGTCGTGTCGGGTCGGGTCGGTCAACGGGTCGGGTCGGGTCGGTCAACGGGTCGAGTCGGGTCGGGTCGGTCAATGGGTAGGATCGGGTTTGACCGAGCTGACCGGTTCAACCGGTCCAGCCAGTTCAGACCGGTTCGGTCTACTCGGACCGGTTCTCACCTTAAGGTCGTCGGACGGTGACCGGACGGTCGCCGGAAAACTCCGTTCACGTTGATTCTGCCGGTAAAAACGAAGATTACGAGTTTATAAACTCATACAAACCAATAATTTAACGATTTAACTTAAAAATATATTCGAAACTTACCCCGAGATTATAAATCTCGCCGGAAAATGGTTTAACTCCGACGAGGGTCTTCCCGACGTCGGTTAAGCTCGAAACATTAGGGGTTTTGCTCCCCACCGCTTCGGGATTCCGGATCTGGTGTCCGATTCCCAAACGGCCGGCAGCCGCGGCCGGAAATCGAGATGATCGATGGCGGCTAGGGTTTCGGGCAGCAGTTTCGAACGTCGATTGCCGACGATGGACGGCTTGTCGGCGCGCGTGGAAGGCTGGGATGAGGTCGGGTCGGTGCGGCGCTTTCGTTGGTGCCGGCGGTGGTGACGATGAACGACACAGCACAACGATGGACGTTTGTGAGTGAAGATTTGTTTTGTTGGTGTTTGAGAGAGTTTTGAGTGAAAGAAAGAAAATAAAACTCAATCATTTTGGGGGGAAGGGCTCTGCCGAATATGGGAAATGGTTGGGAGACAATGAAGCATATAATTGAGGGGGATAAAGTATGAGTGGGAGTGGGTGAGATATTATATTATTATATTATTATATATATTTTTTTTTTTTGTGTTACAATTCTCCCCTCCTTAAGAAAAATTTCGTCCTCGAAATTTACCTGAATCAAACAGATGCGGAAACTCTTCTCTCATGGATCCTTCGATCTCCCAAGTAGCCTCACTAGGACTCTAATTTCTCCACTGAATTCTAACCATCGAAATGTGTCGGTTTCTCAGAACTCTCTCATCAAAATCCAATATCCGAATCGGTTCTTCCTCGTAGGACAAGTCTGACCTCAACTCTACATCCTGAACTTAAATGACATGACTAGGATCTGGATGGTATTGCCTCAACATGGACACATGGAAGACATTATGGATACAAAGCCTTCCCAACAACGGAAATAATCTTACAACGTGGAAGCATCTCCTCTAGATTTTGAATTACTCTACTAGGTTTTACTGGTGAAAACTATACTTGAAATTTATACGAGCATCCAAAATCTTTGACATGGCCTTCCAGAATCAAGGCGTAGCATTGGATTTCGGTCATATATGATATATATAACTATACACTAAGCCACATTTCTTAATAAAATTTCTGCATTCAAGCTGACTGAACATATTCAAGATTTTGATCGGTTAACATTTACCTGTAGCGAAATTTTCAAACATCGATTTCCCTTGTGTAAAACATAGTTATCATATGATTTACACTCTCGCCACATTCACGAACACCTTCCTTCTAAATCCACGCAGTTTTTTTTTATCGGGATATTCTCAAACATAATCAGTATCACCGAATGACATTTCATGTAAATCTTATATCGGTTGCTTTACATGATCAAACATTTATTCTCCATCTAGTTCATATCTTCAATTTCACACGCATTAACCATCTCTGTTTCTTTATCTGGATTCAAATCCATTAATTTAATCCAATTCGTAGACTAACCTTATCGATATTCCTTTCCAGTACAGATCAAGCTATTATGGACAGAACGGTTAATTGCACTTATCACAGGAAATGATTTGACATCGGAGTCCCGGCTTGATGGAGTACGGTTATGATCTAGGGGCATGCACAGACCAGACATCCTATGACAGACGATCGGCCGATCTACCCAGAAAGACGCAACTCTAAGCTCTGATACCACTAAATGTAACCCCCTAGACCCGCCTATGCGTTATGACGGATCCTAGGAAGTCACATTAGGGTCACAAGAGCGACCCACAGTAAAAATACTCATAAAAACATTTTTAAAACATACTTATTAAATTGTAAAACCAACTTCTGTTTAAAATATCATTTCTGGATGTCATTTAAACGTATAACAAAATTTCAGAAAACATTTTACAGACACTGCTGTAAAACAATACATGACTTACATGCCCACTAACTATACAGTACCGTACTCCAAAAGTAACGCCGAGAGACTCCGAACACTGCTGTCAACCATTATCTCATGATATATTCTTTTAACCTGCGATGGTAAAAACAACGTGAGCTTGGAAAAGCTCAGTAATACAAAACTACCAGAAGATGCTATAAGCTCATGCAGATAAATGGTAGGCATAACATTTTCATGATGTTCCGTGCAGTAATGACCTCCATTTCTGTTCTACTATTTCGAGGTTGCATCATACTCGAAAATAACGATACTTGTTCTTTATTCAGACCTTGAGAATTAGATGGGAATTATATAGGCTGGTAGCATACGAGAGAGGAATCAGAGAGTTTGGGGTCTAGTGTGTTCCAACAGTGTAACATTAATGCATGAAATGTAACAATGCAGTAAACCTTTTTATATCATATACATATGTTCAAGTAGCAATAGAATACATTTTCAGTTCTTTATTTACCCTCCAACCATACTCCAGTATTTAGTTTCCCCAGTGCGGTATCATGTACAGGCATTAACCCGAGCCCATTGGGCATGGGTACCATCCTAAGGAAATACCTTAGAATACGGGCGGCCCTTGCCGAAGCATAGGAACCGTAAACGGGCGGACCTAGCCGAAGCCTAGAATCCGTAAACGGGCGGACCTGGCCGAAGCCTAGGATCCGTAAACGGGACGGTCTTACCAGCTGGATCAGGGCTGAGCCGTAGGTAACTCCATATCATGTCCCAATTACCCAGTGAATCAGATCATCATTAATTCATTAGTCAATAACTGTATTTTTAGTAACACATTATCCATGTAGTATGTTTTCCATATCGGGTGCATATGCATATATCATAAATACAGTACGGGTATGCTTATTTATAAAACATGTCATGTGAGTTCACATATGTCAAACAAGTGCACATGATCGGTATTATAACATGTAAAACAGTATGCATAAACAGGCGCGTGGCACACATGGAACACACTAGGTGGAATAATTTACTCATTGGAGATACTTGACATTCACGGAAGAGAACACATTAACTTTTGACAATTGAACAGATCTTTGAAACGGGACCTCTATTAAAAGAGGGGTTTGTACTAACGGTTCAAACCAGATAGTCAGGGGATGATACATCAAGATCTTGAGAGTTTAGACATATCATGAGTGATTTAGCCATTTCAGCCTACCAGAGGCATTTTACTCATTTTATCATACACGTGCATTTTTGGTAATTCATACCAACAAAGCGTAAACGATAGCTCAAAAATTATATTTACTCATCAGGTACCCAACCAGGCATTTAGAGATTTCTACGCCAAGACCTTTCACTATATCAGATACGTTCGGGGCTATTTTGATTACCTTGGCCAACGAGGGCGTTTTGGTCATTTATATATGAGGGGTGATTTTGTAACTTAGCTCGATCATGAGGAATTTATGATTTATAGGAATTAAGATTTCCAGAGTTTATTGAGCCTCCAGACCATTCGAACTAACATATTTCAACCTTGCAGTACTAACCAAGCCTTCTAACTGTATCGTATATTTGAACGGTTGCTTCCATATTTCACCACAAGATTTGCCTCGGAGTAGTCAACTTGTATATTGTGCGGAGAAACTTCCATCCTTACATTAATATTAGGAGTGATTGTCGTACATGGGTCATGCTTCAACTCATAAGGGCATTTCGGTCATTTTCAGCTTTATCGACATTTCTAGAATTTTATTAAGACAATTTACTTATTCTAATCAATGGGGTATTCTAGTTATTCTGAAACTCGGAATATCCATCATTTCTGTCAATTGAACCATTTATAGTATTTCAATTATTTAAAACTTCAGGGGTGTCTCAGCCATACAAGAAATTTCGGTACTTCTAATCACTCCATTCATTTCAGAACTCAAAGGTTTATCAATCCTTCCAGTTCATTTGTAAACCTCGGTGTCTCAGGATATTTCAACTCTTTTTAGTCAATATCATCCTTCCGATTATTTTAACCATAACGGTATTTTCAATACTTTTAGTCATTTCAATCTATTCTGTATTTTGAGCCACTCGCTTAATTCAGGGGTAGGTATAGATTCCCTAAATCTATAGTCGAAGATTCATTCCAAATCCAAGATGACCTAACACCTTTCCATAGTTTTCCAAGTAGTTCGAGGATTTCATATGAATTATGTTGTTTTACCATATTTAGCGTAGATTTCTAGACCGCTTCTGATTTCAATGGTATTTTAGTCATTCACAGACCTCGAGCGCATTTTCGTAATTTCATGTCCATGTATCTTTCGCATTTAAACATTTCACACTAATGCTCAGAATTGGAGATTAGCTGCCTCATTAATTACTTAATGAACTTCAGATACTTCAGATTTATTATCTTCCTCGTTCGAGCATTTCGGTCTTATCTAAATTACCATATTCAACTTCATATTTAGTTTGACTTAACTAGGGCTAACAGCACTTCTTATCATTTTCATGCATGCATTAACAAATACCAACATGATCTCAAAGCATACAAGGGGTAGTAGTGTATTACCTTGAATCCTTGCTATATCGGTCAACCCTTATACTCCGTTCGATCACTCTTGAACCCGAATGCGACGTCCTCAACATCCCGAATACAAGGTACTTTAAATACCTTCATCAAAAATATTCCACTTTCAGTCTTTAAACACCTTACTCATAATTGATTATTAAAATACATACGTGGAGTCGAGTTCAAAGTCCAATTCGGAGGCTTTCGGGTTAGAATTTCACAAAACGGGCTTTAAAATCGGACTCAGGACGTCGAAAAACATAAAATATGAGTTTTCGGAAAATTTGAATTTTTGGTCAAAGTCAACGGTCAACGGTCAACGCTGACGTCATGCTGACGTCACTGTTGACTGGGTCGGGTCAACGGGTCGGGTCGGGTCGGTCAACGGGTCGGGTCGGGTCGGTCAACGGGTCGGGTCGGGTCGGGTCGGTCAATGGGTAGGATCGGGTTTGACCGAGCTGACCGGTTCAACCGGTCCAGCCAGTTCAGACCGGTTCGGTCTACTCGGACCGGTTCTCACCTTAAGGTCGTCGGACGGTGACCGGACGGTCGCCGGAAAACTCCGTTCACGTTGATTCTGCCGGTAAAAACGAAGATTACGAGTTTATAAACTCATACAAACCGATAATTTAACGATTTAACTTAAAAATATATTCGAAACTTACCCCGAGATTATAAATCTCGCCGGAAAATGGTTTAACTCCGACGAGGGTCTTCCCGACGTCGGTTAAGCTCGAAACATTAGGGGTTTTGCTCCCCACCGCTTCGGGATTCCGAATCTGGTGTCCGATTCCCAAACGGCCGGCAGCCGCGGCCGGAAATCGAGATGATCGATGGCGGCTAGGGTTTCGGGCAGCAGTTTCGAACGTCGATTGCCGACGATGGACGGCTTGTCGGCGCGCGTGGAAGGCTGGGATGAGGTCGGGTCGGTGCGGCGCTTTCGTTGGTGCCGGCGGTGGTGACGATGAACGACACAGCACAACGATGGACGTTTGTGAGTGAAGATTTGTTTTGTTGGTGTTTGAGAGAGTTTTGAGTGAAAGAAAGAAAATAAAACTCAATCATTTAGGGGGGAAGGGCTCTGCCGAATATGGGAAATGGTTGGGAGACAATGAAGCATATAATTGAGGGGGATAAAATATGAGTGGGAGTGGGTGAGATATTATATTATTATATTTTTTTTGTTTTTTTTTGTGTTACAATTCTCCCCTCCTTAAGAAAAATTTCGTCCTCGAAATTTACCTGAATCAAACAGATGCGGAAACTCTTCTCTCATGGATCCTTCGATCTCCCAAGTAGCCTCACTAGGACTCTAATTTCTCCACTGAATTCTAACCATCGAAATGTGTCGGTTTCTCAGAACTCTCTCATCAAAATCCAATATCCGAATCGGTTCTTCCTCGTAGGACAAGTCTGACCTCAACTCTACATCCTGAACTTAAATGACATGACTAGGATCTGGATGGTATTGCCTCAACATGGACACATGGAAGACATTATGGATACAAAGCCTTCCCAACAACGGAAATAATCTTACAACGTGGAAGCATCTCCTCTAGATTTTGAATTACTCTACTAGGTTTTACTGGTGAAAACTATACTTGAAATTTATACGAGCATCCAAAATCTTTGACATGGCCTTCCAGAATCAAGGCGTAGCATTGGATTTCGGTCATATATGATATATATAACTATACACTAAGCCACATTTCTTAATAAAATTTCTGCATTCAAGCTGACTGAACATATTCAAGATTTTGATCGGTTAACATTTACCTGTAGCGAAATTTTCAAACATCGATTTCCCTTGTGTAAAACATAGTTATCATATGATTTACACTCTCGCCACATTCACGAACACCTTCCTTCTAAATCTACGCAGTTTTTTTTTATCGGGATATTCTCAAACATAATCAGTATCACCGAATGACATTTCATGTAAATCTTATATCGGTTGCTTTACATGATCAAACATTTATTCTCCATCTAGTTCATATCTTCAATTTCACACGCATTAACCATCTCTGTTTCTTTATCTGGATTCAAATCCATTAATTTAATCCAATTCGTAGACTAACCTTATCGATATTCCTTTCCAGTACAGATCAAGCTATTATGGACAGAACGGTTAATTGCACTTATCACAGGAAATGATTTGACATCGGAGTCCTGGCTTGATGGAGTACGGTTATGATCTAGGGGCATGCACAGACCAGACATCCTATGACAGACGATCGGCCGATCTACCCAGAAAGACGTAACTCTAAGCTCTGATACCACTAAATGTAACCCCCTAGACCCGCCTATGCGTTATGACGGATCCTAGGAAGTCACATTAGGGTCACAAGAGCGACCCACAGTAAAAATACTCATAAAAACATTTTTAAAACATACTTATTAAATTGTAAAACCAACTTCTGTTTAAAATATCATTTCTGGATGTCATTTAAACGTATAACAAAATTTCAGAAAACATTTTACAGACACTGCTGTAAAACAATACATGACTTACATGCCCACTAACTATACAGTACCGTACTCCAAAAGTAACGCCGAGAGACTCCGAACACTGCTGTCAACCATTATCTCATGATATATTCTTTTAACCTGCGATGGTAAAAACAACGTGAGCTTGGAAAAGCTCAGTAATAAAAAACTACCAGAAGATGCTATAAGCTCATGCAGATAAATGGTAGGCATAACATTTTCATGATGTTCCGTGCAGTAATGACCTCCATTTCTGTTCTACTATTTCGAGGTTGCATCATACTCGAAAATAACGATACTTGTTCTTTATTCAGACCTTGAGAATTAGATGGGAATTATATAGGCTGGTAGCATACGAGAGAGGAATCAGAGAGTTTGGGGTCTAGTGTGTTCCAACAGTGTAACATTAATGCATGAAATGTAACAATGCAGTAAACCTTTTTATATCATATACATATGTTCAAGTAGCAATAGAATACATTTTCAGTTCTTTATTTACCCTCCAACCATAATCCAGTATTTAGTTTCCCCAGTGCGGTATCATGTACAGGCATTAACCCGAGCCCATTGGGCATGGGTACCATCCTAAGGAAATACCTTAGAATACGGGCGGCCCTTGCCGAAGCATAGGAACCGTAAACGGGCGGACCTGGCCGAAGCCTAGAATCCGTAAACGGGCGGACCTGGCCGAAGCCTAGGATCCGTAAACGGGACGGTCTTACCAGCTGGATCAGGGCTGAGCCGTAGGTAACTCCATATCATGTCCCAATTACCCAGTGAATCAGATCATCATTAATTCATTAGTCAATAACTGTATTTTTAGTAACACATTATCCATGTAGTATGTTTTCCATATCGGGTGCATATGCATATATCATAAATACAGTACGGGCATGCTTATTTATAAAACATGTCATGTGAGTTCACATATGTCAAACAAGTGCACATGATCGGTATTATAACATGTAAAACAGTATGCATAAACAGGCGCGTGGCACACATGGAACACACTAGGTGGAATAATTTACTCATTGGAGATACTTGACATTCACGGAAGAGAACACATTAACTTTTGACAATTGAACGGATCTTTGAAACGGGACCTCTATTAAAAGAGGGGTTTGTACTAACGGTTCAAACCAGATAGTCAGGGGATGATACATCAAGATCTTGAGAGTTTAGACATATCATGAGTGATTTAGCCATTTCAGCCTACCAGAGGCATTTTACTCATTTTATCATACACGTGCATTTTTGGTAATTCATACCAACAAAGCGTAAACGATAGCTCAAAAATTATATTTACTCATCAGGTACCCAACCAGGCATTTAGAGATTTCTACGCCAAGACCTTTCACTATATCAGATACGTTCGGGGCTATTTTGATTACCTTGGCCAACGAGGGCGTTTTGGTCATTTATATATGAGGGGTGATTTTGTAACTTAGCTCGATCATGAGGAATTTATGATTTATAGGAATTAAGATTTCCAGAGTTTATTGAGCCTCCAGACCATTCGAACTAACATATTTCAACCTTGCAGTACTAACCAAGCCTTCTAACTGTATCGTATATTTGAACGGTTGCTTCCATATTTCACCACAAGATTTGCCTCGGAGTAGTCAACTTGTATATTGTGCGGAGAAACTTCCATCCTTACATTAATATTAGGAGTGATTGTCGTACATGGGTCATGCTTCAACTCATAAGGGCATTTCGGTCATTTTCAGCTTTATCGACATTTCTAGAATTTTATTAAGACAATTTACTTATTCTAATCAATGGGGTATTCCAGTTATTCTGAAACTCGGAATATCCATCATTTCTGTCAATTGAACCATTTATAGTATTTCAATTATTTAAAACTTCAGGGGTGTCTCAGCCATACAAGAAATTTCGGTACTTCTAATCACTCCATTCATTTCAGAACTCAAAGGTTTATCAATCCTTCCAGTTCATTTGTAAACCTCGGTGTCTCAGGATATTTCAACTCTTTTTAGTCAATATCATCCTTCCGATTATTTTAACCATAACGGTATTTTCAATACTTTTAGTCATTTCAATCTATTCTGTATTTTGAGCCACTCGCTTAATTCAGGGGTAGGTATAGATTCCCTAAATCTATAGTCGAAGATTCATTCCAAATCCAAGATGACCTAACACCTTTCCATAGTTTTCCAAGTAGTTCGAGGATTTCATATGAATTATGTTGTTTTACCATATTTAGCGTAGATTTCTAGACCGCTTCTGATTTCAATGGTATTTTAGTCATTCACAGACCTCGAGCGCATTTTCGTAATTTCATGTCCATGTATCTTTCGCATTTAAACATTTCACACTAATGCTCAGAATTGGAGATTAGCTGCCTCATTAATTACTTAATGAACTTCAGATACTTCAGATTTATTATCTTCCTCGTTCGAGCATTTCGGTCTTATCTAAATTACCATATTCAACTTCATATTTAGTTTGACTTAACTAGGGCTAACAGCACTTCTTATCATTTTCATGCATGCATTAACAAATACCAACATGATCTCAAAGCATACAAGGGGTAGTAGTGTATTACCTTGAATCCTTGCTATATCGGTCAACCCTTATACTCCGTTCGATCACTCTCGAACCCGAATGCGACGTCCTCAACATCCCGAATACAAGGTACTTTAAATACCTTCATCAAAAATATTCCACTTTCAGTCTTTAAACACCTTACTCATAATTGATTATTAAAATACATAAGTGGAGTCGAGTTCAAAGTCCAATTCGGAGGCTTTCGGGTTAGAATTTCACAAAACGGGCTTTAAAATCGGACTCAGGACGTCGAAAAACATAAAATATGAGTTTTCGAAAAATTTGACTTTTTGGTCAAAGTCAACGGTCAACGGTCAACGCTGACGTCATGCTGACGTCAGCGGTCAAAGTCAACGCTGACGTCATGCTGACGTCACTGTTGACTGGGTCGGGTCAACGGGTCGTGTCGGGTCGGGTCGGGTCGGTCAACGGGTCGAGTCGGGTCGGGTCGGTCAACGGGTAGGATCGGGTTTGACCGAGCTGACCGGTTCAACCGGTCCAGCCAGTTCAGACCGGTTCGGTCTACTCGGACCGGTTCTCACCTTAAGGTCGTCGGACGGTGACCGGACGGTCGCCGGAAAACTCCGTTCACGTTGATTCTGCCGGTAAAAACGAAGATTACGAGTTTATAAACTCATACAAACCGATAATTTAACGATTTAACTTAAAAATATATTCGAAACTTACCCCGAGATTATAAATCTCGCCGGAAAATGGTTTAACTCCGACGAGGGTCTTCCCGACGTCGGTTAAGCTCGAAACATTAGGGGTTTTGCTCCCCACCGCTTCGGGATTCCGGATCTGGTGTCCGATTCCCAAACGGCCGGCAGCCGCGGCCGGAAATCGAGATGATCGATGGCGGCTAGGGTTTCGGGCAGCAGTTTCGAACGTCGATTGCCGACGATGGACGGCTTGTCGGCGCGCGTGGAAGGCTGGGATGAGGTCGGGTCGGTGCGGCGCTTTCGTTGGTGCCGGCGGTGGTGACGATGAACGACACAGCACAACGATGGACGTTTGTGAGTGAAGATTTGTTTTGTTGGTGTTTGAGAGAGTTTTGAGTGAAAGAAAGAAAATAAAACTCAATCATTTAGGGGGGAAGGGCTCTGCCGAATATGGGAAATGGTTGGGAGACAATGAAGCATATAATTGAGGGGGATAAAGTATGAGTGGGAGTGGGTGAGATATTATATTATTATATTATTATATTTTTTTTGTTTTTTTTTGTGTTACAATTCTCCCCTCCTTAAGAAAAATTTCGTCCTCGAAATTTACCTGAATCAAACAGATGCGGAAACTCTTCTCTCATGGATCCTTCGATCTCCCAAGTAGCCTCACTAGGACTCTAATTTCTCCACTGAATTCTAACCATCGAAATGTGTCGGTTTCTCAGAACTCTCTCATCAAAATCCAATATCCGAATCGGTTCTTCCTCGTAGGACAAGTCTGACCTCAACTCTACATCCTGAACTTAAATGACATGACTAGGATCTGGATGGTATTGCCTCAACATGGACACATGGAAGACATTATGGATACAAAGCCTTCCCAACAACGGAAATAATCTTACAACGTGGAAGCATCTCCTCTAGATTTTGAATTACTCTACTAGGTTTTACTGGTGAAAACTATACTTGAAATTTATACGAGCATCCAAAATCTTTGACATGGCCTTCCAGAATCAAGGCGTAGCATTGGATTTCGGTCATATATGATATATATAACTATACACTAAGCCACATTTCTTAATAAAATTTCTGCATTCAAGCTGACTGAACATATTCAAGATTTTGATCGGTTAACATTTACCTGTAGCGAAATTTTCAAACATCGATTTCCCTTGTGTAAAACATAGTTATCATATGATTTACACTCTCGCCACATTCACGAACACCTTCCTTCTAAATCCACGCAGTCTTTTTTTATCGGGATATTCTCAAACATAATCAGTATCACCGAATGACATTTCATGTAAATCTTATATCGGTTGCTTTACATGATCAAACATTTATTCTCCATCTAGTTCATATCTTCAATTTCACACGCATTAACCATCTCTGTTTCTTTATCTGGATTCAAATCCATTAATTTAATCCAATTCGTAGACTAACCTTATCGATATTCCTTTCCAGTACAGATCAAGCTATTATGGACAGAACGGTTAATTGCACTTATCACAGGAAATGATTTGACATCGGAGTCCCGGCTTGATGGAGTACGGTTATGATCTAGGGGCATGCACAGACCAGACATCCTATGACAGACGATCGGCCGATCTACCCAGAAAGACGCAACTCTAAGCTCTGATACCACTAAATGTAACCCCCTAGACCCGCCTATGCGTTATGACGGATCCTAGGAAGTCACATTAGGGTCACAAGAGCGACCCACAGTAAAAATACTCATAAAAACATTTTTAAAACATACTTATTAAATTGTAAAACCAACTTCTGTTTAAAATATCATTTCTGGATGTCATTTAAACGTATAACAAAATTTCAGAAAACATTTTACAGACACTGCTGTAAAACAATACATGACTTACATGCCCACTAACTATACAGTACCGTACTCCAAAAGTAACGCCGAGAGACTCCGAACACTGCTGTCAACCATTATCTCATGATATATTCTTTTAACCTGCGATGGTAAAAACAACGTGAGCTTGGAAAAGCTCAGTAATACAAAACTACCAGAAGATGCTATAAGCTCATGCAGATAAATGGTAGGCATAACATTTTCATGATGTTCCGTGCAGTAATGACCTCCATTTCTGTTCTACTATTTCGAGGTTGCATCATACTCGAAAATAACGATACTTGTTCTTTATTCAGACCTTGAGAATTAGATGGGAATTATATAGGCTGGTAGCATACGAGAGAGGAATCAGAGAGTTTGGGGTCTAGTGTGTTCCAACAGTGTAACATTAATGCATGAAATGTAACAATGCAGTAAACCTTTTTATATCATATACATAAGTTCAAGTAGCAATAGAATACATTTTCAGTTCTTTATTTACCCTCCAACCATACTCCAGTATTTAGTTTCCCCAGTGCGGTATCATGTACAGGCATTAACCCGAGCCCATTGGGCATGGGTACCATCCTAAGGAAATACCTTAGAATACGGGCGGCCCTTGCCGAAGCATAGGAACCGTAAACGGGCGGACCTGGCCGAAGCCTAGAATCCGTAAACGGGCGGACCTGGCCGAAGCCTAGGATCCGTAAACGGGACGGTCTTACCAGCTGGATCAGGGCTGAGCCGTAGGTAACTCCATATCATGTCCCAATTACCCAGTGAATCAGATCATCATTAATTCATTAGTCAATAACTGTATTTTTAGTAACACATTATCCATGTAGTATGTTTTCCATATCGGGTGCATATGCATATATCATAAATACAGTACGGGCATGCTTATTTATAAAACATGTCATGTGAGTTCACATATGTCAAACAAGTGCACATGATCGGTATTATAACATGTAAAACAGTATGCATAAACAGGCGCGTGGCACACATGGAACACACTAGGTGGAATAATTTACTCATTGGAGATACTTGACATTCACGGAAGAGAACACATTAACTTTTGACAATTGAACGGATCTTTGAAACGGGACCTCTATTAAAAGAGGGGTTTGTACTAACGGTTCAAACCAGATAGTCAGGGGATGATACATCAAGATCTTGAGAGTTTAGACATATCATGAGTGATTTAGCCATTTCAGCCTACCAGAGGCATTTTACTCATTTTATCATACACGTGCATTTTTGGTAATTCATACCAACAAAGCGTAAACGATAGCTCAAAAATTATATTTACTCATCAGGTACCCAACCAGGCATTTAGAGATTTCTACGCCAAGACCTTTCACTATATCAGATACGTTCGGGGCTATTTTGATTACCTTGGCCAACGAGGGCGTTTTGGTCATTTATATATGAGGGGTGATTTTGTAACTTAGCTCGATCATGAGGAATTTATGATTTATAGGAATTAAGATTTCCAGAGTTTATTGAGCCTCCAGACCATTCGAACTAACATATTTCAACCTTGCAGTACTAACCAAGCCTTCTAACTGTATCGTATATTTGAACGGTTGCTTCCATATTTCACCACAAGATTTGCCTCGGAGTAGTCAACTTGTATATTGTGCGGAGAAACTTCCATCCTTACATTAATATTAGGAGTGATTGTCGTACATGGGTCATGCTTCAACTCATAAGGGCATTTCGGTCATTTTCAGCTTTATCGACATTTCTAGAATTTTATTAAGACAATTTACTTATTCTAATCAATGGGGTATTCCAGTTATTCTGAAACTCGGAATATCCATCATTTCTGTCAATTGAACCATTTATAGTATTTCAATTATTTAAAACTTCAGGGGTGTCTCAGCCATACAAGAAATTTCGGTACTTCTAATCACTCCATTCATTTCAGAACTCAAAGGTTTATCAATCCTTCCAGTTCATTTGTAAACCTCGGTGTCTCAGGATATTTCAACTCTTTTTAGTCAATATCATCCTTCCGATTATTTTAACCATAACGGTATTTTCAATACTTTTAGTCATTTCAATCTATTCTGTATTTTGAGCCACTCGCTTAATTCAGGGGTAGGTATAGATTCCCTAAATCTATAGTCGAAGATTCATTCCAAATCCAAGATGACCTAACACCTTTCCATAGTTTTCCAAGTAGTTCGAGGATTTCATATGAATTATGTTGTTTTACCATATTTAGCGTAGATTTCTAGACCGCTTCTGATTTCAATGGTATTTTAGTCATTCACAGACCTCGAGCGCATTTTCGTAATTTCATGTCCATGTATCTTTCGCATTTAAACATTTCACACTAATGCTCAGAATTGGAGATTAGCTGCCTCATTAATTACTTAATGAACTTCAGATACTTCAGATTTATTATCTTCCTCGTTCGAGCATTTCGGTCTTATCTAAATTACCATATTCAACTTCATATTTAGTTTGACTTAACTAGGGCTAACAGCACTTCTTATCATTTTCATGCATGCATTAACAAATACCAACATGATCTCAAAGCATACAAGGGGTAGTAGTGTATTACCTTGAATCCTTGCTATATCGGTCAACCCTTATACTCCGTTCGATCACTCTCGAACCCGAATGCGACGTCCTCAACATCCCGAATACAAGGTACTTTAAATACCTTCATCAAAAATATTCCACTTTCAGTCTTTAAACACCTTACTCATAATTGATTATTAAAATACATAAGTGGAGTCGAGTTCAAAGTCCAATTCGGAGGCTTTCGGGTTAGAATTTCACAAAACGGGCTTTAAAATCGGACTCAGGACGTCGAAAAACATAAAATATGAGTTTTCGGAAAATTTGACTTTTTGGTCAAAGTCAACGGTCAACGCTGACGTCATGCTGACGTCACTGTTGACTGGGTCGGGTCAACGGGTCGGGTCGGTCAACGGGTCGGGTCGGGTCGGGTCGGGTCGGCCAACGGGTCGGGTCGGGTCGGGTCGGTCAATGGGTAGGATCGGGTTTGACCGAGCTGACCGGTTCAACCGGTCCAGCCAGTTCAGACCGGTTCGGTCTACTCGGACCGGTTCTCACCTTAAGGTCGTCGGACGGTGACCGGACGGTCGCCGGAAAACTCCGTTCACGTTGATTCTGCCGGTAAAAACGAAGATTACGAGTTTATAAACTCATACAAACCGATAATTTAACGATTTAACTTAAAAATATATTCGAAACTTACCCCGAGATTATAAATCTCGCCGGAAAATGGTTTAACTCCGACGAGGGTCTTCCCGACGTCGGTTAAGCTCGAAACATTAGGGGTTTTGCTCCCCACCGCTTCGGGATTCCGGATCTGGTGTCCGATTCCCAAACGCCCGGCAGCCGCGGCCGGAAATCGAGATGATCGATGGCGGCTAGGGTTTCGGGCAGCAGTTTCGAACGTCGATTGCCGACGATGGACGGCTTGTCGGCGCGCGTGGAAGGCTGGGATGAGGTCGGGTCGGTGCGGCGCTTTCGTTGGTGCCGGCGGTGGTGACGATGAACGACACAGCACAACGATGGACGTTTGTGAGTGAAGATTTGTTTTGTTGGTGTTTGAGAGAGTTTTGAGTGAAAGAAAGAAAATAAAACTCAATCATTTAGGGGGGAAGGGCTCTGCCGAATATGGGAAATGGTTGGGAGACAATGAAGCATATAATTGAGGGGGATAAAGTATGAGTGGGAGTGGGTGAGATATTATATTATTATATTATTATATTTTTTTTTGTTTTTTTTGTGTTACATGTACAACATTCGATGTTATACTATTTCATTCCGAAACACAATCACTTATGTGGCTCATAGTACAAACATAAATACTCTGTCATTATTTGTGCCTCTATTTATGATCAAATGTCAAAAAATAAAATTTATGGTTTAGCGTGTAAGGTGTATGATTTATTTTAAGCTTGAATTTTTTAGTATTTTTTAATATGCTGATGTAATTACAAGGTAGTATATGTTCAATTTTCTTAATCTTTTAATAATTCACACACATTGTGCATATATGGTGCTCGAACCCGAGTTACCTAGATAAAAAACATCATCCTTTACCACCGGAACCACTTCACAGGTTCTTCAGTGTTGTGATATGAATAACGACATAAAAAAAGGTACAGAAATGAAATGTTCAAATCACTAAGAAGGGAGTTGTAAACTTTTTGTACCTTCATGCTGGTGGAAGTTTCCAACAGTTACAATTAGCATAAATAAACATCCGATTGAGCGAAAGAAAAGTAAATTGTTTAAGAAAACATTGTGCAGCCTAGTCTCTTATAAGAAAGATGATACAGTTCATCTTCTTATCAAACCTCTGGAACAGCTTCATGATCCTTAAACTCCTTAACATAAGTAATTGGAACCTGGAGCAGCTTCAATCCACTCAGACCATTCCAATTGAAACTGTTCTCTGTTTTCTCCACCCTCTTCTTCCTTTCACGTTTAACTGGTGAAATAAAAAGGAAACAGAATTCTATATTACTCGGATTCGAAACATGTATGTGTTTGAATGTGAATATTATTGGAGCTCAAATATGTTTGAAAGTGAATATTGAGAGATACCTTTTGGCTCAGTTGAAGTTGAAGTTGAAGCTACAGTTGAAGTTGAAGGATCAGAGGTATTCATATTTTTTATTTTCTCATCAGCAGCTTCAACTTCCTCTTTCCATGGCAGCAACTGCAGAAGTTGAAATACCAATGTAACAACAATAGATGAAGAAAATATTCATTTGTGTCAGGGAGCTAAAGATAGAGAAGAATCGAAATTATTCATCTCTGCATCATAAACAAATACAAAAAACGAACTCCAACTTCAATTCGATTCGATTCGATTATACAACCAATTTTAAAGGCACACTTACCATTACTGAAGGAAGTTCATGGGACATAATCTCTTCTTTGTTGCCTTTCGGCTTATTCGCACGTGTGCGACGCATTCCGCTTGTCTCGTACGCCTCCACTTCTTTCAGCGACCGGCACAAGAAGCGCAGCTCCTTATGGCGATAGTACTGTTAACCAAGGAGAGCAAAAATCATTTGTGATTAGCTAAACTTAAACTATTATTAACAAATGCATGGTTTCTTTTTTTGTAAAAGTCATTTAAAGAGGGTAATTACCTTATCAGTCCTCCCATTTGGGCGTTGCTTTTCATAAACATCCCAATGGACTAGGTAGTCAGGCTGTGGTGACTTTGGATGATATACACAACATTCAAAGATAACCATGAAATCAGTTCAAAAAAAAAGGTAACCATGAAATAATCATCACAAAATGTATTAAAAATGGCAGCTAATGTGTCCACTACTCATTATCTTCTAATTCACCGAGTGGTAATGATGTTTATGTTGTCTAATCTTATATAGGTTCGAATTTATTATCCGTTTAGCTCTTCTCCTTCGAGTCGGAGCAGTGTCTTGACTTAGAACAGGGAAGAAGGAAACAGGGATTGCTTCAATCACACCACTAGTTGCTTCTGGGACTGGGACCTCTGTCAATTTTAAACAATTCAGTAAATTTTGTTCCAAATCAAGACAAAAGCTGTGTTACTATATAAGAAGTAAAAGGTTTAATTGTGTCCCCAATCCCCCTACTCTTTGGATTTTTGAAATTTTGTCCCTCTACTTTTAGTCCATCTATTTGTCCCATCGATAAATTACTAATAGATTTATGTTAAATTTGAATATGTAGCATTTTATTATTCAAAGGTTTGGTTTAAAAATTAAAGTTCAATGTATATTTAAATTTAACAGAAATCAATAAATAATATTATTAATTGGACTTTAATTTAAAAGAATATGGATAAATTTTAAAAAGCCGAAAGAGTTCAAGAACTAAAGGGCATAATTACACCAAAGTAAAATAGTACAGCTATAAATATTTAACATTTTGAAAGGATAGTAGAGAAATCAAAATAAATATGAAAATGTACCCCCAAAAATCCTCAAATCCTAACTCACTTAAATATGATTTGAAAAAAAAATACGGAAATGAGTCTAAAACAATCTCGATCTCAAATGATTCAAAACTCACCCTCGAAAAATTATATAATGAACTCTACTCACCGTATCATTTATGATCTCAACTAATAAAAACCTCCTAATTTGACGAGAGTTTTAGACTTGTGTTTTGTTTTCTAAGTCAAAATTTAAACTTCTGACCTTTCTTATAAGACCTAACGTCTCATCTCACTAAAGTAAATTATTAATATGTCTTTGTTATGCTATTATGTGTCCTAATTTTTTAATTCATACAGATAGTATTTTTAAAACAAATCTAATCCAATGAGCTTTGATTTTTTTCCCTTTCTCTCATTTTATATATAAATAGTAGAAAGAGAGAATGATGCTGAGAATCGAATCCAAACTCTCATGACACAGAGTCAAAGCATTTTGTATTTTTCATGTCATCAAAGGGTTGTAAGCTCCCCTGCTCATTAGGGGAGGTGCTTGTGGACTATAACTTAGTTGTTGATATTATTTTTAGAATTTAGGGATAGTTGTTTCAATTTAAGGTTTAGGATTATAATTTAGGGATAGTTGTTTTAATTACTCTAAAAACTAAACCCTAACTTATAAATCTTAAATTATAACCCTAAACCTTAAATTGAAACAATTATCCTTAAATTCTAACCCCTACACCTAAACTCCTAAACTCTATACCCTAAACTAACTCCTTATACCCTAAAATTAAGGCGCTTGTGAAAACTTTTAGTTTCCACCGCCAGTGTATAAGATATTAATCCATATATAAATAGGGGAAAGATATTATTTTGATGAAAGATTTTGGATTGAAAAAAACTTTAATACATAAGTAAAATTTACACGAGTCTTTTAATTTTATGGGTTAAGGATGTAATTTAGTGGTTTAGGTTTTAAGATTTAGAATTTAAAATTTTTTTTTGATCGGAAACCGTATGTTTTTATTAAGTAATAAGGAAAACATACAGCTTGACTAAATCGCACGCCTCGTTAAAAACCTCCCTAAACCTATTGGAGGAAAAGAGTACGATACGATCCGTCGAGTACAAAAGGAAACTAATCACATAAGATCAAGTCACAAACAAGCCATGAACGTCGAAAGTCTATCTACGCCCTCCTTTGCCAGTGCATCCGTAAATCCATTCGCTTCCCTCGGCACGTAGCAGAATTGGATATCATATATGACTTGACAAGCCTGATCAATTACCAAAAATACCTCCCATAGTCGCCAAGGTCGTTTTGCGGTCTGAGAAATCCAGCTCAACGCGACTTGAGAATCCGTCTCCAAAATCACACAACCCTGCCGCCATTCCCTCTCCTGTATCATATCCAATGCAAAGGCTATCGCTCGCACCTCTGCTTCATTCGACTCCATCACGCCTAAAGGGCCTGAAAATACACCCAAAATGCGATTATCCGCATCTCGTAACACGCCACCAATCCCTGCCGGACCCGGTTTTCCTCGCGCCGATCCATCCGTGCTAAATTTTAGAACATTTCGTAACGGGGGCTGCCAGCATCTTCCCCCCCTCACCCTCTTCGGTTGGACGGTAACCTCAATTTTGGAAGGACAAGTCCACCAAACTGCCTCCGCTACCAATTCTCCCCGCCTATCAGCTTTTATCCAGTAATAGGATCTCAATTTTACCAAGAAACACAATTCAGCCAAGTTCCATCATTTCCCACGAAAAATAAATTCATTCCTTGCAATCCATAACGACCATAAAACAGCAGCAACACACGCTATCCACCACATATTCATGCATCCCTTAAAAACACTATGAAAGTCAAGAACGTAAAATGCATCAAAACTAACCGGTAAGCTTGAGTCAATGCCCCACCATTTTCGCATCCATAGCCATACTGATTGCGCAAAAGGGCATTCATAGAGGATGTGAGCGATGCTCTCCTCTACCATCGCACACCAAGGGCATCGGCCTTGGTCATCCGGCAGTTGAATCCCCCGTGCTCGCAAGAAATCAGCAGTGGGTAGTCGACGCAACCATGTAAACCATAAGAAAGCTTGAACTTTCGGTGGCACCAGCACCTTCCACGCGAAACAGTCACCAAACTCCATTTCCCCCGCCTTATCGAACATGAGCAGTTTCGATAAAGTCCCAACTGAAAAAATTCCACGCTCGTCCGGTCTCCAAATTAACATGTCTAGCTTGCCTTCCCATGCACGAAAATTGGACACCATTTGAATTAAATCTCGTAGCATTCCTAGTTCAAAAACTCGTAATGGGCGTCTAAAGAAATCTGCCCATAGTTGATGCGATAAGCTGCCCTCCACCATATAATCCCACACCCTCGCTAATTTGTCACATGCCAACGAGAATAAGCGCGGAAATACATCTTTTAAGGCCACTTGTTCTACCCACGGATCAAACCAAAAAAGTATCGATCTACCATCACCAAGTTTCCATAAAAAACCGGTCATACCCATATGTTTATCAACCTGTGCATCGCATGAGAGTGCTACAATTTGTCGCCATACAAGCGACATGGAAGACATCTTTTCCGTGTTGAAACGCCACCATTGTGGATGTTCTCCATATTTTGCTACTATCAAACAGCGCCATAGCGAATCTCTATCTCGCGCATATCGCCACACCCATTTTGATAGCATCACCATGTTCTTAACACGCAAATCCGCAACCCCCAAGCCCCCTAACTGTTTCGGGCGACATACCACCTCCTATCCTACTCTGCTCATCCGTCGTTCCAAACCGACGCCCCCCATAGGAAAGCTCTTCGAATTTTATCAATCCTCTCAATTACCCCTTTGGGGGCGACAAACAAACCCATATAAAATATCGGTAACGAAGAAAGGACCGAATTGACCAAAACCACTCGAGCCGCAAAAGACAGAGAGGTACTTTTCCATCCCGCTAATTTTCGTCGAAAATTTGCAATTACCGGTTCCCAAGTAGCTATCAGTCTCGGACTTGCGCCTATTGGAAAACCCAAATAAACGAACGGAAAATCAGCTTTCCTACATCCCATTACCTCGGCCATGTTACTGCCCAAATCTTCCCCTAAGCCAATTGAGTACAAGGAGCTTTTGCCGAAATTTATCTTCAACCCCGAACAAACTTGGAAACAGTGCAGGATTCGTTTCAAGTTTTTCGCAACTTCTAGTGAGCCCTCAAAGAACAAAAGTGTGTCATCGGCAAACTGCAAATGTGTCACAGATATCCCAGCCGCTACTTGCACCCCACGAATTAAACCCCCTAACTCAGCCCTTCGAAGCATCAAATGCATTGCTTCCGCGACTATCACAAAAAGCAAAGGTGATAGCGGACAGCCTTGTCTCAAGCCTCTACCCATTCTGAATTCTTTGGTGGCATTACCGTTGAGAAGCACCGACAACCTGACTGAACTAATACATTCTTGAATCCATTGTCGCCATATGTCGCAGAAGCCCATTCTTCCTAACACCTCATCCAAAAAATACCAACTAACGCAGTCATACGCCTTGGCGAAATCAAGTTTCAATAAAAAACCACTTGCGCCCCGTTGTCGTAAGGAATGCACCACCTCAAGTGCTAACAGTACTCCATCTACTAATTGACGACCCTTTATGAATGCTGATTGTGTATCACTTATCAAATCCGCCAAGACCGTTTGCAATCGAGTCGCAAGACATTTTGCCAAAATTTTATAAACCGAGTTGACTAAGCATATAGGCCTATATTCACCAAGGGTCGTGGGAGATGCTACCTTAGGAATTAAGACAATGAAAGTGCAATTCACATCCTTAGGTAACCGCCCACTTGCATGAAAATTGTGGAAGAAACGTAGAATATCGCCCTTGAGCACCTCCCACCCCTTCTTATAGAAATCCAACGTAAAGCCATCCGAACCCGGTGTCTTCGAACCATCACAACCCCTCACTATACCGTGTACCTCTGCCAAAGAGAATGCCGCCACCAAATTCCCCCTAGCTGTCTGCGATAACTGCCTAAAATCCCCCTCGAATTGCTATACACTTTCCCTCTTGTCGCGAGAGAAATGCTTCATGAAAAATTGAACTACGTGGCGTCGCATAAGTGGTGGCGAATTGATCCAATTGTCATTAACCAAGAATCCTGGAATAAAATTTCTTGCCGCTCTCAGCTTAGCGGATCGGTGGAAATATGCTGTGTTTCGATCTCCCAAACGCAACCATGTCGCTCTTGATTTTTGTCTCCACATCGCCTCCTTATGTCGCATAGCTTTCCACAAAGCTTGTAACCACTGTCGCCTTTCCGCCTCTATTTCCTCATCAATATTAGATGTAGATGTTGCTAAGTCCGCCCGGTCAATTTTGTCTTGCAACTCTGATATTATCTCATTCACATCCCCAAAGCTGTCCCGATTCCACTGTTTCAAAAATAACTTCAAATGTCGCAGTTTCACCATAATATTTACCGTGCCAATATCCAACTCAGTTAACCGAATCCATTCCTCAACAATTTGCCTCATGTGATATCTGCCCTCCATCCAACAGTTAAAAAATCGGAACGGACGGGGACCCCAATCGTTCTCATCACACTTCAACAATAATGGCGTGTGGTCGGATACACCCCGTGCTAACGCCTCTTGCTGGATTGAGCTGAAAGCGTCCATCCAACTTGTCGATATCAAAAATCTGTCGATTCTGCTACATCTATTCTTCGGGCCAAACCATGTATAACGTTTTCCTAAAAGCGGTAAATCCATCAAACCTGCTTGTAGAACAAAATCGCCAAAAGCTTCCATCTCCATATTCCTGTCCGATGTGCCAATTCTATCCGACTCGAGTAATATGGCATTAAAATCTCCCGCTATGCACCACGGGCCCTCTTGATTTCTAATCTTACTCAAAATCGATGCCCATACAGCTTGCTGCCCTTCCAATTCGGACGGTGCATATACCACGACTAGACCACAACATAGATCATCATGTAACCATCTACCTCTCATCATAATGAAATTGCGTTCAATCTCGACCACATCTAATTTAAATTTACTTATCTCCCATATCACTAAAATACCGCCCGACGCACCAATGGATGGCGCGATCACTGATTCGAAGTTATCGGTTCCCCATAGACTTGCTAGCCACAATTTCGGACACTCCTCCATCTTTGTTTCTTGCAACATTGCCATATCCGCATCATATTTCCTTATCACATCTCGAACAAACCGGCGTTTAGCACTCCCTCCCAAGCCCCTAACATTCCACGATAGCATTTTCATGAGTCACAAAACTCGACGATCGCCACTAATCACTCTTGATATGTCTCGAATAATCTCTTCTTCCCGGCTGTTGGAATTAACCCCAATCAAAGAACCGAGCTTCACCGTTTTAATTGCTTCTATTTCAATATTGTTTGCTGCTTGACCGTCGTCTCCCCTTCCCGTATTCGATATTTCTTGGTGGACCTTATTCAATCGGCAGTTTTTCTTTTTTCTAGAAATCTGACATCCTTCCAAATTGCCCCCTAAAAACCGTCTGATCTTGCAATAAGCCTGACCCACCTGGACAATTTCTGTTTTGCTCAAATCTGATTGTGCACATGTCGAAAAAATAGGGGGGTAATATTTTAATTTAGAATTTAATTTAGAACTAAATTCTGAATTATCCACCGTTTGAATATTAGACTCCTGTTCATTTGAATCACTAGTTTTGGAATTAGCAACTCCCGCTATATCCGAACTCTTGCAATTTTGAATGTCTCCTATCTCTGCTGGACTCTTATCACCACCGTCCTTCTCCCCGCTCAGACATCTTTCCGCCGTCTCCATTGTCCGTGCCGGCAGACTCATCGTTGGCCTGTCCGGCGATCGAGTAGAGTTGTTTGATGCCCCTTGTTCATCATTGCAATTCCGATCAGACTTGCGTTCTTCATTTGTTTTTTCTGATGGATCACCCTGTTGCCCTTCCCATGCTTCATTCGCAAGCCATAACACCGAATTTGTATTTTCTTTTATTGTTGCTGCATCCTCTACGTTTCCCACTCTCTTAGGCGGTAATGAATTGTTTCCACTACATCCTTCTTCGTCTGTCGAATCTAATTCCCCGCAATCGCATTCCACCGCGAGGGATGTGCCATCCATCTCTAACACGCGGATAGTATATGCTTCCCCCTCAAATTGAACTTCAATGTGTTCTTCAATCCGATTGAACGTGGATGTTTCTACCATAATTCTACCGCTATCAAATGAAGATGGTGTTTCCGTTTCATCATACATTCGAATAAAAACACCCCATATACTTGCAATGTTCATGAAAGTCCTTTTGTGCCATAGGTGTATCGGGAGGCCGATTATCGATATCCATACCCGTCGCGATTCCACTTTGATCGCTGGAGACCATTTTTCTACCTTCGCGAAACATTCTTTCATCCGGTCAAGTTGCATGATTTTATCGCGAATGGGTGCCGATGTACACATTAGCAAGATCATTGATCCGGATAATCGCATGATCGAGAAACCATCGTGTTTGTCTACCTCCAACCTTTCCGCTAGAGTCTTTATGCTGCACGAATTTAGGCACCAACCCACCGCACACCATTGTAATATTGCCCATTTGTCTTCATCCACTATCCCTGATACTTTCGATCTGTTTTGTTTCACTTCGTCTCTCTCTATCGACGCTTCTGATTTTCTTGATTCCTCATTTTCCTTCTTCCCATGTTGTTCTGTGTTTCCCACTCTCTTACGGTACCACTCCGTTTTGCCCTTCCACGCCATAGAAACTCTTAATCTGCCGCCGTAGATCCATTTACCGTTTAATCTCTCTATCACCCTGTTTGCATCTTCCTTCGACGCCATTCTAACGAACCCAAACCGCTGTCCATCCCTGGCCCTTTTGTTCGGTATGAATGCATCTTTTACAACCCCATGTCTGTCACACACTTGCCACAATCCTTTCCAGTGGATTGTCCGAGAGAGACCACTGATGAATAGAGTCCAAACTTGCTGATTTTTCTGGTCTCATTGCACCGATCTGTTGCCTGTGTGTGATTCACTGTTCCGGTCGGTGATATTTTCCTGCTCGGCGGCGAGGCGTTTCCAAATTCCCGTGGAGAGCATTTTTTAGGATCCCCGAATAACATGAGAAGATTGTTTTATTTAGAATTTAAAATTAGTGTTTATAATTTATGGTTTAGAATTTAGTAATCTAAAATTTAAGTTTATAGTACAAATATACAAGCTTGTGTAAAATATTTTTTACAGCTTGTATATTAAAATTAAACTCTTTTGAATTTGTGGTTTTTGTCTTATTTCAGTGATTTTTTTTCCTTTTCAAATCTAATCAATCTAAACAAAAAAAAATCTTTTTTTTCTCTCTTTTCTCTCATCAAAGCCTAATCACATTTCCATTTTTTATTGTCTACAACAATTTTTTGTCAACCATCAATCATTTTTTTCTCTTTTTGTTTTTTATGTTTTTTTGTTGACAACAGTATATGTGTCAACATTAATCATTTTCTCTTCATCTTCCTTTCTTTTCTTTCTTTTTTTCTTCATCATCTTTTCTTATTTCTCCGTTGAAATTATTTTTCTTTCTTCTCTATCCATCCTCTTGTCTCGTGTTGTTATTTTTCTTTTCTCATTACTCTTTTGATTGTGGGGTTTTTCTTATGCTATTGTTTGTTTATTTTTTTTTTAAATTTTTATATTCTTTCAAACGGCTTCTTTTAGTAGGTGTCGAACTAATTTTTAAGTACCTGGCTTTCTTGTGGAACGGTCTTCATTAATGATTAAAGGGGTTGAAGTTACTCATAAATGACTTTCCCGGTGATGTATGAACTCGTTCCTCATTGGTATGATGGAAGAATTTGTTTCATTGATGTAAACCTTTGAGAGTCGCCGATTCAATCATTGCCTCCGTCTTTAGTTTCCATGAAAAATTTGAGAAAGGATAATAATAATAGATTTTTATCTCTCTTCTCTCCAAATTTATTTCTTTCAAATATAACAATAATTTAACTTAAATATTTCTTTCTTTCTTTTTGTTGATGGTCTAAAATTAGAGATTATGACTCGCATCCTTTCTGATTTGAATAGAAAGTCACAAAATAATAGATAGAACGTAACAATGATTGTGAATTTTAAAGACAAATTTTGAGTCATTAGTGTCGATCCTCATAAAGGAGAGAATCAACTTCCTTTTATACTCAAATACAAAAAAATAGTAGTTGTCTTTGATAATCACCAATATATAATTATGAGTAAAAGTAAGCAAATGCTCTTAACTAAAGAAAATCCTAAGGAGCTTTTATCCGGCGGTCAGCTACTTTGATTTTGAGCGGCTGGCCTCTTTGTCCCCCACCCTTTACTTTTTTCCTTTGTCTTTTCTTCCTTTGTTGAGATTTTTTTCTCCTTTCGGTTTTGTTTTTGTTGCTTTCCTCTGGTTGGTTCGGTGGATGTTGGTGTCTTTGCTAGCCACAATTCAAACTCGGAAGCACTTTTGAAAAGAAAAAGTCAGGGCTTTCATGGTGACCCGAGTTAAGAAGTACAGAGTGGAGGACCTCTTTCGTCTCCCATTTTCTCCTCCTCATTCTTTCTCCTTCTACAATTATATTCGACGTTTCTCTGATCCTCTCGGCAGTCCTTTTTGGCATGATTTTTTCGGTTGTTGGTGCATGCACATGAAATGTGATCTTGAAGTTTCTAGGCTTTGACTTTCTTTCAGTTGCTCATTCAAAAGTTCTTTTTTCTCTGAGTGGTAGAGCAGATAAGATGAGCTATGTCTTCATCGGCCAAAATGTCATGACTCTTGCTCGTATTGTCACCCTAGTGCTTAGATTCAACGGTAGTGCCCTTTGTGGTTGTCTCCTTATCCCTGATTAGTGGATCTTCAATAGATTCGGGCGGCTAACTCCTTTCTCCAAGCCCTTAAGCTTCAAGAATATGATTTATGCTATTCCTCCAATTGTATTTTAATTTTTCTGTTGGTTTATGCTCAAGATTTTATTTTCTTGTTTGTTTATGAACTTTTATGGTTTTTGGTGTATGTTTGATGCTTGATTAATATTTTTTCCTTGTTAATAATAAAAAAAAACTTCCTTTTATACTCCATGTTGTCATGTGACAACTAATAATAAGAGGATAAGGATTGTCGACTACAATAGACAACCTGGAGTCATCATATGGCATATCTTACTTGTAATGCTTATCTATCACCTGTCTAACCTATTTGTCTAATGGTAAGGCGACTGAATTATTGAATTTATCAGTCATTGTCTCATCCATCAATTATCCGGTGGTTCCTAATCCTAACCTAATTTATCATGCTTATCATGTGTTTATTACTTTTAGCATAGATTTGTCTGTATAGAATGACTATTAATTATACTAACTATGACATAAAAAAATATCATTTATGTCGTGACTCGACCCAACTCTTAAAATTGGGTCATGACATAATTAATCCAACTTTCACTCTTCTTTCTAAAAGTTGAATAGTATAATTTGAATATTCTAACACTATTGAAGGTTTCAATAGTATCAATTTCTTTGCTATTAAAGTTTTCTAGCAATTATAGTGAAATTTCGAATACTATTGAGCCTTTCCTCAATAGGCATATCCTTGTCACCAACCTTATCATCTTGGTAATTAAGGCATAACCAAAGTATTTGATAGTTATATAAATCCTAAATATATTTGGGATCGAACCTAAATTTAGGGTAAAATTCATTGTTATCACTATTTATGAGACTTAAATTATTATTTTTTTAAACTCTGAACTTCGTACCATTTCACAAATGTTACGATATAGCTTATAAAAAATTGGGGGTAATTATATGTTTGTATTATTTTTACAATAAATTTTAAGTTTTCATAAGAAGAAAGAAATCAACTATTAATCTAGATCTGTATGGTTTTTATGGCAATTTTTTGACCCTTTATACCAAACGGACTAGATCTTAGCATAAACTTAAAATCGGACAAAAATATATATCTAAATCCCCCAAAAATCTCATCCATGATAAAGGAATGAAGATTTTTTTTGGGGTTGGACATAAACTCAGTAGCTATCAATGATGAGTCAATTGAAGGAATCTGGGCATAAACAATAATAAAGTAATTAAAATAAAATAATCAACAGAAATTGCACGGTATGAAAAAGAAGGATTTTAAAAAAAAATTATATTTTGAGATCCATAAAAAAATTTAATCTAAACAGTAGATTTAAAAAATTAAACATAAAAAATTGGAAATGGATATGAAAAATTACCTGGAGAAAGAGTGGGGTTGGACATGGTGTCAGATTCTTTCAATTGACTCATAGTTGATAGCTATGAGTTGAAGTGTTTTTTTTAGAACAAATATTTGGAGGTCGAAAATGAGGAAATGGCCACTTAAATTTTTTATAAAATAAATTGAAAATATCTGTAACTAATTTTTGTTCCAATTTTGGTAATTAGCGCATTTTCTAGGGTAAACTATATAAGTAGTCACCAAATTTTTAGGGCGCTTTAATTTTAGTCACTAAAATTTTAATTTGTTTTCATTAAAGTCATTGCTGTTAAAGAACGCTGACGTGGCTGTTAACTTCTTGTTTAACAGAAAGTTAAAGTCCGTGACTTTAATGAAAATGGATTAAAAGTTTAGTAACTAAATTGCATATTTTAAATTCAATAATTAAAATAAAAGTGCCCTAAAAATTTAGTGGCTATTTATGTAATTACCCTTTTTCTAATTATTACTTATTTTTATTGTTGAGAATTTAAGAAAATGGGTTGTCTAAAAAACACAGTCACAAAATCCAAAAAAAGGTAGGTGAAATATTATTTTTTAAGAAAAAAGAGGCAGATTCTCACCAAAATAATTTAATTCCCCCTTATCTTATTTGGAAGGCTTACTCAAGTCTTTCCTGTTTTTGTTGTAATATTTGGAAGGTAAATGTGTGCATCCAATGCACTTGATTTAAATTTTAAATTCTTTTAATTTGTATTTTTAGATTTAAATTATTTTTTGTATTTCCAAATCATCCAAACGTTTATAATTTTAAAATTATATTACTCAAATTAGACACTCGAATTTGATTTGTTATTAAATAGACACTCAAATTAATACTTACCATAAAAGTCATTTTTTTGTTCAAATAAATACTTACCTTAAACGATTTAAGCTAAATTTAGTTATCAATTTAAACATAGATATCAAGTTTAAAATTTTAGTTAGACAAAAAAATAAATATCAAATTAAATCTTAAATTCAAATTTAAATCTCTAATTTAAACTAAAAATAATATATTTCAAATTAAGCATTAAAATTAAATTTAAATATTAGAACATATATTTTTACTAAAATTCATTAATATTATATGAGTTCGAATCACAATATTTGTAACAATCCAAAAAAAAAAAAAATTATTATTATATTTTTTTTCCTACCTACTCCCACTCATCTCACCCCATTATTATTATGCTCAATTATTCTCCCACTCAGTTCCCCTAATTTCGGCAGAGACTCCTTTCTCCTAAGGTGAGAAATTTTTCCTTTTGTTTTGTATTTCATTCAAACTCTCTCAAACATCAACCAAACCAATCTTCACTCACAAACGTCCATCGTTGTGCCGTGTCGTTCACCGCCACCACTATCCGAACTGTCTCGACGTCCCGGTTAAAACGCCCCTATCCACGCTCTAAACCGCCGTTCCGTTTGTCGTTAATTGGCCGTTGAAGGATTCGTACAAATCGGGGTTTTTCCCAAATCAGTGAAAATCCGGTAAGTTTTCGACTTAAATATGAATTTGGGATGAGATATATTCGAATTTGGAGCATTCTGGAATTTTTCAGAATTTTCCTCCGCCGTCCACGGCGGCGCGTGGGCTTCACGCGCCGTCCGGAGCCGCGCGTGGGCTTCACGCGCCGTTCCCGGTCACCATGGATGGTGGCAGTGGACCGGCCGGTTCGGACCGGTCTGGTCACGAATCGAACCGCCCGAACTGGACCGACCCAGTCAACAGTGACGTCGGCATGACGTCAGCGTCCGACCCGTATACCGACCCGACCCGACCCAGTCAACAGTGACGTCAGTATGACGTCAGCATGACGTCAGCGTCCGACCCGTATACCGACCCGTATACAGACCCGACCCGACCCGTTGACCCGACCCAGTCAACAGTGACGTCAGCATGACGTCAGCATGACGTCAGCGTCCGACCCGTATACCGACCCGTTGACCGACCCGTTGACCTGACCCAGTCAACAGTGACGTCAGCATGACGTCAGCGTTGACTTTGACTGTTGTCTTTGACCGTTGACTTTGACCAAAAAAGTCAAATTTTCCGAAAAGCCCTATTTTATGTTTTTCGACGTCCTGAGTCCGATTTTGAAGCCCGTTTTGCAAAATTCTGACCCGAAGGCCTCCGAATCTGACTTTAAACCCAAATCATGCATAAGTACTTAATTTTCCATTCAGATATCAGTAAATCGAATAAGTGCCTAAACTAGTGTTTTAATTCTGTAAAGGTGGCCGAGGCTCGTATAACCACTCACCAGCTCAACCCAGTTCCTCTCGACCCGCTCATCCTCACACTTTAGGGATCTGACCCCCGCATCTGAGCGTACTGAGGCAGTTGTCTGTTAGACCCTTATCCGACCAGTTTGAGGTGTGTTTCCATATGTGTTACATTCTGTTATATCTGTTATATATATATATATATATATATATATATATATATATATATATATATATATATGCCTGGGTCCTGTAACAATTCTCTGAACATTATAGATTGCACTGGTAATTGTAAAGCATGACTACTGAAAAGCGTATTTATAATGTTATAAATGTCTGTTTATTTTGATAAGTTAAAAAGGTATACCTCATGTCTGATCTGAACTAGAAATATCTGATCATTAAATGATAAACTGTTATCTGAAAATTGTCTGAACTCTGTTGATGATATATCAAACTGAATTGTACTGTTTGGGGTATATTTTCGGGATGTTATCGAAGTGTCTGCAGGAACAGCTCTGATCCAGCTGGTAAAACCTTCGGTTGAGCTCCTACGCCCAATGGGCCTAGGGTAAGACTTTCTGGATAGGCTCCTATGATTACAGGTCTAGGATAAGTCCTTCAGTATGCAATTCATGAGGAATTGTATTTTGGTGTTCGGTTGGAGGGTAGATAAGTTAAAGTTTAACCTTGGTTGAACTTATGGTATGATTGTATTGTCCAATACATATCTGAACTGAATATATGAATATATATATTTTCTTGCACTTTTGGAACACACTGAGCTCCCTAGCTTATGTTTTTATTCCCTCCTTCCCTTTCAGATTCTTGATAGTCCACTCCTTTCAGACCTGGCAACTGGAGAATCGGCACATTTAGCTCTGAACTATTGTAATAATCTTATCTTTCAAACTGTCTGTACTTTGGGTGACTTATATCTATGTTTTGATATTTTGACTATGATAAGTCACAAGGGTTTGATCTTAAGTTGTGACTGTCTGGAGTTGGGTTAAACGTATAATTGGGCCCGGGCGGTTACATTTGATTTATGATTTTAAAGGTTTAATCATATGTTTATTTGAAATCTTATCATGGGTCACTCTAGTGATTATAATGTGACTTCCTAGGATCCGTCAAAACGCATAGGCGGGTCTAGGGGGTTACATTTAGTGGTATCAGAGCCAGGTTTCAAAAACCTCGGACTGTGAATGAGTCCATTTTACGCAATGTTTGGAGAAGTTATACAAAAAGATGTTTTGAAATGAGCTAAGTCACCCAATTTATGTATGCTTAATTGTGTTCGATTCTCCATTGCTATAAACTGACCTTAAGCTTATTCCTTGTAGAAGCCTTCTGTCATGAGTACTGAAAGAGGACGTCGACCTATTCGGAGGCGTGGTAGACCTGTCCGGTTTGCCGACGCGATGGATGATCCGGTGCTTGAGCCACCTACTACAACTCCTGTCTCTGATCCTATAGAGTCTTCCATACCATCTGGCCCTACTGTAGGAACTACTTCTCAGGCTGCCCCTGAGATTGATGTGTCTACTCCGGCTAGAGGAGCATCGTCTTCTTTTGAGCCATCCACATCTGTTACTAACGAAGCTCTTAGTAGGCAGTTTTTACAGTTGATTTCTGGTGCAGTTAGAGCTGCGGGGGTTGCGCCTGAAGTTCCTATTTCTCAGACCCTGATCATTAACGGGGCTAAGACATTTGATGGCCCTACTGGTGGAGCCCCGACTGAGGCAGAAGAATGGCTTCACGATCTTGAGAGACGCATGGATTCGTTGAGTTTTGAGCCGCCCAAGAAATATCTGGGAGCTGTTTCACTACTTTATGGGAGTGCCCGGACTTGGTGGGAGTCTATTGTGAGTAGTGTCTCTTCTACTCGTCTGACATGGGACTTCTTCAAAGAACGCTTCAGGAGCCGTTTTATTGGAGATCGTTATATGAGACAGATGCAAGAGCAGTTCAGGACTCTGACACAGGGAGATATGACTGTATCTGAGTATGAGACGAGGTTTTTAGACCTCTTGAGATTTGGATCCAGTTTGGTGCCCACTGAAAAAGAGAAATGCCGCAAGTTTGCACTTGGACTCCGTCGTGAGTTGTGTGTACAGGTTATCGGCCACCTTGAAAAGGATTTTGATAAAGTAACCGAGTTGGCAAAAGATTTGGAGGAAGTAGAATTAATGGCCACAGATAGCGATAAAGTAGATCGAGACAGACCTAGGAGGCCTTCTAACACTAAGTATTCAGTACGGGTGAATAAGAAGGTTCGCACTACTACACCTCTGAGGAGTGACACTGGTTCTAGGCCTCCAGCCCCTAAGCCCTCGACCACTAGTCGAGGTGGTTCATCAAGTTATTCGAAGGCACCTCTTTGTGAGCATTGCGGCAATTGGCATTTTGGAGAGTGTAGGAAGAAGGCGGGCACATGTTTCCGTTGCGGTTCTGGAGATCATTTCTTGAAGAATTGCCCTGTTCCCCCACCTTCTTATCGAGAACCTCCTCAGACTCCTGCCCGATCACAAGCTTCTGTTCAGACTCCATCTAGGGGTCGTAGTCAGGGAAGACCTTCTGCATCTGCTGCCAGGACTGATACCAGAGCTCGATCTAACCAGAGAGGAGGACCAGTTTTATCTGAGGCTAGACAGCCGCCACTAGTGTATGCCTCTAGACGTCGAGATGACAGAGATGAGCCAGACGTCATTGCAGGTACATTTACTATGTTATCTGTTCCATATTTTGCATTGCTAGACAATGGTTCTACCCATTCATATGTATCGAGATCCGTGTCCCGAGACCTCCAAATTCCTGATGAGACTACTGAGAATACAATTACCGTTATGAGCCCAGTGGGTCAGTCTGTAGTTGTAAATAAGGTTTTCAGGCGATGTCCCCTAGAAGTGCAAGGGGAAATCTTTTTAGCCGATCTCATGGAGCTACCTTTAGAAGAGTTCGATATAATTCTTGGCATGGATTGGTTGACGGAACACCGAGTTAACCTAGATTGTGAGTCCAAAAGAGCATTTATAAAGACTTTTGATGGTCGTACTGTGGTTCTCATCGGTGAGCGTCGTGGGTATCTGTCAAATGTGATATCCGCTTTGGCTGCCGACAGAATGATCCGAAAAGGATACCAGACTTTCATCGCTTGTATCTTGAACACCAAGGGTTCGTTGTCAAAGATTGAGGAAATTCGCACTGTTAGCGAGTTTCCTGATATCTTTCCCGAAGAATTACCTGGACTACCCCCAGATAGAGATGTCGAGTTTGAGATTGAGATTTATCCGGGCTCTGCACCAGTCTCTATGAACCCATACCGTATGGCTCCTAAGGAGCTTAAGGAGCTAAAGATTCAATTGCAAGAACTCCTCGACCGAGGATTTATTCGACCCAGCTCTTCACCCTGGGGAGCTCCTGTTTTATTCGTGAAGAAGAAAGATGGGTCTCTTAGGCTATGTATTGATTACCGTAAGCTGAACAAGATAACAATCAAGAACAAGTATCCATTGCCCAGGATAGATGACTTGTTCGATCAGTTGCAAGGAGCCACATTTTTCTCAAAAATTGATCTTCGTTCAGGGTACTATCAACTGAAAATAAAGGGGTCTGATGTAGCAAAGACGGCCATTCGCACCAGATATGGGCACTACGAGTTTTTGGTGATGCCGTTTGGTCTGACTAATGCTCCGGCCGCTTTTATGGATCTGATGAATCGTGTGTTCCGGCCTTATGTGGATCAATTTGTGGTGGTGTTCATTGATGACATCCTAGTCTACTCCCGGACTGAAGCAAAACATGCTGAGCATTTGAGGATTGTTCTACAGACTCTTAGAGAGCACAAATTGTACGCCAAATTGAGCAAATGTGAATTTTGGCTCAGTGAGGTAACATTTCTGGGGCATGTGGTATCGGCTCGGGGTATTCAGGTTGATCCGAGCAAGATAGAAGCCATTGTGAGTTGGAAGCAACCCAAGAATGTTTCTGAGATCCGCAGCTTCTTGGGTTTAGCTGGATATTACAGGCGTTTCGTTGAGGGCTTTTCTATTATTGCCACTCCCTTGACGAAGCTGTTGAGGAAGGATGTTCCATTCATCTGGACAAATGCTCAACGCGATAGCTTTGAGAAGTTGAAGATAGCTTTAACGCAAGCTCCAGTTTTGACGCAGCCCGAGTCTGGGAAGGATTTTACGGTTTATAGTGATGCATCGCGTTCTGGATTTGGTTGCGTTCTAATGCAGGATGGGAAGGTAATAGCTTATGCGTCTCGTCAGTTGAGACCTCATGAGTGTAATTATCCGACCCATGACCTTGAGTTAGCTGCTGTGGTCTTTGCTCTGAAGATTTGGAGACACTATCTTTACGGAGAGAAGTGTTATATCTATACAGATCACAAGAGCTTAAAGTACATCCTCACTCAGAGAGAGCTTAATCTTAGACAACGTCGTTGGATTGAGCTTCTTAAGGACTATGACTGTGTGATTGAATATCACCCGGGGAAGGCGAATGTTGTTGCTGATGCTTTAAGTCGTAAGGCTATATCAGACTTGAGATCCATGTTTGCCAGAATGAGTTTATACAATGATGGCAGTTTACTAGCGGAGCTGCAGATTAAACCGACTTTGGCCGATGAGATTAAGGCCAAGCAACTCTTGGATAGTTCCCTACTTCCAGTCATGCAACAAGTTGAGCAGGGATCCACATCTGTTTATGCCTTCGATCAGGATGGTGTTTTATGCTTCAAGGGTCGTTATTGTGTTCCTAATGATGCTGACCTGAAGCGAGCCATACTCAGAGAAGCTCATAGTAGCCCTTATGCTATGCATCCTGGGGGAGACAAGATGTACCAGAATCTGAAGCAAAGGTACCGATGGGAAGGTATGAAGAAGGACATTTCAGATTATGTATCTCGGTGTTTGACTTGCCAACAGGTTAAAGCGGAGCACCAGCATCCTTCTGGTTTATTACAGCCCATTAGGATTCCTGAGTGGAAATGGGAGCGTATAACGATGGATTTCGTTACTGGGTTGCCTCTAACTCCTTCAAAAAAGGATTCTGTCTGGGTTATTGTTGATCGACTCACTAAATCAGCCCACTTTATTCCTGTGCGTGTCACCTATTCACTGGAGAAGCTGGCAAAAATATACATCTCTGAAATCGTCAGACTACATGGGGTGCCTTTATCTATTATATCTGATCGGGATCCGAGGTTCACTTCTCGATTCTGGTTGGCCTTGCACAATGCTTTAGGTACCCGTCTGAATTTCAGTACATCCTTCCATCCGCAGACAGACGGGCAGTCAGAAAGAATAATTCAGGTTCTTGAGGACATGTTGCGGGGATGTGTGATAGACTTTCGCGGTAGTTGGGAAGACTTCTTGCCATTGGCCGAGTTTGCTTACAATAACAGCTATCAGGCTAGTATCCGTATGGCACCGTATGAGGCTCTGTATGGTCGCAAGTGTCGAACTCCCATCTGTTGGACTGAATTGTATGATAAGAAGACTCTGGGTCCTGAGTTGGTTCAAGAGACTGAAGAGACTGTCAGACTGATTCGTAATCGTCTGAAGGAGGCGTTTGACAGACAGAAGTCTTATGCTGATCGGAGGAGAAGGGATATAGAGTTTGAGGTTGGTGACCAGGTTTTTCTAAAGGTATCACCATGGAAGAAAGTTTTGAGGTTTGGGAAAAAGGGCAAATTGAGTCCGAGATTTATTGGACCGTATCGTATTGTGAAGAGAGTTGGGCCAGTTGCCTATCAGCTTGAGTTGCCATTCCAGCTTAACCGTATTCATGATGTCTTCCATGTGTCCATGTTGAGGCGATACCATCCAGATCCTAGTCATGTCATTCAAGCTCAGGATGTAGAGTTGAGGTCAGACCTGTCTTACGAGGAGGAACCAATTCGAATCTTGGATTCTGATGAGAGAGTTCTGAGAAACCGACGCATTCCAATGGTTAAAGTTCAGTGGAGAAATCGGAGTCCTACTGAGGCTACTTGGGAGATTGAAGGATCCATGAGAAAACAATTTCCGCATCTTTTTTATTAAGGTAAATTTCGAGGACGAAATTTTTCTTAAGGAGGGGAGAATTGTAACAATCCAAAAAAAAAAAAATATTATTATATTTTTTTTCCTACCTACTCCCACTCATCTCACCCCATTATTATTATGCTCAATTATTCTCCCACTCAGTTCCCCCTAATTTCGGCAGAGACTCCTTTCTCCTAAGGTGAGAAATTTTTCCTTTTGTTTTGTATTTCATTCAAACTCTCTCAAACATCAACCAAACCAATCTTCACTCACAAACGTCCATCGTTGTGCCGTGTCGTTCACCGCCACCACTATCCGAACTGTCTCGACGTCCCGGTTAAAACGCCCCTATCCACGCTCTAAACCGCCGTTCCGTTTGCCGTTAATTGGCCGTTGAAGGATTCGTACAAATCGGGGTTTTTCCCAAATCAGTGAAAATCCGGTAAGTTTTCGACTTAAATATGAATTTGGGATGAGATATATTCGAATTTGGAGCATTCTGGAATTTTTCAGAATTTTCCTCCGCCGTCCACGGCGGCGCGTGGGCTTCACGCGCCGTCCGGAGCCGCGCGTGGGCTTCACGCGCCGTTCCCGGTCACCATGGATGGTGGCAGTGGACCGGCCGGTTCAGACCGGTCTGGTCACGAATCGAACCGCCCGAACTGGACCGACCCAGTCAACAGTGACGTCGGCATGACGTCAGCATGACGTCAGCGTCCGACCCGTATACCGACCCGACCCGACCCAGTCAACAGTGACGTCAGCATGACGTCAGCATGACGTCAGCGTCCGACCCGTATACCGACCCGTATACAGACCCGACCCGACCCGTTGACCCGACCCAGTCAACAGTGACGTCAGCATGACGTCAGCATGACGTCAGCGTCCGACCCGTTGACCGACCCGTTGACCGACCCGTTGACCTGACCCAGTCAACAGTGACGTCAGCATGACGTCAGCGTTGACTTTGACTGTTGTCTTTGACCGTTGACTTTGACCAAAAAAGTCAAATTTTCCGAAAAGCCCTTTTTTATGTTTTTCGACGTCCTGAGTCCGATTTTGAAGCCCGTTTTGCAAAATTCTGACCCGAAGGCCTCCGAATCTGACTTTAAACCCAAATCATGCATAAGTACTTAATTTTCCATTCAGATATCAGTAAATCGAATAAGTGCCTAAACTAGTGTTTTAATTCTGTAAAGGTGGCCGAGGCTCGTATAACCACTCACCAGCTCAACCCAGTTCCTCTCGACCCGCTCATCCTCACACTTTAGGGATCTGACCCCCGCATCTGAGCGTACTGAGGCAGTTGTCTGTTAGACCCTTATCCGACCAGTTTGAGGTGTGTTTCCATATGTGCTACATTCTGTTATATCTGTTATATATATATATATATATATATATATATATATATATATATATATATATATATATATATATGCCTGGGTCCTGTAACAATTCTCTGAACATTATAGATTGCACTGGTAATTGTAAAGCATGACTACTGAAAAGCGTATTTATAATGTTATAAATGTCTGTTTATTTTGATAAGTTAAAAAGGTATACCTCATGTCTAATCTGAACTAGAAATATCTGATCATTAAATGATAAACTGTTATCTGAAAATTGTCTGAACTCTGTTGATGATATATCAAACTGAATTGTACTGTTTGGGGTATATTTTCGGGATGTTATCGAAGTGTCTGCAGGAACAGCTCTGATCCAGCTGGTAAAACCTTCGGTTGAGCTCCTACGCCCAATGGGCCTAGGGTAAGACTTTCTGGATAGGCTCCTATGATTACAGGTCTAGGATAAGTCCTTCAGTATGCAATTCATGAGGAATTGTATTTTGGTGTTCGGTTGGAGGGTAGATAAGTTAAAGTTTAACCTTGGTTGAACTTATGGTATGATTGTATTGTCCAATACATATCTGAACTGAATATATGAATATATATATTTTCTTGCACTTTTGGAACACACTGAGCTCCCTAGCTTATGTTTTTATTCCCTCCTTCCCTTTCAGATTCTTGATAGTCCACTCCTTTCAGACCTGGCAACTGGAGAATCGGCACATTTAGCTCTGAACTATTGTAATAATCTTATCTTTCAAACTGTCTGTACTTTGGGTGACTTATATCTATGTTTTGATAGTTTGACTATGATAAGTCACAAGGGTTTGATCTTAAGTTGTGACTGTCTGGAGTTGGGTTAAACGTATAATTGGGCCCGGGCGGTTACATTTGATTTATGATTTTAAAGGTTTAATCATATGTTTATTTGAAATCTTATCATGGGTCACTCTAGTGATTATAATGTGACTTCCTAGGATCCGTCAAAACGCATAGGCGGGTCTAGGGGGTTACAATTTACGGTATCTTTGTTTAACAAGAAAAATATACATTTTTACTCTTGAATAGTGATTGAAACATGGATGGACTGCATGTTCCCAACTTGGCATGCTTACAAGGAAGACTGATAAAAGTATCTAAAACTAAAATTCAATGTTGTTAAGTGCATGTTTTCCACGTGTCATAACGGGAATAGGAAGTTACGAATTAATCTGCACTGTATAAAATCAACAACAATATGATTTTGTGGGTTAAGACACTATGTCCAAGGAAAGACCGAGAGGGTGCTGGATGGGGCGGTCGCCCCCCTAAAATTAAAAAAAAATAGAAATTTTCTATATGTTTCTTATTGGAAACCTATTTTCGCCCCCCTAAAATTTTATAAGTTCACCCTCCTAACATAAAATTTTGTGTCCGTCTCTGAGTCTAGATCCCTTAAATAAGATTAGAAGTTTAAATCTTAACGTTGTGAATAGAGCAATTGAGTTAGGAAGGTCACTCTCATAATAGACATCTACAGTACCGATTCGAATTAGTCAATTAATTAGTTGAATACCAATAATTATAGCAAAAAAAAATGTACCGTATAAAAAAGTAAACAAAAAAAAAAACCAGAGCTAATATTTGAATCTAGGGGCTAGCAGCCCCGCCCCTCTAAAATTTGTCGAATTTTAATTTTTTTTAATTTTAATTTGATCATTATAATTCATGTATAAAAAATATGATAATTTGTGTTTAGCCTCCAAAAATGTCAAGTATCATGTACCAATATTGAGAAAGATTAGGCCAATAATTTGTATTTTAATTTCGTAACAGTACAATATTTCTTTCACCTTTCAAATGAACATGTGTTCCCTGTTTTCACTGTCTTACTTCAATGTCTATAACAACTGCATTTTTAATCATGTAAAGATCATACATTTACCAGACGAGTATGGCGAATATTGATTAGATTTTTTTGTTTAAATCAAAATATCTACCGTCAATAACAACGACTAATTTTCTCACCGTAAATACTTATACTAAAAGATAAACGACTGACCATAAAATGACATTCATTTTATTTTCAATTCAGATCAATCTTTTTACCCTCCGCCTTGTAAAAAGACATTCATTTTGATCATGGAAGTATTATAATTCTCCCATTGAGACAAAAATGCTATAATTGAAGGACACCATTTTGGGAATGTAAGAGTGAATCACAAATGTGATGGGTTAGAGACTTATTTATTCAAACATTTAGTAAAAAATCGAGTGAGTTATATGGGCATAGGGATGGGCATAGGCGGGGCGGGTTGGTTTTTTGGTCGCCCCAATCTATAACTATAAGTCCTTAAATCAACCTCGCCTCGATATACCAATTCTTAAATTCGACTCCGAACCGATCCAACCCGAAAAAATTGAAAAATTTTTTAATTTTCGACGACGATAAAAATCAGATTCGATCAATTCACTATTACAGGCACAACCACAAAATTTAATTTCAAAAGACTTTAAACCTATATAAAAATAAAATAAAAATTATTTTTAAATTACCCACATGAAAAATTACATATTTAAAAAATAAACTTAAACCATTGACCGTCAGAATCAGATATGTTAAAACTTGAACAACATCTAAATTTTTTTACGATAAATACAAACAAACAAAAAATTAGCTTAACAACCATAAAAGCGTTTATATATAGTGATATTTTTATAATATAATAAAAGTATATATTTATTTAAATATATAACCGGAGCGGGGCGGAGAATTTCTAGCATATACTCGAACCCGCCCCACCCTGACTCAACACTATAAATAACCCTTCCCGATCCTCGAAATTCAAGACTAAAAACTCGACCGGGTCGGGTCGAGGCACACTGGGTCGATTCGGGTTCGGGTTATTTGGTCATCCCTACATGGGCAATAGAAGTGGTCGTATATAGGGGTTTTCAAATTCGGGTACCCGGGTTTTCGGGTACCCGAAAAACCGGGTACCCGGACCTTCGTGTATCAGGTTTGTCAGCTCGTGTCCCTACCCGTAAATACCGGGTACCCGATAATCGGGTACCCGGTTCTTATTTTTTTATTTTTTATTTTAAAATTAAAAAAACCTTAAAAGTTTATAACACATGATCCAAACAAAATAATAATAATAATGATTTGAAGTTTATAACAATAAGATAGACATTAAAAATATTAATCTCGATCGTGATTTTTTTAATCTCATATTTTTTAAAGAAACCTACTAATGCATAAATGCAATAGAGAAACCTTGTTGTTTGTTTCATATCGAATCTTACATATTCACAAATTAATATTTTTTTTTGTTGAAAAATTTAAAACATGAAAGCATATAATACAAATATAGAATGAATTTAGAGATTTAAATATAGTTCTAAAGTAAAAATATTAAGTAATCTAATAAAAAAATAGGAACCGGGTACCCAAAAAAATCATATTTTTTGACCCGGGCCCGACCCAGGAAATGACGGGCCGGGTACCCGACCCGGGTAAAAAAAATTACGGGTAAATACCCGATTATTTGTGTTCGGGTAGTCAGGTCGGGTAGTTCGGACCGGGTAATTTTGAACACCCCTAGTCGTATATAGTCTCTTGAAAGAAGAAATTTTTAAAATGAGTTAAATTAAATAGTTACACAGGAAAGATTAAAGATTAGTTCTTGGTCATTAGTAAGGCATATGGTGAAAATAAAATGTTGTTATACTTCATAGATTTTAAATCCTGGTATTTTTTTTAAAGTCAATCTATCATACACACGTCAATGAACATTTTTAATCAAAAGTCTCATTTTTAATAAATATTATAGAGCCTCTAAATTTTCGAGCAGCACCGTTTCTGAGTCTGATAAAGAGAGACACATGCATGCACGTGGGTTCAATTTTTAAATACTTGTTATTAGGGTCCAATTATTTTCAATACTTGTTAAGATCTATTGTTTTTAATATTAGTTATTAGGAGCACAACTTTTTTCAACACTTGTTAGTAGGGTCCCAATTTTTTGTAATATTTGTTAGGAAAATTATATATTTAGTACCTCAGTTATGCATGTATTACTGTTTTGGTACCCAACTATAATATTTAAGAAAATGGTACCTAATGTTACGTTTTTTTTTGTTTTGGTACCTCTTTCATTTAAAATTAACGAAAATGGTGATGTGGTTTGAGTTAATAACAGTTTTAGTCCAATAACTTATACAATATATCAATTTAGTCTAAAATTCCATCAATTTAAACATTATTTTAATTTTTGGATTAAAATTATAAATTCTTCACTTTTATTCTTCTTCTTCCAATTAAACACTTTTTTTGGGTTTTGGGTTTAAAAAACACGCTAGGGACAATCAAAACTTTAGGATTTGGGCATCAATGGTGGGCTAATGCAGGGTCTATTGGAGGACCCAAACTCCATGATCGGTATACCGGCGAGAATACGAGGGGTGGGAAAGAGATAGGACAAAATGGGATCGAAGCTTTGCAAAATTAAGATTATGTTTTAAATTGATGGATTTTATACCAAGCCACATCATCATCTTTGTTACTTTTTAACGGCCAATGTACCGAAACAAAAAAAAAAACATAACGTTAGATACTATTTTATCAAAAATAATAATTGAGATACCAAAATAGTAACGTGGGCATAGTTAAAGTACTAAATATGTAGTGTTCCCTATTTGTTATTATAGGTCTACTCTTAAAATTTAATTTTTTTCTAATATTTGTTATTAGGGTTCTATTTTTCTAAATACTTGTTAGTAGTGACCCAATTTTTTTAATATTTATTATTAGAGACATACTCTTACAATTTATTTTTTCACCACTTGTTATTAGGAGTCCATTTTTTTTCTAATACTTGTTATGAGGGTTCAATTTTTCAATACTTGTTAAGGTCTATTATTTTCAATATTAGTTATTAGGAGCACAGTTTTTTCAACACTTGTTATTAGGGTCCCAATTTTTTTAGGGTAAACTAACCCAATGACCACCATATTATGATAAATGTATTAAAATGACCACATTAAAAAAAATCGACTCAATTAAACCACCAAACTATTTAAATGGTATCAATGTCACCACCAGCCGTTAAAGGTTAACGGAAGGGTGACGTGGCAGTTAAAAAAATAAGGGTATAATTACATTTGGTCCTTAAGACTTATACACTCTATCAATTTAGTCATAATTTTAATTTAATAAAAATAATTAAAGTCCTCCAATAAGGTGGTGACACGTGTCACCTGATTGGGAGAAAGAAAAATCAAAGGCAAAGAAATACCATTGTGGGGACTTGAACCTGGGTCTTTCAAGAGAAAATGAGACATGCTTACCGCTAAGCCAAACATGTTTTTAAGATATATGATAGAACGTTTAGTATATGTATTAATCTTTGCAGGGTAAAACTATAATTTTACCCAAAGATTATAGTTTTACCCTGCAAAGATTAATACATATCCAACAGAGGAACTCCGTTAACAATTTTGAAAAACCATTCAGACAGTTTTCTACCTTCTTTTTGCTCAACAATCTTGTTAACAAAGCACACAACCAATACGGAGGTCATGTCTCGCTCTTAATACAAACAGTTATATGTACAGCAAACAACTAGAATAAAAGATCCTAACTGCTCATATTGAAACTGGAATGCATTAAAGTATCAATAAACATTGTAGCAGAACATGTCAATTCCATAGCAAGACCAAACTATTTTGCATCGAACAATACCTGCAGTTCAAAACCAGGAGCTTCAGCTACTTAGGATCCATAAACAAATTCAAAATCAGGATTAAGATTAAGCTGCTGATCGGAAATGTATCAGCAAGATTGACAAGTCAATACTACAAGTGACCAAGAAAGGAGGGGCTAAAATCAATGCCTGGGTGGATTCGATGAGAGCTTCTTCTCCGACCTGTGTTAGGTCCACTGATTCAACCAACGACAAGAGTTCCTGGATTGTGGGTTCCTATTTCGACTTGTTGATGTTATATTGTCGTTTTAGATTAGCATCGGCAGTGACACTTTTGATTCTATGTTCCTGCAACAGGTTCAACATCCCTCGGCTTTGAGCATGTTCGAGCAAATAATGGCAGCTTCGAAAGGGAAAAGGATAGTGATGTTTCTCGGCTTTGAGCATGTTCGAGTTAAAAATATAGAACTCCAGGACCAGCACTCTCAACGGCTTTTCTGAACTCATCCTCCGTTAAGTTCTTAGGGACATTACCGATAAATAATATGTTCTTAGTTTCAGAGAAAGAACACCTTATAGTTTTACCCTGCAAAGATTAATACATATACTAAACGTTCTATCATATATTCTAAAAACATGTTTGGCCAAGCGGTAAGCATGTCTTATTTTCTCTTGAAAGACTCAGGTTCAAGTCCCCCAATGACATTTCTTTGCCTTTGATTTTTGTTTCTCCTAATCAGGTGACACGTGTCACTAAATAATTAATTTATTTTATTAAATAAAAGTTAGGACTAAATTGATAGAGTGTATAAGTAATAAGGACCAAATGTGTAATTATACCCTTATTTTTTTAACTGCCACGTCACCCTTCCGTTAGCCTTTAACGGCTGGTGGTGACATTGATACCATTTAAATAGTTTGGTGGTTTAATTGAGTCGATTTTTTTAATGTGGTCATTTTAATACATTTGCCATAGTATGGTGGTCATTGGGTTAGTTTACCCTTTTTTTAATATTTGTTATCATGGGTCTACTCTTAAAATTTATTTTTTTTTCTAATATTTGTTATTAGGGTTCTATTTTTCTCAATACTTGTTAGTAGTGGCCTATTTTTTTCAATATTTATTATTAGAGACATACTCTTACAATTTATTTTTTCACCACTTGTTATTAGGAGTCTGTTTTTTTAAATACTTATTATAGAAACATACTATTTAAATTTATTTTTTTCCTTACGGGGCTTAATTTTAAAATTCACTCTCAAATCACTAAAATTTCAGAAAATGAAAGATGTTGTCTTCTGCACTCTCTAATTTCTTTTATTCAAGGGTAAACTATACTAATGACCACTGAATTATGGGGTTGGTGTCGATTTGACCACTATATTTTTAATTGTGTTAAATATACTACATAACTATTTAATTGGTTCCAATATAGCCACTTGCCGTTAAAAAAAAAACGGAAAAGTAGACGGGGCTATTAAAATAATTGGTATAATTACAAATTTGGTCCCCTTTATCTATACAATCTATCAATTTGATCCTAATTTTAATCTAATAAATATTTATTTATTTTAATTAGGTGATGACACGTGTCACCGTAATTGGAGTAGGAAAAATGAAAACCAAGGAACTGCCCTTGGTAAGAATCAAACCTGGGACCTTAGGGGAGTAGCGCACAAGTTTACCGCTGAGCCAAACATATAGTTGTGATATGCAATAGTAATAATAATATATGTGTTATACGATTGGAGAGAAAAAAACAAACAATATACTTGCCCTTGGTTGGAACTTTGTCACCTAATTCTACCAGGGCCTTTGGGCAGAATTGTCTTAGAACAGGTGGTGACCAATATGATCCGCTTTTTGATAGCATCGAGCCATCATCAAGTTTATTAAGAAAAAATAATTGTATTCAAAAGTTGGAAGTAACAGGTGACTCTGACATTTTATTTGAGCTTAGTGGTTCCAATAAACCACTGAACATGGGGCAAAACAACCAGAGGAAAGATGCTGCAGCTGCTGCTTCTGTGGCATCTGCTGGCAGTGAGGAATTTGGTGAGACTGCTGATGCTGAAGTTGGTGCCGTTGAGAGTGGAAGCCCGGGTAATCCGGTTGAAGTTAACATGGCTACTAGTGAGGTTGAGATTGACCAGATAAAGTCTCAAGGGAAGAGCAAAGATTTCAGATCAATGAAGCATTTCAAGGTTGCCCTTGCATGTTTTGTGAAGGAGCTTTTAAAGCCATCATGGCAACAGGGTAATATGAGCAAGGAGGCATTTAAGACTATTGTGAAGAAGACCGTTGATAAAGTATCAGGTGCTATAAAGAGCCACCATATTTCCAAATCTCGTACAAAGATTGATCTTTACATCAAGTCTTCTCAGCAGAAATTGACGAAATTTGTGATGGTAAATTCTCTTTTTTCTCCCTTCTTGTAGTAATTAGCAACTAGTATTGTTACATCGAGATGATGTTGTTCTCCCATTTTGTTTGTGATGGTAAATTCTCTTTTCCCCCTTCTTGCAGTAATTAGCAACTTGTGATGTTTTATTTTTGTTGGATTATTTTACTTTCTTCTCGAGTACCCATTCTTGAAATCAACTACAAGCTTCCTTATGGAATAAGTATCTTGCAATAGAGAAGACAGTAATGTTTTATGAAAATTACACCCTTTAGTGACAACCGATCCCTTTCCATTAGACTTCAGTCTTGGAATAAGTATATTGTTTGTTTTTTTTTCTCCAATTGTATAACCCATATATTATTATTAGTATTGTGTATCACAATTGTATGTTTGGCTTTGTGGTAAACTCGTGCACTACTCTCTCAAGGTCTTAGGTTTGATTCCTACCAAGGGCAATTCCTTGGTTTTGATTTTTCCTACTCCAATTAGGGTGACACGTGTCACCACCTGATTGGAGAGGAAATTAATTAATTTAATTAAATAAAATTAATTAAAATCCCCCAATTAGGTGGTGACACCACCTAATTAAAATAAATAAATATTTATTAGATTAAAATTAGGATCAAATTGATAGATTGTATAGATAAAGGGGACCAAATTTGTAATTATACCAATTATTTTAACAGCCCCGTCTACTTTTCCGTTTTTTTTAACGGCAGGTGGCGACATTAGAACCAATTAAATAGTTATGTGGTATATTTAACACAATTGAAAATATAGTGGTTAAATCGACACCAACCCCATAGTTCGGTGATCATTAGTATAGTTTACACTTTATTCAAATATAGTGTATGCATAATTTGACGAGAAGTGAATACACTATATTTGAATAAAAAAATGTGTGAGTGCAATAAGATGGTGGGTCTGGAAGCAAATTACATGGAAATTGGAATCGGTGTTGTGAGTTGTGACTACTGAGTACTGACTTCACATTCCCAAAAGAATTTAAGCACATTACTTCAATGGAGGCATTGAACACAGTGATGGGTTTGCTACATCTACGCAGACAGCAGCTCCGGCCTCGGAGAGTGCAGAGCAAGATATACCCTGTTTACTTCATGGCCATGGGGTTGGCTTTGTTGGGGCACTTTTTGTGGAACAGGAAAAAATGATCTCAAGGTAATTGCTAGTAAAACTGTGATAGTTCATCGCTGAGCTGCCTTTGCCTTTCTTTCAGTTGAACTAGAAGCAGTCCTCTGATTAACATTACCAAATTCCCTCATCTTCTCCAAACTGTCTCCCAAACTCACTAGATTACTTGACTCACAAGGTGAGATATTCCAACCACAGAACTATGTTTCCAACCTAAATCCAACTCAGACCAGGTTCCTTCTTAACCCCTCGCTGTAGCATCAGTTCTCTGACACTCGCAGCCAATGGTTCTACAGCAGCATCAGCATAGATGCTGTGAAGAAGAACATATGATGCAGACTCTTGGGGTTCAAGCTCGATTACTTTCATTGCAGCACGATTCCCAGTTACGGCATCCTTATAAACCTTGCAAGCACTCAACAAGGCTCTCCACATTATTGGATTATTCTTGAAACCCGAGGTGAGGATGAAGTTTTCAGCCTCTGCTAGCCTTCCAGCTCGACCAAAGAGGTCAACAACACAGCAGTAATGCTCTATGCTGGTTTCAACACCGTAATCCTTCATGCTTTCAAAGTATCTGTGGTAATTCAAAAGGTTACACATAGTTATTATGAATAAAAGCAAAGGAATAAAATCTGCTTGAACAGAAGCTCCTACGGAGATTGGCATAGAGAAACAGAATGCTTATGGGAGAAATATAGCAGCTCAACAAGACAAGAAAAAAGAGGAAGTTGGGACTTCAAAACCAGTGCATATATTTACAAGTATTCTATCATCCGCATAAAACAAAGTGCTATTCTATATAAAGCTAAATTAAGTTCCCAGCATACTAAAGTTAGTGAATCATTAATTTCCAAGTACTAACAATTTCCCATTGTAAAAATTTGGGCAGCGTGTAGATTGATTCAGTCTAGAAATTTATGGATGCAACCCTTCACATCCTCATGCATGCACATCACAAATACCAATGCAGTTAGAAATGATAGAAGGGATGACTCCATTGACATACTTTAATCCTTCTTCGACAAGCCCACCATAACTGCAAGCAGATAAAACTCCTACAAATGTAATCTGATTAGGCTTAATCCCGTGTTCCTTCATCAACCCAAAGAGTTTAAAGCATCCCTAGCACAGCCATGTTGTGCGCAGCTACAGATCATCACTGACCAAGAAACCACATCTGGATTCTCTGTCTCTTGAAATGTCAGATTAGCGGAATCTATGTCGCCACACTTTGCATACATGCAAATCTGTGAGTTTTGAACAATTCTGAAGTTCCCAAAGCCACTTTTCACTACATGTCCATGAACCTGCTCTCCCAATCTTGCAATTGCTAGATCTGCACAAGCACTCAAAATGTTTGAGATAGTGAACTCATCTGGTGTTGGAAAAGCCTTAAAGAAGATAATATAGAGAGGATAAACTCTTTCTTGTTTATTATTGTGAATGAGAACAGCTTATGTAGAAGCTGGATTACATGAGAAGAGAGCTAACAATAATTGCCAGCTGGTCTAACAAACCCTAGCTGGTAAACCAATCCATAACAGAAAATATACCAGCACAGCAAGGCTGTTACACGCACAACTATAACCTTCTATACTATTCTTCAACATCCTCTCTACTTTCCTTCTCTTCGAGTTTCTTCATCATCCAGCACCCGTAGTCGACGTCGAAAGCTGTTGAAATAGTCCTTGGATAACGGTTTAGTGAGGCCATCGACTAACTAATATTCTGCAAGTACGTAGTTCACTTGTAACTGTTTCGCTGCCACCTTTTCTCGAACGACGTGGACATCGAGTTCCACGTGCTTGGTCTTCGAGTGATATACAAGATTGTCACTCATTGCTATTGCACTTGAGTTATCACTCCAAATGACTGGGATTGAGTTTGTCTGTATCTTCATTTTTTTTTTGATCAGCAACTATATGTTTTTATTAAGATAAGTAAAAACATACAGCTTGACGAAATCGCACGCCTCGTTAAAAACCTCCCTAAACCTATTGGAGGAAAAGAGTACGATACGATCCGTCGATTACAAAAATGCAAAAGAACATGCCGCGTATGGACAAGTCACATACAAGCCATGAACATTGTAAGCCTATCTACGCCCTCTTTCGCCAATGCATCCGCGAATCCGTTCGCTTCCCTCGGCACGTAGCAGAATTGAATCTCATGTATGACTTGACAAGCCCGATCAATTTCCAGGAATATTTCCCATAGTCGCCACGGTCGTTTTGCATTCTGATTGATCCAGCTCAACGCGACTTGAGAGTCTGTCTCCATAATCACACAAAACTGTCGCCATTCCTTCTCTTTGATCATTCCCAACGCAAAGGCTATCGCTCGGACCTCTGCTTCATTTGATTCCATCACGCCTATAGGGCCTGAAAAAAGACCCAAAATACGACTATCCGCATCTCGTAACACACCACCAATCCCTGCCGGACCCGGCTTTCCTCGCGCTGATCCATCCATGTTAAATTTTAGAATATTTTGTAACGGGGGCTGCCATCGTCTTTCTCCCCTCGCCCTCTTTGGTTTGGCCGCAACCTCAATGTTCGAAGGACATGTCCACCAAGCTGCCTCCTCTACCAATTCTCCTCGCCTATCGGCTTTTATCCAATAATAAGATCGCAATTTCACCACGAAACATAATTCAGCCAAGGTCCATCTCTTCCCACGGAAAATAAATTCATTTCTCGCAATCCATAAGGACCATAAAACAGCGGCAACACATGCTATCCACCACATATTCATGCATCCCTTGAAAATACTATGAAAATCAAGAACGTAGAATGCATCAAAACTAACCGGTAAAATCCTGTCTATTCCCCACCATTTCCGCATCCATAGCCAAACTGATTGCGCTAACGGACATTCATAGAGGATGTGAGCGATGCTCTCCTCTACCATCGTACACCAAGGGCATCGGCCTTGATCTTCCGGCAGTGGAACCCCACGTGCTCGCAAGAAGTCAGCGGTGGGTAACCGACGCAACCATGTAAACCATAGGAAAGCTTGAACTTTCGGCGGCACCAGCACCTTCCACGCGAAACATTCTCCAAAGTCCATTTCCCCCACCTTATCTATCATGAGCAATTTCGATAAAGACCCCACTGAAAAAATGCCACGCTCATCCGATCGCCAACATAACATGTCCAGCTTTCCTTCCCATGCGCGGAAATTGGATACCGTTTGAACCAACTCTCGTAACATTTCCAATTCAAAAACACGTAGTGGCCGTCGAAAAAATTCATTCCAACCATGGTGCGATAATCTACCCTCCACCATATAGTCCTTCACCCTTGCTAATTTATCACATGCTAATGAGAATAGGCGCGGATATGAATCTTTTAATGCCACTTGATTAACCTAAGGGTCGAACCAAAACAGAATCGATTTACCATCCCCAAGCTTCCATAGAAAACCGGTCATGCCCATATGCTTTTCAACTTGTGCATCGCATGAGAGAGTTACGATTTGCCACCATACAAGCGACATAGATGACATCCTTTCCGTGTTGAAACGCCACCACTGTGGATTTTCGCCATATTTTGCAATTATCAAGCCACGCCACAATGAATCTCTATCTTGTGCATAACGCCACACCCATTTTGATAGCATCGCCATGTTCTTCACTCGTAAATCCGCGACTCCCAAACCCCCTAACTGTTTCGGACGACAAACTACCTCCCATCCTACTCTGCTCATCCGCCGTTCCAAACCCACACCCCCCCACAAGAAAGCTCTTCTAATTTTATCGATCTTCTCAATTACTCCTCGGGGAGCAACAAATAATCCCATGTAAAATATTGGTAACGACGAGAGGACTGAGTTGACTAACACCACTCGAGCTGCAAAGGATAGAGAATTCTTTTTCCAACCTGCTAATTTGCGTCGGAAATTTGCGATCACAGGTTCCCACGTAGCTATTAGTCTCGGACTTGCGCCTATTGGAAAACCCAGATATACAAAAGGAAATTCAGCTTTTCTACAACCCAATATCTCGGCCACGTTGCTGCCCAGCACATCTTCTATACCAATTGTGTATAAAGAACTTTTACCGAAGTTAATCTTCAAACCCGAGCACACTTGAAAACAGTGCAGAATTCGCTTCACGTTTCTCGCAATTTCCAGCGATCCCTCAAAGAACAAGAGAGTGTCATCGGCAAACTGTAAATGTGACACGGATATCCCTGCCGCTACCTGAACACCACGAATTAGACCCTCTAATTCCGCCCTTCGCAGCATCAAATGCAATGCTTCCGCAACTATCACGAACAGCAAAGGTGATAGCGGACAGCCTTGTCGCAAGCCTCTGCCCATTCTGAATTCCTTGGTGGCATTTCCGTTGAGAAGCACCGACAACCTGACTGAACTGATACATTCCTGAATCCACTTTCGCCATGTGTCACAAAATCCCATTCTACCTAACACCTCATCCAAAAAACACCAACTCACGCAGTCATACGCCTTAGCAAAATCAAGTTTCAATAAACAGCCACATGCACCCCGTTGTCGTAAAGAATGTACCACCTCAAGTGCTAGGAGTACGCCATCCACCAATTGCCGACCCTTAATAAACGCCGATTGAGTATCACTTATTAAATCTGCCAATACCCATTGTAGACGAGTCGCAAGGCACTTTGCCAAAATTTTGTACACCGAGTTTACTAGACATATCGGCCTATATTCCCCAATGGCCGTGGGAGATGTTACCTTAGGAATTAACACGATGAATGTGCAATTTACGTCCTTAGGTAGCCGTCCACTTGCATGGAAATTCTCAAAAAATCGTAAAATATCAGCATTGATCACATCCCATCCTTTCTTGTAAAAATCAAGCGTAAAACCGTCCGGGCCCGGTGCCTTCGATCCATCACAACCTCTTACTATATCGTGTATTTCTGCCAATGTGAATGTCACCACTAACTTCCTCCTAGCTGCCTGCGATATCATCCTAAAATCCTCCTCAAATTGCCACACGCATTCCCTCTTATCACAAGAGTAGTGTTTTCTGAAAAATTGAACTATGTGTCGTCGCATAAGAGATGGTGAGCTGATCCAATTATCATTAATCATGAATCCCGGAATATAATTTCTTGCCGCGCGCAGCTTAGCGGATCGATGAAAGTAGGCTGTGTTTCGATCCCCCAGACGCAGCCATGTCGCTCTAGATTTTTGTCTCCACATCGCTTCTTTGTGACTCATAGCTTTCCACAAAGCCTGTAGCCATTGCCGCTTTTCCCCCTCTATCTCCTCATCAATACTAGCTGGAGAAATTTTGGAATCCGCCCGGTCAATTTTCTCTTGCAACTCGGCTATTCTCTCATTTACATCCCCAAAGCTGTCCTTATTCCATTTTTTCAAAAATGCCTTCAAATGTCGCAACTTCACCATTATATTTATCGTGCCAATGTCTAATTCAGTAAGTCGGATCCATTCCTCAATAATCTGCCTCATGTGATATTTACCCTCCATCCAACAATTAAAGAAACGGAACGGACGAGGACCCCAGTCATTTTCATCACATTTCAACACTAGAGGTGTGTGGTCTGATACGCCCCGTGCTAGTGCCACTTGCTGGATTGAGCTAAAGGCATCCATCCATTTTGACGATATCAGAAATCTGTCAATTCGGCTACATCGTTTCTTTGGACCAAACCATGTATAGCGTTTGCCTAAGAGAGGTAGATCCATCAAACCAGCTTGTAAAACAAAATCCCCAAACGCTTCCATCTCCATAGTCCTGTCCGAAGAGCCAATTCTGTCCGCCTCTTGTAATATGGCATTAAAATCTCCCGCTATGCACCACGGGCCTTCGTGTTCACTAATTTTATTCAAAATCGCCGACCAAACAGCTTGTTGCCCTTCCAATTCGGACGGTGCATACACCACTATCAAACCACAACTTAGATCATCCTGTAACCATCGACCTCGCAGCATAATAAAATTACGTTCAATTGCTACCACATCTAAATGAAATTTACTAACCTCCCATAACACTATAATCCCGCCCGACGTACCAATTGATGGCGTAATCACGGATTCATAATTATCACTTCCCCAAAGATTGGCTAGCCATAAATTCGGACACTCCTCCATCTTTGTTTCTTGTAGCATTGCCATATCCGCATCATTTTTCCGAATTACATCTCGAACAAACCGGCGTTTAGCACTTCCTCCCAAGCCCCTCACATTCCATGATAATATTTTCATGAGTCACAAAACGCGTAAGTCGCCACCAATTACTTTTGATATGTCGCGGATAATTTCTTCTTCCCGGCCGTTAGAATTGACACCAATCAGGGAGCCCAGTTTCACCGTTGCAATTGCTTCTCTTTCAATGTTGTTTGTTATCTGACCGTCATCCCCCTCTCCTCCCGTGTTTGATATTACTTGGTTGGTTTTGTAAATTCGATTATTCTTCTTTTTTCTGGAATTCCGGCACCCTTCCAAGCTTCCCCCTACAAACCGTCGAATTTTGCAATAAGCCTGACCCACCTGGACAATTTCAGTTTTACTCAATTCTGGATGTTCAATTGTCGAAAAAAGTGTAGGATAATGATTTAATTTAGAATTTAATTTAGAATTAAATTCTGAATTATCCTCTCTTTGTAAATTAGACTCCTGCTCATTTGATTCACTTGCTTTAGAATTAGCAATTCCCGCTATATCCAAACTCTTGCAAATTTGAATGTCTCCTAGTCCTGTAGGACTCCTATCGCCACTGTCCTTCTCCCCACACACACCTCTTTCCGCCGTGTCCACTAACCGTGCCGGTAAACTCATCGTAGGTCTGTCCGGCAATGGAGATGATTTGTTTGATTCCCTTTGCTCATCGTTGCTGTTCTGATTGGACTGTCTTCCCACATATGTTTTTTCGTGTTTATCAAATTGTGGCCCTTCCCATGCTTCATTTGCAAGCCAAAGCACTGAATTTGTATTCTCTTTTATGATTTCTCCCTCCTGTCCGTTTCCCACTTGTGTATGCTGTAGCACATTATTTTCAATGCTCCCTTCTTCGTCCGTCGAATCAAACTCCCCGCAATCACATTCCACCGTAGGGGTGGTGCCATCCATCTCTAACACTCGGATGTTATATGTTTCCCCCTCATAACAAACTTCAATGTGTTCTTCAATCCGATTGAATTGGGATGTTTCTACCATAATTCTACCATAATCAAAAGACGATGGTGTTTCCGTATCGTCATCCATTCGAATAAAAACACCCCAGCGGCTTGCTATGTTCATGAATGTCCGTTTATGCCATAGGTGTATTGGGAGGCCAATTATCGACATCCAAATCCGTCTCGTTTCCACCTTGATCGCTAGAGACCATTTCACTACTTTGACGAAACATTCCTTCACCCGGTCCAATTGCATAATTTTGTCACGGACGGCTGCCGATGTACACATTAACAATATCATTGCACCGGATAAACGCATGATCGAGAAACCATCGTGTTTGTCTACCTCCAAACTTTCCGCTAGAGTCTTTATGCTACAAGGGTGTTGGCACCAACCCACCGCACACCATCGCAATATCGCCCATTTGTCTTCATCTACTATCCCTACGACTTGCGCTTTATTTTGTTTCACTTCGTTCCTTGTTGTCGTTTCTGATTTTCTTGATTCCGCACTGTCCTTCTTCTCATGTTGTTTTATGTTTCTTCCGCTTTTACTGTGCCATTCCGTTTTGCCTCTCCACGCCATAGCCACTCTCAATCTGCCGCCGTGTATCCATTTGCCGTTTAATCTCTCTATCACCCTGTTTGCATCCTCCTCCGACGCCATTCTAACGAAACCAAACCGCTGTCCATTCCTGGCTCTTTTGTTTGGTATGAAAGTATCTTTTACGATCCCATGTCTGTCACATACTTGCCACAATCCTTTCCAGTGGATTGTCCGAGAGAGACCGCTGATGAATAAGGTCCAAACTCGTTGATGTTGCTGATCTCGTTGCACTGTCCTGCTGCTCGTATGTGCTTCATTTTTCCGGCCGGAGCTGTTTTCCTGTTCGGCGGCTAGGCGTTTCCAAATTCCCTTTGAGAGCATTTTTTAAAGATTTACGATGCCGCAGTAATGTTGGTGTTTGACATATCAGATACTAAAAAATTGTGAGATTCAATTAATGTTTGCCATTAAAGAAAACTGTATTGTCCCTCTTTGAAGCACACAAAAATCAGATGTCCTTTAAAGAGGGACACGGCAAGTGAAGAAAAACAAGGAAGAAAGAACGAAGGAAATTAAAGCTAAGGAGAAAGTACACGGCAAAGGAAATTAAAGCAATACGGCAGATGGAGGAGGAAAAAAAGACACAAGAAAGATAGAGAGGAAGTGAGAGCTAGGATGGTCGCAACACAAACAAAAAAAAGCTGAGAAAAAATGATAGAATGAAGCTTGAAAAAGAAAGGAGGGAGAAACTGCTTATCTGTATCTTCATTTCAGTGAGAAGGGTTTGTATCCAAGTTACCTCTGAAGCAGCATCAGCCAAGCTGCGATATTCCGCCTCCGTGGTGGATCTTGATACTGTTTTCTGTTTCTTGGATGTCCATAGAACTAAGTTGCCTCCTACAAATACACAGTTTCCTGAGATTGACCGTCGGCCATCCATATTTCCTCCCCAATCCGCATCTGCAAAGGCAACAACTTGACAAGGCTCATTAGAAGGTGAGAACACAAGGCCTCGATCCAGTGTTCCATGGAGGTAACGAAGCACACGTTTAAGAGCAATCATATGTTGTTCACATGGAGAATGCATAAACTGAGCAAGCTTATTCACATCAAACACAATATTTGGGCGAGTGTGGCATGCATACAATAGAGCACCAACTATGCTCATGTATTCTTTGGGATCTTGTAGGGGACTGCCAGCTGATTGAGTTAACTTCAATGAGGTGATCATTGGTGTGGGTGTGGAGTTCGCATTGAGCATTCGAGCTTTCGAGAGTAACTCAATAAGGAATTTCTTTTGACTCAAGACAATGGACCCTGCTTCATATCTTACTTCCATGCCAAGGAAGAAGTGTAGTTGACCTAGGTCCTTGAGGGAGAACCTTTCACCCAGACATCGAACCACATCTTCAATGTCTGCATTTGAGCTTCCTGTAACGACTCTATCGTCAACATATACAATTACATATGTCACTAACTTCTGATTACTCTTGACAAACATGGATGTATCTGCCTTCGAGCTAGTGAATTCTGCATTAATTATATAATCTCGAAGTTTTGCAAACCAGTTTCTCAGGGCTTGTCTAAGTCCGTAGAATGCCTTCTTCAATTTGCATACGAGCAATGTGCCATCTGATGTTGTTTGCTAAAACCCTGAAGGTTGTTGCATGTAGACATCCTCAGATAAGTCTCCATTCAAGAACGCATTGTTTACATCGATCTGCCTCAAATTACAGCCATGTCGAACAGCTAAAGAGAGGACAACATTGATGGTGGCAGCTTTGACAACTGGGCTGAACGTGTCCTGGAAGTCTTGGCATGGAACCTGGGAGAATCCTTTGGCAACAAGGTGTGCCTTGTAGCGTTGCACTGAACTATCAGCATTCTTCTTGACTCGGAACAACCATTTGCATCCCACAGTGGATCGACCATCAGGTAGGGGTACAATATCCCACGTATTGTTCTTCCTCAATGCATCATACTCAGCATGGACAGTTGGTCCCCAATTTGGTGATTGAAGAGCAGCTTCAATGGACAAGGGTTCTGCCTCTTCAATTTCTGATGTAGACATGTAAGATTTTGGTTTGAAAATTCCATGCTTACTTCTAGTCACCATGGAGTGGCCTCCAATAGGAAGAGAGACCTGTGTTGTAGCTTCAGTGATCAAGGGAGTTGTACTGGACGAGGCTGGCTCAGTAGGTACAGGTTCATTAGTCACACGACCTTCATTGTTGGGCACATCATTTGTTGCATGATCTTCAGTAGTGAGAACATCATTTGTCACAGGCACTGCATTGTTAGACATAGTGTCAGTCACATGATCTTCAGAAGTGTGCATATGAGTATGGGAACTAGCTGAACCCGACGTAGCTGCTGAGGGGATCTCCATTGAACACCTATCGACTAATGGAACAGATAAGGGAGATTGAGACTCCTGTTGACAAGCTTGAACACCACCAGGGAAAATGTCAATTTCAGAAGCATCAGGAAACAAGGACGCAACTGTAGAACAAAAATGATCATCAGCCTTAGACTTCTCGAAAGGAAAAACATGCTCATCGAAAATCACATGGTGTGATACATACACTCGACCATCAGGTGCCAAACAATTATACCCTTTGTGTTGCATACTATACCCTAGAAATGTACAAGGTTGAGACCTAAAACTCAGCTTGTGCATTTGATATGGTCTTAGGTGAGGGAAGCACCTGCACCCAAATACCCTCAGAGCAAAGTAATCAGGTTGCTTGCCATACAATTTTTCAAATGGTGAGATGCCCTGTAATACAGCAGATGGGAGTCTTTTAATTAGGTGTACAGTAGTACTCACAGAATAAGACCAATAACGAAAGGGTAAGGAGGCTTGAGCAAGTAACACTAGAGCTAACTCAACGATGTGCCTGTGCTTTCACTCAACGACACTGTTTTTCTCAGAGGTGTGAGGGCATGTGAGACGATGAGAGATGCCCAACTTTGCTAGCTTATGAGATAACACCTTATACTCTCCACCCCAATCACTTTGTACTGCCTTGATCTATGTGTCGAATTGAGTTTTCACCATAGACTGGAACAATGTAAAAGCTTGTATAGCCTGCCCTTTAGTTTTAAGTAAGTAGATCCAACAATGTCGAGAGTAAGCATCGACAAATGAAATGTAATATGAGAAGCCATTAGATGTTATGTGAGCTGGTCCCTAAAGATCCGTGTATACAAGGGCAAAAGGTTCAGTATACTCAGTGTTAGAATCAGCAGAAGGCATTTTGTGACTTTTACCCAAACGACATGCCACACAAATATCAGAAGAGTCTTCATTTCGATTCCCAGTAATTACAATATTTGATTTCTTACTTACTTGAGCAAGGGACGAGTGAGCAGGATGACCCAAACGCATATGCCATAGATTGTAAGTATTAAGATGTCGACTAACAACATTAGCTTCACACTTATTTGCAACAAAAGAAATAGGAAGAACTGAATTAAATTGATATAAGCCTTCATTCACAGCACCCTGTAATAGCACAACACCAGTATCCTCATCGCGAACCAAGCAAGTCGTGGCATGGAACTCAAAATAGATGTTGTTATCTCTAGCTAGCTTCGAAACAGAAAGCAAGTTCTTAGTGATAGCAGGTACATGAAGAAGAACGTTAATCAGAATGGCACACGAGGATGTATGTAACACAGAGTTCCCAGATTTAGAAATGGACAAGTGATTACCATTGCCTACAATGAGTTTACCTGGGCCTGTGAAGTCAGTGGCGTGCATCACCTTGGTGGCATAATGAGTAACATGATGTGTGGCTCTAGAGTCCACTACCCATGCATCAGAAGAGGATGTAGCTGGAATTCCACAAAATTGATAGCTAGCAGACAGTGACTCAAGAGACGTAACATGAGCAGTGGCAGTTTCTTCAGGGGTGCATTATAAGTGGGGAAGCCACCTGATCAGTGCATAAAAGTTCTATATTTTACCCATCATTTATCCTTATTTTTGCTGCACTCAAGCATGTTTAACTGCATTTTAGGTTAAGTTTTGCATCAACATCACATTTAGATAAAACTGCGCATATACAGCTAAATTTGGTTACTTTTGCAGGTATCTGCTGTGGCAGAACCCAGGGCAGCAGTCGTGACAGCACCCAGGGCAGCAGTCGTGACAGCACCCAGAGCAGCAGTCGTGACAGCACCCAGGGCAGCAGTCGTGGCAGGCGCTGAGCAGCGATGTAGAAAAGCTGGAACTAGCAGTCAAGGAGGACGATGCTGCCATGGTCGCCGTCGTGACATCAGAGGACGACAACAGTTTTGAGGAGAAGAAGCAAAGTGGACCTCGACAGAAAGAGAAAATTCAGCCTGTCTGTTGTGTAATACCACTATATTTTTCCGAGCCCTAGATCAGAATGAAGGCCAAGCCTAAGGTTCAAGGAAGATATCCCAAAAACTTGTTGCGTGTAAAAGAGTCTATCGCAATTGAGTGCAAGTGTACACGTCGCAAGTAATAAAGTGATACTAGAGTATCGGATATCGTCTCCATAGGGACTGGGCTAACCCTTTCCTTCGCTATCTGCACAAGGGGAAAAAGAATGATTTAAGATTTTGTCACGAGAAATATAAAGAGTACTGGAAAATAGAAGTAAAGTAATCAAGATAGAGAGACTGGGCTGGTATTGAATTGCTTAGTAGTGCAGGTATTGCTAAGTCTAGGAAATCCAGTTCTGTCGTCGTCCCCGTCGCGGCAACACCTGTCGCGGCAGCGGTCCGTTGGTTATCGCGGCAGCGATTACTCAACTCAGTACTTCAAGTTTGGCAAGAATCCCTGCTGTGCCTTGGCCTATCCCTAGGTCCAAGTCTGTCGATGATCACGTCTTTGATGATACCTCCCGACGTGAATCGAAGGATGAACACCGATGTTGTTGAATTCTTCTTTAGCCACTTAACCTCGTCCTATCCCTAGGTCCGAGATAGTTCAACTATAAACTAGAGAACTCGCACTTATTCCTTTTGTATACTTAACTCTCCCGATATTAAGTAAATAGATAACCTCACAATGCTCTCCCGATGCTCTTGCAAGATGTTAATAACCAGAATAAGAGAACTTGGAGTTTATTTAGAACATGATGAGAGGAAGAAAACGGCTAGGGTTTTGGGAAGAAGGCTAGAGAATAGGTTATATCCTCCTAGGTCGAATTACATGCCTTTATATAGGCCTTGGGTTCAAGTTTTCTAATATGGAAGGAATACAACTTTAAATCAAAGTACAACTCTAATAAAGACTAAATCTTCAGAACAACTGTCTTTAATTCGTCCTTCCTTCTTTCTTGGGATATCTTCCTTGAACCTTGGGCTTGGCCTTCATTCTGATCTAGGGCTCGGAAAAATATAGTGGTATTACACAACAGACAGGCTGAATTTTCTCTTTCTGTCGAGGTCCACTTTGCTTCTTCTCCTCAAAACTGCTGTCGTCCTCTGCTGTCACGGCGGCGACCATGGCAGAATCGTCCTCCTTGAATGCTAGTTCCAACTTTTCTGCATCGCTGCTCAGCGCCTGCCACGACTGCTACCCTGGGTGCTGTCACGACTGCTGCTCTGGGTGCTGTCACAACTGCTGCCCTGGGTGCTGTCAAGACTGCTGCCCTGGGTGCTGGCACAGCAGATACCTGCAAAAGTAACCAAATTTAGCTGTATATGCGCAGTTTTATCTAAATGTGATGTTGATGCAAAACTTAACCTAAAATGCAGTTAAACATGCTTGAGTGCAGCAAAAATAAGGATAAATGATGGGTAAAATATAGAACTTTTATGCACTGATCACACCCCCAAACTCGAATCTTTGCTTGTCCTCAAGCAATTTAGACCTAAAAGAAAAATAATTTTTTTTTTGTTTTGGCTTAAAACAGTAAACTTTCCCTTACCCTTCATTCATTCTCTATTGACAGCAGCACCTTGTCGGATAATTTAGGATTCGTCCGGAATCTTGCTATAGTCCTCGTGCAGTGTGTGCATGCTTGTGAACAATTATATGCCAAGACTCCCTTAGTTTTACTAGAATATTCCAACTTCTAACTTGAATTTTTATGCCAAAGTTTATCTTTTTGAAGACACTTCTTATGCTCCTTTGATTTTTTTTTGTTTCGACTCGATTTTATTATTATTATTTTTAAGCTAAAGTTTCACTAGAGCCGGTTTCGGGCACCTCTAGCTAACTTCCTAGAGCTGGTTTTGGGCACCTCTAGGGCTATTGAGTCTATTTTGCTAAACTTCTTTCCTAGAGCCAGTGTTAGGCACCTCTAGGGGCTATTCAAGTGCTAAGCTTCTTATTCTAGTTAGCTAATAGAGTTCTAGGCAGTATAACAGTCACAAATGGTGTTTTAAGTTTCAGAACTATAGAAAGGCTCTAAACTGCTCCTAAGACTATCCTAAAGGCGCTGCCACGACAGAGCTGTCACGGCAGGTAAGTTCAGTTCAAAGACTTAAGCCAAAATTTTCATTTTTTTGCATAAAATAAATGCGACGCAATTAAAACTAAATGCAATATTATATTAATAATTAGGAGGACTGCCTACCCCAAACTCAAGGGTTGCATTGTCCTCAATGCATGACACAAGACATAAAAATGAAAAATAGAAAATAAAAATGACAGACAAGTGAAACATCACAAAAAGATAATATATACAGCAAGCGGAAGAGAAAAGGAAAAAGAAAACTTAAGTTGTGCGGCTGTCGTCGCTGCTGCTGGAGCTTTAGATGAGGAGCTGTCGGCGGGCAGTGAGTTATGACTACTGAGTACTGACTTCACATTCCCAAAAGAATTTAAGCACATTACTTCAATGGAGGCATTGAACACAGTGATGGGTTTGCTACATCTACGCAGACAGCAGCTCCGGCCTCGGAGAGTGCAGAGCAAGATATACCCTGTTTACTTCATGGCCATGGGGTTGGCTTTGTTGGGGCACTTTTTGTGGAACAGGAAAAAATGATCTCAAGGTAATTGCTAGTAAAACTGTGATAGTTCATCGCTGAGCTGCCTTTGCCTTTCTTTCAGTTGAACTAGAAGCAGTCCTCTGATTAACATTACCAAATTCCCTCATCTTCTCCAAACTGTCTCCCAAACTCACTAGATTACTTGACTCACAAGGTGAGATATTCCAACCACAGAACTATGTTTCCAACCTAAATCCAACTCAGACCAGGTTCCTTCTTAACCCCTCGCTGTAGCATCAGTTCTCTGACACTCGCAGCCAATGGTTCTACAGCAGCATCAGCATAGATGCTGTGAAGAAGAACATATGATGCAGACTCTTGGGGTTCAAGCTCGATTACTTTCATTGCAGCACGATTCCCAGTTACGGCATCCTTATAAACCTTGCAAGCACTCAACAAGGCTCTCCACATTATTGGATTATTCTTGAAACCCGAGGTGAGGATGAAGTTTTCAGCCTCTGCTAGCCTTCCAGCTCGACCAAAGAGGTCAACAACACAGCAGTAATGCTCTATGCTGGTTTCAACACCGTAATCCTTCATGCTTTCAAAGTATCTGTGGTAATTCAAAAGGTTACACATAGTTATTATGAATAAAAGCAAAGGAATAAAATCTGCTTGAACAGAAGCTCCTACGGAGATTGGCATAGAGAAACAGAATGCTTATGGGAGAAATATAGCAGCTCAACAAGACAAGAAAAAAGAGGAAGTTGGGACTTCAAAACCAGTGCATATATTTACAAGTATTCTATCATCCGCATAAAACAAAGTGCTATTCTATATAAAGCTAAATTAAGTTCCCAGCATACTAAAGTTAGTGAATCATTAATTTCCAAGTACTAACAATTTCCCATTGTAAAAATTTGGGCAGCGTGTAGATTGATTCAGTCTAGAAATTTATGGATGCAACCCTTCACATCCTCATGCATGCACATCACAAATACCAATGCAGTTAGAAATGATAGAAGGGATGACTCCATTGACATACTTTAATCCTTCTTCGACAAGCCCACCATAACTGCAAGCAGATAAAACTCCTACAAATGTAATCTGATTAGGCTTAATCCCGTGTTCCTTCATCAACCCAAAGAGTTTAAAGCATCCCTAGCACAGCCATGTTGTGCGCAGCTACAGATCATCACTGACCAAGAAACCACATCTGGATTCTCTGTCTCTTGAAATGTCAGATTAGCGGAATCTATGTCGCCACACTTTGCATACATTCAAATCTGTGAGTTTTGAACAATTCTGAAGTTCCCAAAGCCACTTTTCACTACATGTCCATGAACCTGCTCTCCCAATCTTGCAATTGCTAGATCTGCGCAAGCACTCAAAATGTTTGAGATAGTGAACTCATCTGGTCTTCCTCCACAGGCCATCAGCTCATAAAAGAGACTCAATGCACTTTCAAATTTCCCATTTTGAATATAGCCCGCAATCATGGATGTCCACAAGACAATATCACGCGTGGGTGTTGATCTAAAACATTTCAAACCATCTTCAGTTGATCCCATCAAGGAATACAGTTCAATAAGTGCACTTCCTATGAACTCATCAGACTGCAAGTTATACTTGCATATTTGAGCGTGAATTTGGTTTCCATAGACAAAATCTCCAACTGCAATACAAGCTTTAAGCATGCTTGAGAATGTAAATTTTGAGGGCTTCAACCCTTGTCTTTGCACTTCAAAGAAAAGTCTGCAGGCTTCGTTTGCACATTCCTTGCTAATGCTTCCTGTTTCTATAAATCCAGATATCATGGCATTATACATGACAATATTGCGGTTTGGCATGCTAGTGAAAATTTTGATTGCACTATGTAGTTCTCCCATTTTTGCATACATATCAAGCAATGCCGTCCCAACAACAATGTCGATATCAAACCCGAGTTTCATTATACATCCATGAAGCATTTTCCCACACATTATCCCTACATCCATGTTCGTACAACAAGCCTTCAAGACACTTCCCATGGTATAAGTATTCAAGTTCAAGCCATTTCGATGCATGCTTGTTAATAGTTTCAACATTTCTTCATTTTTATTCATACGAACATAACCAGCAATCAATGTATTCCATGAAATCTCATCAATCTCCTTGGAATTCTCAAACAAAAATCGTGCCTGATCAACACACTCACATTTGCAATACATATCTATCAAGGAGTTCGACAAAAATGCTATCTCACTCAATCCACTCACTACAACCAATGTAACACCCCATTTTTGCCCTAAATTTAAAATCCCTAATTGTGAGAATTCTCAATTGGAAACCCTAGAATTTGGGGGAAAATCAGGAATTAACCTAATCTGATTTGGGGACCAAATTGAATAAATTGAAAGTTTGGTGGTTATTTTGTTAGGCGGGCAAGAATAGAGACCCTTCTTCTGTAAATTACCCATTTATCTAGGGTAAACACCCTTTGGTCCTATTTCAGTCTGTGCGCCGCTCTTGTTTTCTAATAAAATAATATTAAAATATCAAAACACCATCAAATAGTCAAACCCTTATCCCCGTTTGGTTCCGTCGAAGCTCCGATCAGGGGCCTGGGTTCGTCCGTTCAGCGTTTCGAGGTCGTCAGTGTGTTCACCGTGGCCGTCCGATCAAAACCCGCAGTAGGGTGTTCCGTTCGTCGCCTCCCATCATCGAAACGGTGAGCCGAAATGTAACCCCCGTAGCCCGGCCTAGACGGCTAACCCGAACTACGAAGATTACACGGGGAAAACCAAAGTCAACCCGAAAGTCAACCTTGATTAACGACCCTTTTTTTTTCTTTTTAAACTTGTCTAGATGCACATTAAACCTAGGCATACTCTTGAGATAAGCATACTCAAAAATCACAGCAATCGGAAAACAATAAGGGACTCAATTGAACAAAATACGAATTTAGGGACCAATTTGTAAATTCTGGAAATTAAGAGGACTTTACCAAATTTTAAGTTACCATTATGAAATTAGTCATGTTTCATGCCTCTCTGCCAAATTTCAACTCAAACAGACATCTCAAACTCAAGCAATTGCACATACGAGAATCAGGACTAAAACGTAAAGCTTGCAAACCTCAATTTTTAAAAATTTAGCATCTATATCACAAGGGATCGATCCCATAAACAAGGGGATCGATCCTTTTGCACTTGGAGGCTGGAAGCAGAATTTGAAACGATTCTGCCAACGAAGGGATCGATCCCTTTTTCCAGGGGATCGATCCTTTTTGCCTTGGAGACTGGAAAAACAGCTCTAGTGCAAAAACGGATCATAGATGTTTTGAAAAAAGGTTCGGCTAAAGTTAGAATCGTTTGAAACATATCTTAGGAAGCAATAAAGCATATACAAACATGCAAGAACACCTATTTAAGCCAAAGAAGTCATTCGAACATGGAATAATGCATTCATACATATCATTCCAATTAAAGAGCAATTTATGCATATATGGACATACAAAAATCTCAACAATACCAAAGATACAAATTAACACATAGTAGACTTAGACATATCAACTAAGCAACCTAATCATCCAAAAAGGACATGCCATCACACACAATCATTCATCAAGGCATGCACCACTCAAGTATTCATCAAGGTATGTATCATATGTGATATTTACAAATCAAACAAGGCATCTAAGTGCCAAACCAAATCAACACACATCAAAGTATCAAGACACACAACACTTATCCCGTTGTTTTACTATTACAATCTTTTAATTTATAAATCATACATTGAGCTCACCAAAACAACACTTGAAGACCTTTCCTTTCCCTTGCCACCCACAAGCTATTCATCTGCATTGTCGAACAAAAGAGAGCGTAAGCATAAAAGCTTAGTGAGGGTAAGCTCATAAAACAAACCTTCGACAATACAGGGTCCAAGCTCGAGCAACTATCATGATATAATACATGATTTTACTTTCGATCCACATGAGCCATAAATATAAATGATGCATGAACATATTACCAAATTCATGTCATGCTCAACAACTTATAAATTCATCATACAATGATACATAACTCAATGTATTAACCACATCATATATCGCTTCACATTTGAAAACACATTTCATATCACATTGATACACATATCAATTCATAACACTTCCGTGCTTAGCACGTACTCACCATGACTCACCGTCATGCACAAACCACATTTCCATGTCTAGCATGTACTCACCATGACTCACCGTCATGCACAAACCACATTTCCATGCCTAGCATGTACTCACCATGACTCACCGTCATGCACAAACCACATTTCCATGCCTAGCATGTACTCACCATGACTCACCGTCATGCACGAACCACATTTCCATGCCTAGCATGTACTCACCATGACTCACCGTCATGCACAAACCACATTTCCATGCCTAGCATGTACTCACCATGACTCACCGTCATGCACAACCCACATGCACATTATTAGCAACCATAACATATCTATCATCAACATGCATATAACAATGCATCAAACATGCCTCATCATACATGTATACAACATATACATAATCAACACCATCACAATTTAATACGAGGCATATACAACCATTAAAAAGTGCAACCCAAGTCTTTAATCAAAGCTTGGGATTAGGCTACCACTCTAATCCCAACTCTAGGTGGGTTTACCAAGCCCATCCTAGGTTCACATGCTTGAACCAAAATACTCAAAACCATTTTAAAAAAACATTTAACCACTCACCTCCACATCCAAGCTCAAACACCAAGCAACCATGGTCTTAAATTTCCGGATTTGTTCCCAAGGCTTCACCATCTCAAAACATCGCTTCTAAACATCTCAACACAAGTAAAACAACCTCGAATCAATTCAACATCAAAGTAGCTAACCCGGAATACAAATTCAAATATCAAACTCAACATATTAAGTCATGACCAAACCCCAACTTTATCTAATTCAAGCAGCCCATAACCTTGATGAAAACTCAAGTTTCCAACACATCTCATACTCACAAATAATTGCTAAATTCAGCCACAACATCAACCCATAGGTGCAAGCCAAGCTCCAACAATTTCCAACCCATACAATTCACCAAAATTTCCATTTTCGTACTCCTATTTTACCCAGCAGAAAATACCATTTTCGAACATCCAAATGACACCTAAATGGTCCCAAAACACTTTCCTAACATACATATACCATCAGCCCTTCAACCTAACTCTAAAACTCACCAAAATTCAAGTTTTAGACTATTCAAAAATGGCCATAAATACCCATTTCGGATTTTCATCCAAAATCACTCATTTTAACATATTATGTGTATTTTAAGGTGACTAACTCAAAACCCAACTTAATAATTCAAAATCAATTGAAAAACTCACTAAGAGCTCAAATTTTCATTAAACTTGAAAATCACAAAAGTGAGTAGTTTCGAAATATAAAGCTATGTAAACGTAGAGGATGAAGAGGAGAGTTCGAATATGTAATTACCTTCAAAAACGCCCTTGAATTGAAGAAGAAATTAAAGGAAATAGTACTGAGGGTTTGAGAGAAATTTGGGATGGTTTGTGAACGGTGAAGAAGAAGAAATGAGGAAAAAGATGATATAAAAGGGTGTTTATTTTTATTTTGGTTTAATTACCAAAATGATCCCTCCCTTTCTTTCTAAACTTAATTTGCTCATACTAAGATCAATTTGATTAAAATTAATTTTACCTACTCGGACCAATTAACCCGACTAACTCCTAACCCCAAAACACGGGTGTTACAACTCTCCCCCACTTAAGAAATTTCGTCCCCGAAATTCATCGAACATGAAGAGTCACTGAAACATACTCCTCAGTACTCTCCTTCTCACCACAACATACTCACCAACTCGGTAGACTTACCACCCGTCTATCGATATCTGATGCTAAGATCTCAACGGTTCTTTCAAGGCATGTCGACTTTAAGCTCAACTCGATCTCTTCTACAACCATAACACAGAACATGTCTGACTCACACTCCCGAATCATAGATACACAAATCACATCACAAACCCCTTTCTAATTCTGGTGGTAACCGCAACAGATAAACAACAGAACTAGCCCAATTCATAATCTCATACAACACTGTTTGAATACTCGACCCATAACTTTCTCTAATTGACCATCTGACTTCAACCGATAACCAAACACTATACAGACGTCTTCAAAAATCTAGTTGGAATCCTCGGATCTCTATTACTCACTTCCATTAATAACCTTCCACGGATGCAACAAACTAGAAGAAAACTGACGTTCGGTCTTGACATGCTGGCAAATTATACACTTACCCTCATGCTGAACCACATTACCCATCATCTCAATCCCAAATCATTCATCTTCAACCCACAATACGTATTCATACTACTCAGATGCTATACAAATGAACTACCGTGTGCATCGGCCGAAACAATACGTCTCAAAGCACTATGTCAATCGGCACAATTATTCTATCTCTAACAACACAAACTCTATCATCTCTGAACTGTATTCTGAAGGTCTTCCTTCTACTATGCCTTGCACGTGAGGTGCCAAGAATCTGTCTTGCAACTGTTTCTCTTCAAACATTCTGACTCAAAGTAGTCTCAACTCGAAACTCGGCCACAAAACTACTATCATTTGATAAACGGAATTCAGCAATATAGCTCGCAACTCAACCACTAATCTGACAACCAAATAACTCGGAACATCGATTACCACGTAGACTCTCTTCAGATAGTACTCAATCTTGGGACCACAGTCTTCAAGCAATTCTAACAACTCATGTTGTTCAAGTTTCAACCCTTCACAAGTCGTCAAATATTTTAAGTCCGGATGATAAATGCACATACTGCGCATTTCTTACTATACGAGCTTTGTCTCTAAGTCTTCGAAGAAAACAAAACTGTAATTAACTCTTCTCTCGGTCTTTCAACTATCTCGATGAATAAACCACAATATTCTATTTTGCATAAGCATACAACCTAACACTACATGCAACGTATCACTATGTTTTTTTTTTCCGGATCAAGGTCGAAGCTTCCATTAAAGTTTCTTTCAACTCACATCTTCTTCTGCCTACTTAGGATTTACTCTAATGCACTCGGCTGATCTACATGTCCTAAGAGAACATCTTCATTAACTCGAAGTTCACGCTGCTTAACTTGACATACAACGGATTTCCTAAAAGGTTCTACCACACTAACTTCAAAGCTCGTCATGGCCTTCTTCGGTACTTCAACTTTTCTCACTTTCAACTGGTGGTAAACGGATCTCGAATTAATCTTCAAATAGACTGAAGCACACACTAACTGACCAACAAATCACTCACACTCGGAAGCGGATACTACTCATTCACTGTCACTTGTTTCAGTTGTCTGAAATCTAAACACATTCTCGTACCGTCACTCTTTCTTCTTCACAAATTGTACTGTCATACTCTAAGATGACGTACTAGACCTAATGAGTCTAAGGCCTAACAGTTCTCAAAGTTAATTCTTCAACATTCTCAATTCTGTCAGAATTCATAAGATACAGAGCAAATTAAAACACGAGCAAACTCGGAGACGACATCACTAATAAACTCTTCTTCTCTGTCAGGAGATAAACTGGGCGTTTCTTCTAAACTCTTCTAGGAAGAATCACAAACTATTTTAACCTGCTGCGGTCTAATCTTCATTCAGAATCAACTTCATTACACTTGCTAAGCAAACCTGCCAACTATACTCAAGCAATCTTCGACCTTCAAAGCTGGATCAATCATTCAATATGAAGTTCACATCTTCACCTACTACTACAGTTCATAGAAATCTGCAACTTCCAGGCAACTGTCTCCTTGTCTCAAAGTATACTCTAACTATGTGTTCTTCAAGCCAAACCTTGCCAGAAGGTACATCAAAACTATAGGAAGACGATCACTTCCCATCTACTGCATACATGTAACCCTGAACCATCAACAAACATCTTCCATACATCTTCCTGGCCATCACTATCTCACCACAAGGTCTAGTCACCTGTGTCCCTACTTCTAAGGTCTCAACACGTTCATCAAATTTTCTTCGCATGCTCACACGAAAAGGACAAATCCGAAGAAATTGTAACTACACCTGTGCACAACTGATAGTATTCGGTCCTCTTGTTTTCAGACTGGTTCTTCAACAAAATCTGACTCTTCTAGAGTATTCTTAGAGCATCTCGAAACTTCAAAATTCAATTCTGATCACATACAAACAGTCATGCTGGACTTGCTCTACCTCTAACAAACAACCTAGAGTCAAAACTCAAGACTCCATTCTCAACTCAACTATATCGGAAGTGACTTCATCTCTTTCGCTTGCTGAAACACAACTCAACGTACACCGACCCAACCACACAAACTAGCTCCCACTCGCGAACACTAACTGGCTGTCTTGCATTAAAATCATAGGTTGAACCCCAACGGTCACCAACTAACACTTCTGAATTTTCAGATTACACAAACGAGACCCTTACCCTGATTTCGCCTCAAAGAACTAAGATACTCATACTTGCCTCTAACACTTCACTGGGCACATTCAAACTTTGTATGCTTGCTAACAATATACAGAAGTGCAGACTCAGAATCAACCAGAAGGGAACAAGCTCAAAACTGTACCAAATGCTTACCTACTATATCATCGATAACACTCTGACTCCCACTCATAGGTCGTCACCTCTTTCACCACTAACACCAGAAACGATCACATCGTTCCTCATCAACAGGAACCAACCCACATACACACTAACTCAGTCAACCAAATTGTACCTCAACTCCGGCACAACCATACCTCCCTAACCAAGATGATGGACTCCCTCAACATCATTCACATTTTCAGAACCCACATTTTCCACTTACCGATTCACAGTCCACGCCTTGGCCTCAAACTTACCAAAAAGTAATAAACTAACAACAACAACAACACATTAACATACAAACTGGGTTAGCAAAGGAAAAGGTCCAAGTGGCTCAAGTATGATTTCCTCACTTAAAATCTCTTTTTCCGATGTAATAGAAGCAATGGGACTCTACTCAACATGCTTCAAGCAACTCAACACACATACATGCTCAATCATGCATATTACAAGGCATACTTGCTAAACAAGCAAACATATGCGTACGATCGAACAACATACCTTCTCCATCAAACAATCACACATCACCGCCTACACGGGTAACGAGCAACATGCTTTTAAACAAACAATCAACATACTTGTCACACAAGCAATCATAATTACAAAGCAAGCAATCATTCATTACAGCATACTCGAATAACAAGCAACATGCTTACATGATAAGCAAACACCGTGCATCTTAATCATAAAACACAACTTACTCACTTACCTGCCCAAGGTCTCGGAAACCTTAAGCTCTGATACCAACAAATGTAACCCCCGTAGCCCGGCCTAGACGGCTGACCCGAACTACGAAGATTACACGGGGAAAACCAAAGTCAACCCGAAAGTCAACCTTGATTAACGACCCTTTTTTTTTCTTTTTAAACTTGTCTAGATGCACATTAAACCTAGGCATACTCTTGAGATAAGCATACTCAAAAATCACAGCAATCGGAAAACAATAAGGGACTCAATTGAACAAAATACGAATTTAGGGACCAATTTGTAAATTCTGGAAATTAAGAGGACTTTACCAAATTTTAAGTTACCATTATGAAATTAGTCATGTTTCATGCCTCTCTGCCAAATTTCAACTCAAACGGACATCTCAAACTCAAGCAATTGCATATACGAGAATCAGGACTAAAACGTAAAGCTTGCAAACCTCAATTTTTAAAAATTTAGCATCTATATCACAAGGGATCGATCCCATAAACAAGGGGATCGATCCTTTTGCACTTGGAGGCTGGAAGCAGAATTTGAAACGATTCTGCCAACGAAGGGATCGATCCCTTTTTCCAGGGGATCGATCCTTTTTGCCTTGGAGACTGGAAAAATAGCTCTAGTGCAAAAACGGATCATAGATGTTTTGAAAAAAGGTTCGGCTAAAGTTAGAATCGTTTGAAACATATCTTAGGAAGCAATAAAGCATATACAAACATGCAAGAACACCTATTTAAGCCAAAGAAGTCATTCGAACATGGAATAATGCATTCATACATATCATTCCAATTAAAGAGCAATTTATGCATATATGGACATACAAAAATCTCAACAATACCAAAGATACAAATTAACACATAGTAGACTTAGACATATCAACTAAGCAACCTAATCATCCAAAAAGGACATGCCATCACACACAATCATTCATCAAGGCATGCACCACTCAAGTATTCATCAAGGTATGTATCATATGTGATATTTACAAATCAAACAAGGCATCTAAGTGCCAAACCAAATCAACACACATCAAAGTATCAAGACACACAACACTTATCCCATTGCTTTACTATTACAATCTTTTAATTTATAAATCATACATTGAGCTCACCAAAACAACACTTGAAGACCTTTCCTTTCCCTTGCCACCCACAAGCTATTCATCTGCATTGTCGAACAAAAGAGAGCGTAAGCATAAAAGCTTAGTGAGGGTAAGCTCATAAAACAAACCTTCGACAATACAGGGTCCAAGCTCGAGCAACTATCATGATATAATACATGATTTTACTTTCGATCCACATGAGCCATAAATATAAATGATGCATGAACATATTACCAAATTCATGTCATGCTCAACAACTTATAAATTCATCATACAATGATACATAACTCAATGTATTAACCACATCATATATCGCTTCACATTTGAAAACACATTTCATATCACATTGATACACATATCAATTCATAACACTTCCGTGCTTAGCACGTACTCACCATGACTCACCGTCATGCACAAACCACATTTCCATGCCTAGCATGTACTCACCATGACTCACCGTCATGCACAAACCACATTTCCATGCCTAGCATGTACTCACCATGACTCACCGTCATGCACAAACCACATTTCCATGCCTAGCATGTACTCACCATGACTCACCGTCATGCACGAACCACATTTCCATGCCTAGCATGTACTCACCATGACTCACCGTCATGCACAAACCACATTTCCATGCCTAGCATGTACTCACCATGACTCACCGTCATGCACAACCCACATGCACATTATTAGCAACCATAACATATCTATCATCAACATGCATATAACAATGCATCAAACATGCCTCATCATACATGTATACAACATATACATAATCAACACCATCACAATTTAATACGAGGCATATACAACCATTAAAAAGTGCAACCCAAGTCTTTAATCAAAGCTTGGGATTAGGCTACCACTCTAATCCCAACTCTAGGTGGGTTTACCAAGCCCATCCTAGGTTCACATGCTTGAACCAAAATACTCAAAACCATTTTAAAAAAACATTTAACCACTCACCTCCACATCCAAGCTCAAACACCAAGCAACCATGGTCTTAAATTTCCGGATTTGTTCCCAAGGCTTCACCATCTCAAAACATCGCTTCTAAACATCTCAACACAAGTAAAACAACCTCGAATCAATTCAACATCAAAGTAGCTAACCCGGAATACAAATTCAAATATCAAACTCAACATATTAAGTCATGACCAAACCCCAACTTTATCTAATTCAAGCAGCCCATAACCTTGATGAAAACTCAAGTTTTCAACACATCTCATACTCACAAATAATTGCTAAATTCAGCCACAACATCAACCCATAGGTGCAAGCCAAGCTCCAACAATTTCCAACCCATACAATTCACCAAAATTTCCATTTTCGTACTCCTATTTTACCCAGCAGAAAATACCATTTTCGAACATCCAAATGACACCTAAATGGTCCCAAAACACTTTCCTAACATACATATACCATCAGCCCTTCAACCTAACTCTAAAACTCACCAAAATTCAAGTTTTAGACTATTCAAAAATGGCCATAAATACCCATTTCGGATTTTCATCCAAAGTCACTCATTTTAACATATTATGTGTATTTTAAGGTGACTAACTCAAAACCCAACTTAATAATTCAAAATCAATTGAAAAACTCACTAAGAACTCAAATTTTCATTAAACTTGAAAATCACAAAAGTGAGTAGTTTCGAAATATAAAGCTATGTAAATGTAGAGGATGAAGAGGAGAGTTCGAATATGTAATTACCTTCAAAAACGCCCTTGAATTGAAGAAGAAATTAAAGGAAATAGTAATGAGGGTTTGAGAGAAATTTGGGATGGTTTGTGAACGGTGAAGAAGAAGAAATGAGGAAAAAGATGATATAAAAGGGTGTTTATTTTTATTTTGGTTTAATTACCAAAATGATCCCTCCCTTTCTTTCTAAACTTAATTTGCTCATACTAAGATCAATTTGATTAAAATTAATTTTACCTACTCGGACCAATTAACCCGACTAACTCCTAACCCCAAAACACGGGTGTTACACGAAAGCTTCGACTCCTTGCTTTCCGCCGTCGTTGTCATCGGAAACGTTTGAGTTTCCTTCGAGAACTCCTGCCGCCGCCGTCCTCTGTGAGCGTCGCTGCCGTCTCGAGTTGGGTGAGTCGTGGTTGGGCTTCGGGTTTTCCGTCGCCGGCGCGTTGGCCGTGTTCGATGTCGGGCGCTGGTTGCGTCGCATTGGTTGTGGCCGGTAGGGCCGTGGCCGCTGTCGGGTTCGCTGGTAGTGTTGGGGGTAGTCGGCCGCCGCTGGGGGTGTGGTATTAGGGTTTGATATTTTGGGGTTAGGGTTTTGCTGATTTGGGTGGTTGTTGGAGATGAACCGGACGGCTGGGCTGAACCGAACCGGACCAGTGGCTGATGCAACGATGACGTCATCCGCTGTTGCAGTGCTGATGCAACGATGACGTCATCTGCTGTTGCAGTGCTGATGCAGTCAATGATGACGTCATCGCAGTCAATGATGACGTCAGCGATGACGTCAGCGTTGACTTTTGGTTAACTTTTTCGGATGAGTTCACTCTAAAGTTTTTCGACGTTCCGGTTCCATTGCCGCTGTCCGTTTCTTCAAATTCGGACCCGAAATGCCTTTTGGATTAAGTTTATATGTTAAGCTCAGATTTTTGTAAAGTGTTGCATCGGAGTTTGACTCGAATATTTTCTTGTGTTCAGGTGACGTGGATTCTGACCACGAGATTTTACCTCCTCCTCCGCCAGGCAGACCTCCGGTGGCACAGTCTTCGAGATCTGCTAGTAAGTTATCCGATAAGCGTAATTATTCGAATGTGGCATAGTAGAAAGTCTTACATAGTGTTCTTGTTTTTAGGAGCTGATTCTGTTCGACCTTCCGCTAGAGCTGAGCGTGGGAGACGTCACTTTCGACGTTGACTATTTAGCTGCCTAAGGTGTGTTCTCTGTCTGTGCTACATGTATGTGTTACCTGATTGTGTGATTTGTATGAGAAATATTCTGTGTTATCCTGCTCGGTTGATTGAGAAATATTTTGTATGCTACTACCCTGTTATCTGATAAATATTGCATGACTCGTCTGTATGTCATTCTGCTCTGTTATCTGATAAACAATGTATACTCGGATGCTATGATCATGTTATGTAACACATATCGGAATCAGATTATTATGTACATGCATCTTAGTTATTTAACAAGATTGCATTCGGACTCTGGAATCGGATTACATGTCATATTATTGGGTTGGGATTTTGTACGGAGGAAGCTCAGCGACTTCATCCTTCGGGTTGAACTTCGCTTCGGATCAGTAGTTCCATCCTTCGGGATGAGTTCTTCTTCGGACATGGTGTTGAGGTGCAGAGTGGTTCAGGGGAACCTTACTCTTCGGACGGTGATGTAGTTGGGTGCATGTCATGTCATGATATTTGTATGCTCTGCTTGTATATTTCGGAATATTTGTAAATTCGTGATATGTTGTTTGATTGTTGGATTGACTTTTGTTATGCACTTTAGAGACACACTGAGCTTTATAGCTGACTCCCCCTTAGTATCTGTTTCAGATTCCCAGACTTAGGTTTCGGTACTTGGAGGATCTCGTTCGAACATTATTTGATACTATTTATCAGTACGTTTTATTCTAGACTTATATTTATTTATTTAAGTATTTTCGGATTTGGTTGTAAAAGTGGACTTTGGAAATTTATTATTTTTGGGGTTTGATAAACTATTTTAGCATGCTTGTCTTACTATGAAACATTTAAGGATATCTTTTATTATTGAATAATAATTTCGGCATAATTTTTTTTATAAACAATCTTACTTGAGGCGAAAGTCTCCAAATTGTCAATTTCGAATTGTTATAAACCCTTAGGTCAAAATAGGGGGTTACATTTAGTGGTATCAGAGCCAGGTTACACCCCTCGGCCTGTGAGGCTCGATAAAAAAAATTGATTTTAAAGTTTTCAAAATTTCGCATGCATAATAAATGTTTTCGGAAACTACGAGATTTTCAGATAAATGTCCGAATTCTTAAAAATATATATATATATATATGTTTTAATTAAAGTCTCCAAGTACCAAATTTTGACTTTAGGACTCTTCTTTTGTAGATAGACTTCTATGCCACCCCGTAGGAGTACTAGAGCTACGGCCGGCCGAGGTCGAGGCCGTGGACGAGGTCGTACCACTGCTAATATAAGTGACGTTAATCCTCCTGAGCATTCGCCACCACATCAGGAGGACCCACAACATGAGCAGGCTGAGGAGCAGCATGCGGTTCATACGAGTGGTCAACAGACTGATCACCCTGATCAACAGACTCAGAGTGATGGTCCCCGTGCAGCCGGTAACAGTGAGACTGCTGGAGTTGATGTTGCTGCAGTGCATTTGGAGCTACTTGAGTATCTTCGACAGGGTTCTAGGAGACCCATATCTGCCGAGTTTTTGTCTGCTGGTATGTCGATGTTTGATGGTAAGACGGCTGCAGATCCAGCTGACGCTGAGTATTGGTTGAAGAAATTGCAGCAGTTATTTGATGAGATGGACTACCCTGCTGACAGAAAATTAAGAGCTGCTGTATCTTTATTGAAGGGTGAAGCCCTGAACTGGTGGGAAGCTGAGAAGACCGTTATTTCTGCTAGTCGAATCACTTGGGATCATTTTCGTCAGGCTTTCCGAGACAGATATGTTGGGGCTGAGTATCTAGCCAAGTGTCGTGAGGACTTTATAAATCTGAAGCAAAATGACATGACTGTGAATCAGTATGAGATTGAGTTTCTGAGGCTGGTACAGTACGTCCCTGGGTTAGTTACCACAGAGGAAGAGAAGTGCAGCTGGTTTCTGAAGGGTCTGCGACCTTCGATCAAGACCGGTGTGTCTTTACATTTGGACAAAGAGTACAAGGCTATTACTTTGCGAGCTAGGACTGCAGAACGCAATGAGGCAGAGTTGAGGCAAGCTGAGTCTCATAGTATGGATCGGGGTAAGAGGCAGTCGACCGCGACAGTTCAGTATAGTCAGGGTAGCCAGACCAGGAAGAGGGCAAGAGATGACAGTGACCATCAGAGTTATTCCAGAGCCAGACCAGTGACCACTGCTGTTCCGACTTCTAGTGTTGGAGGATCGTCTAGCACGCGGGGGCCACCACTGTGTTCTTTCTGCAAGAAATGGCATTCTGGGGAGTGTAGGAGACAGTCCGGGGCTTGTTTTCGATGTGGGTCTTTTGATCATATTTTCAGAGATTGTCCGCATGCACCTCCGTCAGCTCATATGTCGACTCCGTCACAGGCATCAGTACAGACTCCTGCTAGGGGTAGAGGTCGAGGTAGACCCAATTTTTCAGGTTCTGCTGGTAGTGGTAGGCCAGCTCAGAGTGGAGGATCAGCTGGATCCGGGGTGAGACAGCCAGGTTTGGTTATGCTACCAGGCGACATGAGGATCGTGATGAGCCAGATGTTATTGCTGGTACTTTTTCTATCCACTCTATTCCGTATTTTGCTTTATTAGATATTGGTTCTACCCATTCATATGTTGCGAGTTCGGTATCTGGGGGACATGAAATTCCGGTTGAGAATACTGGGAACGCTGTTTCCGTTTATAGTCCAGTGGGTGATCATGTTAAGGTTACCAAGGTGTACAAGAATTGCCCTTTGGAGATTCAAGGGAAAATATTCTCCGCAGATTTGATGGAGTTACCTTTCAGAGAGTTCGACCTTATTCTCGGAATGGACTGGTTATCCGCTCATCGAGTCCGTTTGGATTGTGAAAAGAAAAGGGCGACTCTGAAAACCTTAGATGGGTGCGAGGTGATTATGGTTGGAGAGCGTAGAGGTTATATGACCAATGTTGTTTCGGCTCTCAAAGCAGAAAAGATGATTCGACATGGGGCTACTGCCTATCTTGCTTATATTCTTGACTCGAGGCAGTCAGATTCTGGATTGGATAAGATCCCGGTGGTTAGGGATTTTCCAGATGTTTTTCCAGAGGAATTGCCAGGGGTACCGCCAAAACGTGACGAGGTTGAGTTTGGCATAGATGTATATCCGGGTACAGCTCCTGTCTCTATGGCTCCTTACAGGATGGCTCCGAAAGAACTGAAAGAATTAAAGATTCAGTTGCAGGAATTGTTGGATAGGGGTTTCATCCGACCTAGTGTTTCTCCTTGGGGAGCCCCTATTTTGTTTGTGAAAAAGAAGGACGGATCACTTCGGCTTTGTATTGATTATCGGAACCTGAACAAGCTGACGATTAAGAACAAGTACCCACTTCCTCGTATTGATGACTTGTTCGATCAGTTCCGGGGAGCTACAGTATTTTCTAAGATAGACCTGAGATCGGGTTATTACCAACTCAAGGTTAAGGATTCTGATGTGTTCAAGACCGCTTTTCGGACTCGTTATGGTCATTACGAGTTTCTGGTGATGCCGTTTGGATTGACTAATGCCCCTGCAGCCTTTATGGATATGATGAACAGGGTGTTCCAACCCTATCTGGACCAGTTCGTGGTGGTTTTCATTGACGACATACTGGTTTATTCTAAATCGGAGACAGAACATGAGGAACATCTCCGGGTTGTCCTACAGACTTTGCGGGAGAAGCAGTTGTATGTATGCAAAGTTCAGTAAATGTGAATTCTGGTTGACCGAGGTTACCTTCTTGGGACACGTGGTTTCTGCTAATGGTATTCAGGTTGATCCAAAGAAGATTGAGGCTATTATGGGTTGGAAGCAGCCCAAGAATGTTCCTGAGATTCGAAGCTTCTTGGGTTTAGCTGGCTATTATCGAAGGTTTGTGGAAGGTTTCTCGATTATTGCAGCTCCACTGACTAAACTTCTGAGGAAGGATATTCCTTTTGTCTGGACTGAGGCTCAGCAGACCAGTTTTGAGAAACTTAAGACCGTGTTGACTGAAGCACCGGTTCTGATTCAGCCTGAGCCTGGGAAGGCCTATACGGTATACAGTGATGCCTCTCACACAGGATTGGGATGTGTTCTGATGCAGGAAGGAAAGGTAGTGGCCTATGCATCTCGTCAGTTGAAAACGCATGAGTGCAACTACCCCACCCATGATTTGGAGCTTGCTGTTGTAATCTTTGCTCTGAAAATCTGGAGACACTATCTCTACGGAGAGAAGTGCTATATCTTCACCGATCACAAAAGTTTAAAATATCTCCTTACGCAGAAAGAGTTGAATCTGAGACAACGTCGCTGGTTGGAGCTTCTTAAGGATTATGACTGTGAGATAGAGTATCACCCGGGAAAGGCGAACGTGGTTGCCGACGCCTTGAGTCGTAATGCTATCTCAGATTTGAGGACCTTGTTTGCTCGGATGAGTTTGTTTGAGGATGGTAGTTTGATGGCAGAACTTCGGGTCATTCCTATGCTGATATCTGATATTCGTGCTGAGCAGCCTACGGATCCTTTTCTTATGCATCGTATCAGAGAGGTTTCTGAGGGTACATCTGTGGATTATTCTATTAATCAGGATGGTGTTTTGTGTTTCCGAGGCCGGTACTGTATTCCGAGGAAATCTGGGTTGAAACAGGTTATTCTTCGTGAGGCACATGATAGCCCATACTCTATGCATCCTGGTGGTGATAAGATGTATAAAACCCTTCGTCAGAGGTATTGGTGGAAGGGTCTTAAGCGGGATGTTGTCGGGTTTGTGTCTAAGTGTATGACTTGTTAGAGAGTCAAGGCAGAGCATCAGCGTCCATCTGGGTTGCTTCAGCACATCGAGATTCCTCAGTGGAAGTGGGAGCGTGTGACTATGGATTTTGTCAGTGGTCTTCCGATGACTCCGTCCAAGAAGGACTCCGTCTGGGTTATAGTGGACCGTTTGACTAAGTCTGCTCATTTCATTCTGGTTAGAGTCAACTATCCTTTGAATAAGTTGGCTCGACTCTATATTTCTGAGATCGTTCGACTTCATGGGGTACCGCTATCGATTATTTCTGATCGTGATCCGAGGTTTACAGCGAAGTTCTGGAAGGCACTTCACTCTGCTTTGGGTACCCGGTTGAACTTCAGTACATCTTATCATCCGCAGACTGACGGGCAGTCCGAGCGTGTGATTCAGATTCTTGAGGACATGTTGAGAGGTTGTGTTCTTGATTACAGTGGTAGTTGGGATGATTTCTTGCCGCTCGCAGAGTTTGCATATAATAACAACTACCAGGCCAGTATCAAAATGGCACCGTATGAGGCTTTGTATGGACGTAGGTGTAGGTCACCGATTGGATGGACTGAACTTAATGAGCATAGATTGCTGGGACCGAACCTAGTTCGTGAGGCCGAGCAGACAGTCAGATTGATTCGAGACCGACTTAAGGTTGCTTTTGATAGACAGAAGTCCTATGCCGACTTGAGACGTCGAGATCTTGAGTTTGAGGTCGGTGATGAGGTTTTCCTGAAAGTATCTCCTTGGAGGAAGGTACTTCGGTTTGGTCGGAAGGGCAAGCTGAGTCCTCGTTATATTGGTCCTTATCGGATTCTTCGTCGGGTTGGACCTGTTGCTTATCAGCTCGAGTTACCACCAGAGCTTCAGCGTATTCATGATGTTTTCCATGTTTCTGTGTTGAGACGCTATCATGCTGATCCGTCTCATGTTTTACCTGTGGAGGAGATTGAGATTCGACCTGATTTACGCTTTGAGGAGGAGCCTATCGAGATTCTTGCTCAGGATAAGAAAGTTCTCAGAAGAAAGACCATTAAGATGGTCAAAGTCTTGTGGCGTGGTCGCAGTCATGATGAGGCTACCTGGGAGCCCCAAGCTGTCATCAAAGCTCAGTATCCACATTTGTTTGTCCAGGTAAATTTCGAGGCCGAAATTTCTTTTTACGGGGGGAGAGTTGTAACACCCCATTTTTGCCCTAAATTTAAAATCCCTAATTGTGAGAATTCCCAATTGGAAACCCTAAAATTTGGGGGGAAATCGGGAATTAACCTAATCTGATTTGGGGACCAAATTGAATAAATTGAAAGTTTGGTGGTTATTTTGTTAGGCGGGCAAGAATAGAGACCCTTCTTCTGTAAATTACCCATTTATCTAGGGTAAACACCCTTTGGTCCTATTTCAGTCTGTGCGCCGCTCTTGTTTTCTAATAAAATAATATTAAAATATCAAAACACCATCAAATAGTCGAACCCTCATCCCCGTTTGGTTCCGTCGAAGCTCCGATCAGGGGCCTAGGTTCGTCCGTTCAGCGTTTCGAGGTCGTCAGTGTGTTCACCGTGGCCGTCCAATCAAAACCCGCAGTAGGGTGTTCCGTTCGCCGCCTCCCATCATCGAAACGGTGAGCCGAAAGCTTCGACTCCTTGCTTTCCGCCGTCGTTGTCATCGGAAACGTTTGAGTTTCCTTCGAGAACTCCCGCCGCCGCCGTCCTCTGTGAGCGTCGCTGCCGTCTCGAGTTGGGTGAGTCGTGGTTGGGCTTCGGGTTTTCCGTCGCCGGCGCGTTGGCCGTGTTCGATGTCGGGCGCTGGTTGCGTCGCGTTGGTTGTGGCCGGTAGGGTCGTGGCCGCTGTCGGGTTCGCTGGTAGTGTTGGGGGTAGTCGGCCGCCGCTGGGGGTGTGGTATTAGGGTTTGATATTTTGGGGTTAGGGTTTTGCTGATTTGGGTGGTTGTTGGAGATGAACCGGACGGCTGGGCTGAACCGAACCGGACCAGTGGCTGATGCAACGATGACATCATCCGTTGTTGCAGTGCTGATGCAACGATGACGTCATCTGTTGTTGCAGTGCTGATGCAGTCAATGATGACGTCATCGCAGTCAATGATGACGTCAGCGATGACGTCAGCGTTGACTTTTGGTTGACTTTTTCGGATGAGTTCACTCTAAAGTTTTTCGACGTTCCGGTTCCATTGCCGCTGTCCGTTTCTTCAAATTCGGACCCGAAATGCCTTTTGGATTAAGTTTATATGTTAAGCTCAGATTTTTGTGAAGTGTTGCATCGGAGTTTGACTCGAATATTTTCTTGTGTTCAGGTGACGTGGATTCTGACCACGAGATTTTACCTCCTCCTCCGCCAGGCAGACCTCCGGTGGCACAGTCTTCGAGATCTGCTAGTAAGTTATCCGATAAGCGTAATTATTCGAATGTGGCATAGTAGAAAGTCTTACATAGTGTTCTTGTTTTTAGGAGCTGATTCTGTTCGACCTTCCGCTAGAGCTGAGCGTGGAAGACGTCACTTTCGACGTTGACTATTTAGCTGCCTAAGGTGTGTTCTCTGTCTGTGCTACATGTATGTGTTACCTGATTGTGTGATTTGTATGAGAAATATTCTGTGTTATCCTGCTCGGTTGATTGAGAAATATTTTGTATGCTACTACCCTGTTATCTGATAAATATTGCATGACTCGTCTGTATGTCATTCTGCTCTGTTATCTGATAAACAATGTATACTCGGATGCTATGATCATGTTATGTAACACATATCGGAATCAGATTATTATGTACATGCATCTTAGTTATTTAACAAGATTGTATTCGGACTCTGGAATCGGATTACATGTCATATCATTGGGTTGGGATTTTGTACGGAGGAAGCTCAGCGACTTCATCCTTCGGGTTGAACTTCGCTTCGGATCAGTAGTTCCATCCTTCGGGATGAGTTCTGCTTCGGACATGGTGTTGAGGTGCAGAGTGGTTCAGGGGAACCTTACTCTTCGGACGGTGATGTAGTTGGGTGCATGTCATGTCATGATATCTGTATGCTCTGCTTGTATATTTCGGAATATCTGTAAATTCGTGATATGTTGTTTGATTGTTGGATTGACTTTTGTTATGCACTTTAGAGACACACTGAGCTTTATAGCTGACTCCCCCTTAGTATCTGTTTCAGATTCCCAGACTTAGGTTTCGGTACTTGGAGGATCTCGTTCGAACATTATTTGATACTATTTATCAGTACGTTTTATTCTAGACTTATATTTATTTATTTAAGTATTTTCGGATTTGGTTGTAAAAGTGGACTTTGGACATTTATTATTTTTGGGGTTTGATAAACTATTTTAGCATGCTTGTCTTACTATGAAACATTTAAGGATATCTTTTATTATTGAATAATAATTTCGGCATAATTTTTTTTATAAACAATCTTACTTGAGGCGAAAGTCTCCAAATTGTCAATTTCGAATTGTTATAAACCCTTAGGTCAAAATAGGGGGTTACAACCAATCCATGAATTAGCTTCCCTTGCCTGAGATCCCCAGTTTGAGTGCAAACATTTAAAGCACCAGCATAAGTGAACTTATCAAGTTTCAAACATGCTTTTCTAGCTTCAGAAAAAACCAGCATGGCTTTATCAAAAGCACCCATCTGGTTATATCCAGAAATCAAAGAGTTATAGGAAACGAGATTTGGTTTGGGCATTTTGTCAAACAAGCGGTGAGCAACATCCATTTCACCAGCTTTGGAGTACATGTTTAAAAGATTGTTCAGCAAAAAAAGGCATGGCTTGAAAGCAGACTTAATGATATGGGCATGGGCAAGTTTCCCGTGGAGCAAACAACTGGATTTGGTGGAGCGTTGAACGAGTTTTGTGTAGGTAACAGAGTCGAAAGATAGATGCATGTAACGTGTTTGATAAAATTGATTGAAAATTAGGGGCTTAGGTAAGCCAAGGAGCTTGGTTTTCTCAAGTAGCATGGCCTCTAATCATTCAGGTTGCCCTTAAACACACAAGCCAAAACGGTAAGTGGATTAAATGTTATATATATATTCTCCCTCAAAAAATTTCTTATTTTCAATTTTTAATCTCATCCATCAATTTAACTCGGCCAATGGTCATGAACTGTAAAACTAACTAAATTTCGTAAGTAAATCTTATCTCTCTTTATATATGAGGTGACATCTTCTTACTCCATGTAAAATTTAAAAGTTTTACACCTTTTTTAGATCATTAGACGAAGGTAAATAGATATATGAGATTTACCGTAAGAAATGTGAAAATTATCGCAGGAGAAAAAGAGATACGAAAATAATTTTAGCCATTTATTATTATCATTCAACGGTCAAAAAATATAAAAATAAATAAATTAAGTTTTACACAGTGTATAGAATGCAAACATTAACGTAGACTATAGAATATTATGATTATAGTATAGAGTTAAAAACTAAATCATTATGGCACGCTATGTTGAATATAAGATCCTCCAAAAGTTATCAAAGTACATAAAAACTACAAAGGAAGTTGAACATATATCTAAACTAGACCCTTGTCCGACACCGACCAGCCAATCCGAGCAACATGGCTGGCTTTAGAAGAAATTTATAACGGTACTTCGCCTAGCATAAATATAAGATTTTGTAGAATATACATAGAGAAGTAATCCCACGGCACTGAGTGCAGCAAGCAGCCAATAAAAGTAATCAAGATGTGCCCTATTCAGATTATCTGAAAACCAGCTATCTCGACCATCCCCGCCGGTTGCTTTCTCGATAACAGAGATGAGAAAGCTGCTTAAGAAATCTCCTACACCAAGGACGCTGAGGTAGACTGCAATACCTATGCTTCCTAATTCATCAGGCATCTGATCATAAAAGAATTCTTGAAGACCAACAATGGCAAACACATCAGATAATCCATACAACGTGTATTGAGGGATCAGCCACCACACACTCATCGGAACCGTCACATTCGGCTGGTCTATCAACCCATGTTCTCGAGCAGTTGTAAGCCTCTTCGTCTCTACTAAAGCAGCAATCACCATTGCTACTTTGAAGCATTGTAATTCCGGCTGGTTTTCCGGTGACAGCTCTTGCTAAAGGAACAAAGAATCTATCGTATATGGGAATGAAGAGAATAATTGCAAAGCTTATGAAACACTGAAGTGAAGCAGCTGGTATTTTCAACCCTGCTGTAATTGATCTGTCCATTGTAGCACCTTGCTTGGTAAACAATGTTGATGACTGTGCAAAAACAACTGCATAAATCAAGCTTGTAGCCCATATAGGTACAAGCCTTAAAACATCCTTTGCTTCTTCAACCTCTCTGATGCTACACACTTTTCCCTGCTCCATTATACCTTCTGGGGCAAGCAAGGCATTCTCGAGGAATCTACCACCACATTCGAAAATCCATATTGCCATGTTAGAGAGGTTCGTTATAGATAATGCAAAATAGAAACATTTTCCGTTTATTTCCTTAAGGAAACCGTGCACAAGACTTTAGTTATCGATGTTCACCAAAGCTTCCTATTTATTGTTTGGGACCTCTAGTCTCCAGTAGTCAGATGGTCCCGATTAATAAATATTTCTTATCACTACTCAACTACCGTTGGTTTTACATACATATTATGGTCCTAATTTCGATTATAGGAATATATGCAACTTACTTGAATTGCTTGGAACTTTCAGTTGGAAGAGCTTCCACTGTAGCAATTGCTGAAGAAGCTGTTTTTCGGTTCCTAAAAGCCAAAACGAAAACTCGACCAATCCTCGCAAAAGGGTTTACTTCATCCCCTTTGACACTATACCTGTAAGTGGTTGTTCCAAGCACAAAAACAAGCAGTGCAACAGTCATCACAATACCAGGTATTGCAAATCCAAGAACCCAACTTAGATTGTCTTGTATGTAAGTTAAAACCAAACGGGTCACTAAGATGCCAACAGCCATACCAAAGAACCACCAATTAAAGAAAGAACTCTTGGCTCTGCACTCCTCAGGGTCTTGTGCATCGAATTGATCGGCACCGAAAGCTTGAACGCAGGGTTTGTGCCCACCTTGTGCAAATGCTATCAGATATAGTGAGAAGAAGAACAGTATCACTTGAAATAGAGGCACCGATGGAGTTGAGATCCTGAAGAACTTATATTCAATTCGATATTTGTTTTTTGGGAAAACTACACCGGTGGTCCCCAAACTATTACTGTTTTCCTATTTTGCTCCCTAAACTATGTTTTTCGGCAAAATCGTCCCTTCTGTTATATAGTTCTCCTGCTTTGGTCTCCCGACGTTAAATAGCTAACGGTTTTGCTGACGTGGTATTTTTTAAATATTTTTTAATCATTTCTCTCTCCTCTTAAAAAAATGCCACGTCAGCAAAACCGTTAGCTATTTAACGTCGGGGACTAAATAGGAGAACTATGTAACAGAAAGGACGATTTTACCAAAAAACAAAGTTTGGGGACCTAAATAGGAAAATAGTAATAGTTTGGGGACCACCGGTGTAGTTTTCCCTTGTTTTTTTAACTAATTAAAGCAGACGTGTCAAATAATCCTCAAGTCATGTTTACAAAGATAAAGTTATCGGGCGGCATTAACTGAAAATGTTACAAGATACGGTTATGAAATAAAAGATATCAAATTTTTTTGATAACATATTAGGTTGGTGATTAAGTATCAAAATTTAGCTTCGAGTATCGATATTTATCGTTTCTAATAACATTTTAAGTTTTTATAAGTATCGAAACCTGTCTCTAAGTATCGATACTGTCACGAGACACCTACCTAAAATGTTATCAAAAAGTCTAACATATTTAGTTTCGTATTTCCTATTTTGTAACATTTTCAGTTGGTGTCGCACCATAGAGTATTGATTTGTGTAATAAAATATTAAAATGAAATACATAATTAGAACAAAAATAATTTAAAAAATAAATTAAATTTTTTTAATAGTTTAAAGTAATTACAAAGTTGTATTCGTTCATACAAATTATTTTTTTAGTGAAAATAGTATGATTTCATAGCCAAAGAAAATCGTACAACAAATCAAATTAAATTTTAAACTACACTCCGTAGTTCATATATTAACCGTATTTTAAAGTTTTTTTTGCTCGTGCACATCATGGTTTTTTTATAAGGAATATATTTTTTACACAATATTTTTAATGTTTAGAGTTTAGAGATTTATATTGTAGTTTAAAATTTAAGGGTTTAGATTGTAGGATGTGAAATTTAAGGTTTATGCTTAGAATTTATTATTGGTTATATTTTGATACTCAAATTGTGTAAAAAGAATTTAAGCATTCATCTTTAAACTATAAAATTCAAAAATTAAATTCCTAACCCTAACACTCAAAAACATAAACCCTAAATTTTAACCCCCTAAACTCTAAATTTTGATCATAAATTTTAAATTTTACGCCCTACAATCTAAACCATAGACCTTAACCTAAAACCTTAAACCTTACGATTAAAAGGCTTGTATATATATATATATAATCGTATAGTTGTTTATCAAAATATTTTCCTTTTATTATTATTATTATATATATATATATATATAATTGTTTCTTATTCTTTTAATATTATATATAATATAGTCAATAGGTTAGGTAACCAAGGGAAAATATTTAAACTTCTCCGAATATTTTATTAAGAATTTATCATATATACAATATCTAACTTATATTAGATTTATTGAGCGGTTCATGTCATAAAAGGATAATATTATTTGTTTATACGATTCAGATTTAACTCTTTAAGCAGTATAACTAATACATTGTTGTCCTAGTGGTAAAGGATGATATAATTCATTCAGATGATCCGAGTTCGAGTATCAGTTATGTACGATGTGTGTGTCTTTTTAAAAAAGATTAAAGAAGTTGAACAGATACCATCATTGTATCACTTTGAACAATTTATTTAATATTTCATTAATAAATATAAAAACATGATTAAAATTTATCAAATATATTATTTTCATTGTTTTGTTAAATAAACACCATAAATACAACTAAAAAAATAAAAGGCAATCACTAACTTACTAGATTGTCACTTGAAAAATATGTAAAGTTATGAAGGTAGAAAGTGGGGGTCATGAACGGTCACTCGTGCTGCTTTCCTACCAGACGCTAATAGGTACATACGTTCTTAAGACACTAAGAATGAAGAACAGATACTATCATATATTCAAACTAAAATATTTTAAATATATATATATATATATATATATATATATATATATATATATCCATAAAATAAATCAGTTTACATATATTTTAACAACCGCATTCATATATTCCATACCTATAAAATTTGTCGTTCCGTATCTCTCGAGTACATGTTATACAATTACTCGGAAAATTCAGGTACCTATAAATTTGGATAATAGAGTATTTGAATCATGTTTTTATATATATTTTAGACATATATCTTTAAAAAGCATAAAAATAATTTAAATATAAAAATTAATGTTTAGAAGTTAGTTTTTAGATGAATATATATATATATATATATATATATATATATATATATATATATATATATAGGGATAGGATCAAATTACACTGTGTAAAACTCTTTAACTTTTACACTTTTTTTAGACCGTTAGATGAGTGAAATGGATGGATGAGATTAACAGTAAAATATGTGAAGATTATCACTTGGGAATTAAAAACACGGAGTTAATCTCAACCATCCATTTCCCTCATCCAACGATCCAAAAAAGGTGTAAAACTTAAAGAGTTTTACACAGTGTAAATTGATCCTAACCCATATATATATATATATATATATATTAAAATCTATCACCAAAATAAGGCATTAAAATTGTAATTTCGATCGTGATTTTTTCTTTTTGAATCTCATATTAAAAAATTAATACAAATATTTTTTTTAAAAAATAACTTAAAAGTACATAATACAAACATAGAAAAAATTTAGAGATTTAAATTTAGCTTTAGAATAAAAACATTAAGAAACATAAAATAAAAATCTAATTTAAAATTATATATATATATTAAAAATACGAGATCCGGTAGCATACCCGGTCAGAAAAGCTTTTGGCCCAAACCCAACCCGAATACTTAGGAAAATAGGTCAAATGTTTTTTTAATTAATATTCCATTTTTAAGGATTTGGGTAGACTGGTCAACTTGTAAAATATTTTTTACACCCTTAATTTAATGATTAAAATTTATTGAATATTTTGATTTAACTAGATTTCGATATATATATATATATATAATTATGCATAAATTATTTATGTATTTTTTAATCACCTTATCCGACTTATTGGCTAATTAATTGAGATTGAATTTTACATAAGCACAATATAAGGGCAAACCTCCCAATCAAATCTTATTCATTCATAATACCAAAATTTAAATTTTGATAGTTAATTATTCATACATTACTAAAACATAAACCATATAAAATTATGATAAACTAGGTAAATAGTTACTTGATTGTAGAACATTTTTTATTGAGTCTCTAAAATAACTTCTTTATTGTCTGGTGATAGGGTGTTGACAAAGCAGTACCAAATTGCCAATGAATTTGCTGATTTCTTTCGGCTGAATTACAGTAAGTCTCGCACTATTCCGGTGAGATCCCTTGATTGTGAGTTTAGTCAGCTCAGTGTTTCTTCGGTAGAGGCCCTAGAAGCTCATTTTTCCGAAGGAGAAATTTGGCAGGCTATCAGTGCTTCGGATGGGAATCGGGCCCCGGGACCCGATGGCTTTAACCTTGACTTTTATAAGAAAATGTGGCCTTCTCTTAAATCTGGGGTGATGGATTTTTTCACTGGGTTTTATGAGGGCAGAATTTCCGAGAACAACTTCAATCGTACCTTCATCACTCTGATCCCAAAGAAGCAATGCCCCTCTACTATCAACGACTACAGACCCATTTCTCTTATTGATAGCCTATATAAAATTCTGGCTAAAGTTCTATCCCGTAGACTAGCCCGTTGCATTAATGAAGTTGTGGGAGACTCGCAATTCGCGTTCACCCCTGGAAAACAGATTTCAGACTGTGCGCTTATAGCGAACGAAGTGGTTGATGAAGCAAAGAAAAAGAGACAGGGATTTGTAGCCTTCAAGGCAGATTTTAGTCGGGCATATGACACTATCGACTGGGACTTTTTGGATCTGATTCTGCAGAATATGGGTTTTGGTAACCGATGGAGGCTGTGGATCAAAACCTGTACCTCGACGGCAGAGTTCGATGTTTTAATCAACGGGGTGCCTTCAAAGTTTTTCCCAATGGAGCGTGGTTTGCGGCAGGGTTGCCCTCTGTCGCCTTATCTTTTCAATATTATTGGGGAAGCCCTCAGTGTGTTAATCAAGAAAGCGGTCTCTTTAAATTATTTCAGAGGGGTTGATGTCGGGAACAACTCAGTCTCAGTTTCCCATCTGCAGTTCGCAGATGACCTGATTGTGTTCATCAGAGCGGAGGAAGGTAAAATCATTAACATTAAGAGGCTTCTTCGAATCTTTGAACTTGCATCTGGACTTAGTCTCAATCTCAACAAAACAAGCTTATTCGGTATTAATGTGGCTGAGGATAATTTGCAAAGGTGGGCTGAAGTGTTGGGTTGCAATTCGGGTTTTTTTCCGACAACTTATTTGGGGTTACCGTTAGGTGTCCCAAGAAACAATGTGGGAATCTGGAAACCAGTGATTGACAAGCTCAAATCTAAACTCGGTGGATGGAAAGGCTCCCTTCTTTCATTCGCGGGGAGGGTAACACTAGCAAAATATGTCCTTTGCAGCATGCCTATTTTTTTCTTGAGTCTCTTCCAACTACCAGTGAGTGTCGAACAAAATATCAATGGCATCATCGCGAACTTTGTTTGGGGCCCTAACGTCAACAGGCCTATCCACTGGGTCAAATGGTCCAATCTTGCGAAACCTAAGTAGATGGGTGGCTTGGGGCTAGTGAATCTAAAGCTAAAGAATCATTCTCTTCTGAACAAATGGCTGTGGAAATTTAGTACTGAGCTTGATAGTTTGTGGCGTAAAATTATGGTGGCAAAGTATGAGCTCGACGAACAATCATTGACACCGAACAAACTTCCTGACATCTCAGCGTCGTGGCTTTGGAAGAATATTACCGCCCCTTTGAAGAATCCCAACGACATCTTCACTGTTAACCTAAGATGGGAACTTGGGTCTGGATCGATGATTAATTTCTGGACAGATTCCTGGACTGAAGTTTCTGCCTTGAAGGAAGCCTTTCTGCGTATTTTCACCATTGCTGTGAGGAAATCCGGCAAGGTTTGCGACTTTGGCTATAAAATAAATAATGGCTGGGTGTGGAACATTACTCTTCGAAGGAACCTTTTTGAGTGGGAAAAGCCTCTTTGGGATGAATTCCTCAGAATTTTAAATGTCGCTGCCCGTAAAAACAATAACAGAGATCTTCTGAAGTGGGGTAGCTCCTCCTCGGGCATTTACTTAGCAAAAGACTACTGCTTGCTATCCTATAGTGATGGAGAAAATCCTGATTACTTCTGGAAATATATTTGGCTGAAATTGGCCCCTCCCAAAGTCGAAATGTTCCTGTGGAGAGCTGTCCTTAACAGAATTCCAACAGCTAGCAGATTGCTACGGCGTGGCGTACAGGGTTTGGGATCTGCCCTTTGTGTTTTCTGTCGAGCCGAGGAAGAAAAAACAGATCATGTTTTCTGTCGTTGTAGTTTTGCGTGGAATATTTGGACTAGGTGGTGCAATATGTGGAGCATTCTTTTCGTTATGCCTTGGTCCCTCAAAGGGTTGATCGAAGTTTGGCATGAGCAGCCGATCCACTCCAAATCCAAACTGATTTGGGATATGGCTTTGTTCGGATTCGTATGGTCGTTGTGGCTCCATCGAAATGAAGCCATCTTTAATAAGAAGCCTGTCAACCTCAACATCCTTTTTGATTTAGCCATTCATCGCATCGCCTTTTGGTGTAAATGTAAGTGACCTAACTCCTTCCTTTCAACTCTGGATTTTGTAGCTCATCCGAATCTCTTAAGGATTTCATCTACTCCGATGAGCTTTAGATCACTTGATAAGTGGATTGCACCACCTCGAGGTCTTTTGAAATTTAATACCGACGCCTCAGTGACTGGCAGCTATGGCCATAGTGGTATAGGTGGGGTTCTTCGGGATCATAATGGGCAGGTTTTAATAAATTTTTCGATGAACAATGGTCTTTCGGATCCCACTGGAGCAGAGTTAGCAGCCATAGCGGAAGCGTGTAAACTCTTTGCAGGGTCTATTTGGCATTCTAATTATAAATTGCTGATTGAAACGGACTTCTCCTTAGCAGTCAAGTGGATCTCTGAAGAGGTGCAGTATCCCTTGGTGTTCGAGGAACCCATCTTAAGGTGCAAAGATTTTTGCTCAAAAATGGGTATTATCGTTACTTTCACCAATCATGAATTCAATACTGTAACACCCGTGTTTTGGGGTTAGAAGTTAGTCGGGTTAGTTGGTTCGAGTCGGTAAAATTTATTTCAATCAAATTAACCTTAGTGTGAGCAAATTAAGCTTTATTAAAGAGGGAGGGACCTATGTTGTAATTTTCCCCAAAAGATTTTAAGAGGATAAAAATTATCATCTTCTTCCCCTTTTCTTCATTATTTCCCGTGGAAAACACCCACCACCATCTTCAAACTCTCTCAAATTTTCAAGTCACTATTCCCTTTGATTTCTTCATCAATTCAAGGGGTTTTTGAAAGGTAATTATGTTTTCTTAATATCCTCTTTATCCTCTATCTATCTATAGTCTTAGATTTCAATGTTATGGAGTTTTGAAAATTAGGGTTCATATCAAAGTTTGGGGTTTTAAGGGGTTTTTCATCTTGTTTTGATAAATTGAGTTGAGGCTTTAGTTAATCATGTTAAAAGGTGTAACATATATCAATTTGGTTGAATTTTGGTAAAAATCCGAAGTGGATTCTTAGACCCATTTTTAAAGTGTCAAAAACTTAATTTTTGGTGAGTTTTAGATTGTAATTAGAGGGCTGATGGTTTATGTATGCTAGGAGGATGTTTTGGAATCATTTAGATGTCATTTGGGTGTTTAAAAACATGATTTTCTGCTGGGTAAAATAGGATTACGAAAATGGATTTTTGGAGGGTTTTGGGTGAGTTTTGGGAGTTGTTTTAGGTGGGAATTGATAGCCAATGGTAGTACTATGATTAGGGATTGATTTGGGATTATTTGTGGGTGCAATGGATGTTGGAAACATAGCTTTTGGAAGAGGTATTGGGGCTGTCCGAAATTGCTAAGTATGGGGTTTGGTCATGGTTTGCAACATGGTAAATTGTACTTGAATTGTATTCCGGGTTGATAATTTGATGTTGGGCTGATTTGAGGTTGTTTGAATTGTATTGAGGTTGTTTAGAAGCAAGAATTTGGGTCGGCAAAGCATCGAGAAGAAATCCGGAAACTTGGAGGTGATGGTTGCTTGGTAGTTGAGCTTGGAGGTAGAGGTGAGTGGTTAAATATTTTTAAAATGGTTTGAGTATTTGGTTCAAGCATGTGAACCCAGTATGGGCTTGGTAAACCCACTTAGAGTTGGGATTAGAGTGGTAGCCTAATCCCAAGCTTTGATTAAAGACTTGGGTTGCACTTTTTAATGGTTGTATATGCCTCGTATTAAATTGTGATGGTGTTGATTATGTATATGTTGTATACATGTATGATGAGGCATGTTTGATGCATTGTTATATGCATGTTGATGATAGATATGTTATGGTTGCTAATAATGTGCATGTGGTGTTGACGTGTGAAATGATATTATGAGATGGTTTCATGATCCGAGGATCATGGTGAGTACATGCTAGGCATGGAAATATGGTTTGTGCATGACGGTGAGTCATGGTGAGTACATGCTAGGCATGGAAATATGGTTTGTGCATGACGGTGAGTCATGGTGAGTACATGCTAGGCATGGAAATGTGGTTTGTGCATGACGGTGAGTCATGGTGAGTACATGCTAGGCATGGAAATGTGGTTTGTGTATGACGGTGAGTCATGGTGAGTACATGCTAGGCATGGAAAAGTGGTTTGTGCATGACGGTGAGTCATGGTGAGTACATGCTAGGCATGGAAATGTGGTTTGTGCATGACGGTGAGTCATGGTGAGTACGTGCTAAGCACGGAAGTGTTATGAATTGATATTATGAATGATTAATGATCCTTATGTGGATGTTTGATGTGGCTATTTATGCTGAGGAAGTTAGAGCTTGATGATCATGACATTTACTTGTATATATTGTTCATGCATCTTATATTGTGGCTCTTGTGGATCCTTGATATGTTTGTGTAATGCTTTGGTTAGATCGTGCTCGGACCCTGCAATGTTGAGGTTTATTTTTAGAGCTTACCCTCACTAAGCATCATTGCTTACGCTCTATTTGTTCAACATTGCAGATCCTTAGTTCGTGGGTTGCTTGTGCAAGTGGAAGGCTCCAAGTGTGGTTTTTGGCTTGAGTTCATCAAGTATGGTTTGGTAATTAATGTGGTAGTTTAGCAATGGGGCAATTATGTGATTGACATGAGCTTGTATGTCTTCCCTTTATGAGTTGATGTTGGATTGACTATGGTTTGTAAGCCTGATATGCTTTGATGAATGTTGTATGTGTTAGCATGTCCTTAGATGCTAGGTTGCCTTGTTTAGTGCAAACCTCTTTATGCTTATCATGTGCCTTCAAGGCCTTTGAGTTCTATGTATGAGTGCTTAGTAGGTGTTGGAATACTTGAATGATTGTGCATCACCTCATGTTGATTAGTGCCTTTTGGTCCTTGTGAAAGCATGCTTTTATGGTTGATTTGCCTTAGGATTGATGTTAGTGTGCTGGTTGGGGTTTTTGAGGGATTTAGGGGCCTCCTTGTGCCTTAAATCAGCTCAAACTTGCAAGTTCGTAGTAGGGGGTATCGATACCCTTGGTACGGTATCGATACCACCCTCTTGATTCAGGCTTTGGGTATCGATACACTTGAGCAGGGTATCGATACCATTTTGGTCTCTGAAGCTACTGACCATTTCGGTATCGATACACCCCTTAAGGGTATCGATACCATTGGGGGAGGGTATCGATACACCCCTTAAGGGTATCGATACCACTGGGGAGGGGTATCAATACACCCCTTCAGGATATCGATACCACTGGGGAGGGGTATCAATACACCCCTTAAGGGTATCAATACCGCTGGGGAGGGGTATCAATACACCCCTTAAGGGTATCAATACCGCCTGTAGTTTAAGTTTAAAATTGGGCTGTAACATGATTGTTTGAGTTCGTTTGATTGTTTTGTATATGTTGTTCCGCTGTATGATTACTTAGGGTTTAATATCCATTTAGACAAGATTTAAGTTAAAAAAAAATAGGGTTGCTAACCGAGGGGGAATCCTTAGGGGTTTTCACTCAGTTTTCCCCGTGTAGCTCACTCGGACCGGTCATCCGGCTAGACCGGGATGAGGGGGTTACAAATACCATGGCAGATTCACTAGCAAAAGAAGGAGTGCATCGAAGTTCCAATCTTGTATGGTTTGCAGGAGACATTTGATTTACACATTAGGTTAGTGCTTTGGTTTCCTAGCGTGTCTACAGTGTTTGTATGGTGAGAACCTAGCTGTGTGTTTAGCTCTTAAGGTTTCGGAATTTGGAAATGTAGTGTACAGGGGCAGTGTTTTTTGCACTGGGTTTTGTTTCGCCCCTTCTATGTACTATTCAACAGTGTAAGGATATTTTGATTTGGCTTTAATGAATGGGCACTCTTTTCCCCTATTTAGGTCTAGAGGGGGTTTTTAATGAGGTCCGGAACTTTACAAAAAAAAAACTAAAAAATATTATAAAATGATCACCTACAAAAAATCATAGTGATGACACGACAATCAATAAAAATGGAACACTCAAACATCTACTTTTACACTAATTTGGTTCTCATTCTTAAAATTTTACACTCAACACTTAAATTTTGCACCAATATAATCCCTCTTACAACTCAGTTCATCGGCAGAAATTGAAGAAATTCAGAAATTACAAACTAGAGTGGAAGACATTACAGAAATCCAAAAAAATCATGATATAATTTGAGGATAGTTGGCAGAGATGGACGTGGGTTGGGGACAGTCGCACCATAAAAATTTAAAATCTGTATATGATTAAAAAATTAAATTTTTTTATATTTTTTATTAAAAATTTATTTTTGCCCCATAATTTTATAATTTTATATGATAACATAAAGTCATGTTTCACTCCCGTAATTTGTTGGTAGCATAGGCCATTGTCAAACATTTCAAATTTCACCTACTCTTATTCTCATCCTGCTAAGCTTTTTTCTTCTTAAATTCAAAGTAAAATACACACAAACAAACTCAAACCAAAAAAAAAATTGAATTTCTTGTTTTTTATTTTTTACTTTTTTGGGTTTGGTTTGATGAGAAAAGTTGGTTAAAGTCATTAATGCACGCGTAATAATAATAATAATAATAATAATAATAATAATAATAATAATAATAATAATAATAATAAATGCCTAGAGATTTGGGATTTTGGTTTGCCGATTTTATCCACTGCTTTGTTTTATTGCTTGGAAAGTTCTTCTTTCTTGTTCATTGTAGATATTGCTGGAGGAGGTAAGAGTTGGTGAGATAACCGAAAAAGCTCTAAGCTTTTATTTCGGTTTCAATTAAAATTACGTTCGCTTCTATTTTTTATGATGAAATTAAAATTAAATTTCTGTTCCTCAGAAAATAATAAGAAAAGAAAAAGAATAGGTTGTTGATAGGGATGGGCCAAGTGGGTTGGCGGAGAGGTCTGACCCCCTAAAAATTTGAAATTTTTATATAACTTAAAAATTTTCTAGTCTATTTTTTATTGAAAATCTATTTTTGTCCCCCTAAATTTTTATAAGTTCGCCCCCTAGAAATGTATAGGTTCGGTCCCCTAACCTAAAGTCCTGCGTCCGTCCCTGGTTGTAGATTTCGTTACCATGTGGTGGCAGAAGTATAGTGACGATAATTAGGAGCATTCAAAATTACCCGACCCGGCTAATTCGGCCTGACTACTCGACGACCCGAAATGAAAAAAAACGGGTATTTTACTAAAAATAATTATCCGAATGGGCTGAGTACCCGACCCAAATTTTTTTCCGAATAGTTGGTCTAGGTCTGGGCCAAAATTTTTTGGTAACCGAGCACTTGACCCGATACTTTTAATATATTTATTTTTTTAGTTTTAAATTATATTTTTATTTTAGTTTCCTTAATATTTTTACTTAAAACTAAATTTAAATCTCTATATTTTTTATTATTTTTTTAGTAAATGATTTGTTTTATTTATCCAAAGAACCTAAAAAAATCCACTAAACCAAGTCATTACAAATAGGGATGTAAAAACAGGTAATCAGATGGGTTTCAGGTCGGGTACTGTCAGGTTGGGTAAAATCGGGTACATGTCATTTTAGGTCATTTTTCTATTTTGACTCGACTCGGGTCGGGTGCGGGTCCATTTCAGATCGGGTCCATTTTAGGTCGAGTCCATTTCAGGTCGGGTCAAAACGGGTCGGGTCCGAAGCAGATAATTGACAGGTTAATTCGGGTTCGGATACACTTCAGGTCGGGTCCATTTCAGGTCGGGTCCGTTTCAGGTCGGGTCCATTTCAGGTCGGGTCCATTTCAGGTCGGGTTCATTTCAGGTCGGTTACATTTCAGGTCGGGTGCATTTCAGGTCGGGTAATTTTAGGTCGGGTAGTTTCAGGTCGGGTAATTCAGGTCGGGGTATTTTTAGAATTGAAATTTGTATTGAGTTTGAGTTCGGTACAACCGTATAAGTAGTCGATAGACTTTAGATTGACCTTCGTCAATCGTCATTGATTTGTAATTAATTATTTAAAGTCATATCAAATTAAAATTATAAAACATTGGAGTAATTAAAAAATAATGAAAAGGGGTCAATTTGGATTAAAAATAAAGTTTCACGGATTATAATGAACAAAAATATCAAATTAAAATTATAAAACATTAGACAAATTTAAAAGAAAACAATGAAAATGGGTCAATTTGGAATAAAAATAAAATTTTGGGACTATAATGAACAAAAATATCAAATTAAAAGTATAAAAATTAGAGTAATTAAAAAAACAATAAGTAGATGTCAATTTATAATAAAATTAAAGTTTTAGGATCTAGAATGAACAAAATTTCAAATTAAAATTATAAAACATGATGAATTAAAATATATATATAGGGGTCAATATGGAATTAAAATAAAGTTGAGGGACTAGAATGAAGAAAATATCAAATTAAAATAATAAAACATTGGACAAATTAAACAAAAATAATTGTGGGTCAATTTGAAACAATAAATGTGGACAAATTAAAATAAAGTTAAGGGACTAGAATGAAAAAAATACTAAAACACACATGTATACATACATACTAAAACACATATATATGCATGTATTTAAGTTTTAGTATATATATACATGTATGTATGTATGTAAGTTTTAGTATATATATATGTTGTTATAATTATATATATACATATATATATATATATGTATGTATGTAAGATTTAGTATGCATATATTGTTATATATATATACTAGAACATACATATTTGTATGTATATATGTATACCCCTAAACAATACCCATAAACATTAACAATTAAATCTTATAATCACTAATAATTAGAGTACAAGCTTAATCCCTAATCGTTAAACTAATCTCATAACCCCAAATAATTAAGTTGACACATTTACCCCTAAACCCCAAACATGAATATCTAAATCTTACAGACACTATTAACTAATAATTAGAGTGCAAGCCTAATCACATAATCCCTAAACTAATCTCATAGCCCCAAACAATAAACTTGACACACTTACCCTTAAACCCTAAACATAAACTCATAAATCTAACAAACAAAACAAATTGAAACATAAAAAGGACAAATCTAAAAATAAATTATTAATTAGAGCCCAAATCACAAATGAATAAAATTATTAAACCTAATTACTTACCAAATCTTTATACGAGAACCAAATCAAATTTAAAGCAAACCAAAAAGCTTAATAATTAATTAATTTATGAAGCATGACCTAATTAAATAAAATTTAAAGAACTTAAACCAAAAGTTAAGACTAAAAAAAATAAACTAAAACCTAAAAAACCTAAAACCTAACCATCTAATTAAGGAAGGACCTAAAGGGTAATTAACCCCTAAATAAAAAAACCCCATCAATTTATTTCATATGGCGGCAAAATTCCACTCCCCCTCCCCCCATTTGCAAAATTCCACGCCCCCCTCCCCCCATTTTGTTTTGACTGGCGGTAAAATTCCCCCTCCCCATTTTGTTTTTGTTTCATATGGTGCCAAAATCCCCCCCCCCCATTTTGTTTGATATGGTGCTAAAATCCCCCCATAATTACCTATCAATCAAAAAAACTTCCCCCCATTAATTTCAAAAAAACTTCCCCTAAACTAAAATATTTTTTTTATTATTTTAATAGTTATAATTAAATTTTTTAATAAAATATTTCTTAAATTTAATGATCACAATTAATAAATTGATTTAAATTTTAAATAATTTATTTTAAATTCATCTACCACAACTTATTAATTTAATAAAACTTTTAAATTTTAAATATTTTTAATAAAAAAAATTTAAGTATGTTAATTCTTATTAAACTTCACAAATAATTTATATTGAACCAGTTAGTATTAAATTAATTTAATAAATTAATACTTTACATTTATCAACACTTTAAATTTATCAAATCGTAGACTTCTTCAACTATATATCAGGTAAATATCAAGTCAGATCAATATCAGTTCAGGTTAAAAATAGGTCAGGTTCAAAGCAGGTCGGGTCAATTAACAGGTCGTGTTCAAAACAGGTCGGGTCCAAAACAGGTCGGGTTCAAAACAGGTCGGGTCCAAAACAGGTCGGGTTCAAAACAGGTCGGGTAATATCGGATCTCGGGTCAATTCAGTCGGGTAAAATCGGTTATCTGCCAGGTCGGCTTCGGGTTCGGGTTCGTTTCAGTCGGGTGCAAGTCGGGTTTCAGGTCCACAGTAACAGTTCCAATTCGGGTTCGGGTCGTTTTCAGTCGGACGCAGGTCGGGTTCGGTCACTACAGTAACATGTCGAATTCAGGTTCGGGTCAACAACAGTCGGTTACAGATCGGGTTCGGGTCATTAAATTTTCAGGTCAAATCAGGTTCTGACTCGAGTAGGTTTCAGTCGAGTTTTCAGGTCGGGTCAGCTTTTTACATCCCTAATTACAAACAAGATCACCAACTCAATACAAACCTCAACAACCTAACAAAGCCTCTATAAAAAAAGCAAATTAAATCCAATTTACAAATCTCGGAAGCCCTTGTATGCGCATTCTATCGTCTTGCTTTATAAGTGCCACAAGAGCACAAATTTGACTCAATAAATTATTTCTATGTTTGTATTATATATTTTTAAGTTTTAAAATTTTAAATATATTTTTATTAATTTGTTAATACAAGATTCAAAAGAAAAAACGAGATTAATATTTTTAATGTTTTTTTGGTGATAAATTTTAATATATATATATATATATATATATATATATATATATATATATATATATATATATATATATATATATATATATATATATATATATATATATATATATATATACAAATATTTATCTTAAAACTAACTTTAAATCACTAGTTTTTGTGTTTGGATTATGTATTATGAACTTTTAAATTTTATGTGTTTAATATGTAATTTAAAAAACATTAAATTCAAAAAAATGTGAACTGGGTACCTATTACCTGATTTTTCGAGTACTTGAATTTCACGAGCACTCGAATAACGCGTATCCGGCTAAAGCAGGCCGGAAAAAGAATCTACACATGTGATACTCGAATAAACTGAGTACCTGATTTTTTGGTACCCGAAAACTAGGAACCCAGTAATAAACGCCCCTAACGATAATTGCGTAAGTGGGAGACGAGAGAACAAACGAAGAAAGAAAATGGAAAATGAGTTAATTTAGAGATTAAGTTGAAATGATATTTGTTGAGTGTGTAAAAGTTCTACATTTTACCCCATATTTAACCCATATTTCTGCTGCATTCAAGCATAATTCATTGCATTTAGGTTAGATTTCATTTATACATCACAAATATATCAAATGACACAGTTTCTACTGAAATTGGTTGCTTTTGCAGGTAGCTACTGTAACAGATGGAGGACAGTGAAGAAGCAGACGCTGGGTAGTGAAGAAGCAGAGCTGGAACTGGACTACAGACGAGAAGGACGATGATGTCGTAGCAGCCAAGGACGACAACAATGGTGAAGGGAAGAAGTGAAGTGGGCCTCGACAGAAAGAGAAAATTAAGTCGGTCTGTCGTGGAGCACCCTTATATTTTTCTGAACCCTAGATCAGAATGAAGGCCAAGCCCAAAGTTCAAGGAAGAAAGTCTAAGCAAGAAGGAAAGACGAATTAAAGATATATGCTCTGAAGATTTAGTATTTAATAGAGTTGTACTTTAGTTTAAACTTGTATTCTTGCCATATTAGAAAATTTGAACCCAAGGCCTATATAAAGGCATGTAATTCAACCTAGGGAAGGATATCTTACTCTCTAGCCTTCTTCCCAAAACCCTAGTCGTTTCTCTTCTTTCACCATGTTCTAAACCTCTCATAGGGCAAAGGGTTGATATTGTAAAGTAGTTGTAAGAGTTGTTTTGTTCTTAGGATTTTTCTGTTCAATGAAATAAAACTTCAAGTTTGCTTATTCTGGTTTCAACACCTTGCAAGAGTATCGGGAGAGCATTGTAAGATTATCTATTTACTTAATATCGGGAGAGTTAAGTATACGAAAGGAGTAAGTACTGGTTCTCCAGTTTATGGTTGAACTATCTCGGACCTAGGGATAGGACGAGGTTAAATGGCTAAGGAAGAATTCAACAACATCGGTGTTCATCCTTCGATTCACGCCGGGAGGTATCATCAAAGACGTGTTCATCGACAGACTTGGACCTAGGGATAGGCCAAGGCACAACATGGATTCTTGCCAAGCTTGAAGTACAAAGTTGTGTGTTCGCTGCCGCGACAACAACAGACCGCTGCCACAGCAGGTGCTGCCGCGACATACGCTATGACAGAACAGAGAAGTCATGAGCAGTGCAATACATGCACTACTGAGCAAATCAATACCGGCCTACTCTTTACTCTAAATATTTTCATCTCTTATTTTCAGTATTCTTTATTAGTTCGTGACAAATGTTGAGTGTGTAAAAGTTCCATATTTTACCCCCTATTTAACCCATATTTCTGCTGCATTCAAGCATAATTCATTGCATTTAGGATATATTTCATTCATACATCACAATTATATCAAATGCTCAGTTTCTACTGAAATTGGTTGTTTTTTCAGGTAGCTGCTGTAGCAAATGGAGGGCAGTGGAGAAGCAGACGCTGATCAGTGAAGAAGCAGAGCTGGAACTAGATTTGCAGACGAGGAGGACGATGCTGCCATGGCCGCTGCCGTAGCAGCCAAGGACGACAGCAATGGTGAAGAGAAGAAGTGAAGTGGGCCTCGACAGAAAGAGAAAATTAAGTCGGTCTGTCGTGGAGCACCCTTATATTTTTCCAAGCCCTAGATCAGAATGAAGGTCAAGCCCAAAGTTCAAGGAAGAAACTCCAAGCAAGAAGGAAGGACGAATTAAAGACATATGCTCTGAAGATTTAGTCTTTAATAGAGTTGTACTTTAGTTTAAACTTATATTCTTGCCATATTAGAAAACTTGAACCCAAGGCCTATATAAAGGCATGTAATTCGATATAGGGGAGGACATCTTACTCTCTAGCCTTCTCTCCTAAACCCTAGTCGTTTTCCCTTTCTCATCATGTTCTAAACTTCCCCTAGGGCTAAAAGTTGATTTGTAAAGTAGTTGCAAGGATTGCATTTGTTTTAGGAATTTTTCTGTTCAATAAAATAGACTTCAAGTTTGCTTATTTTGGTTTTCAATATCTTGCAAGAGTATTGGGAGAGCATTGTGAGATTACAAATTTACTTAATATCGGGAGAGTTAAGTATACGAAAGGAATAAGTACGGGTTCTCCAGTTTATGGTTGAACTATCTCTGACCTAGGGATAGGACGAGGTTAAGTGGCTAAGGAAGAATTCAACAACATCGGTGTTCATCCTTCGATTCACGCCGGGAGGTATCATCAAAGACGTGTTCATCGACAGACTTGGACCTAGGGATAGGCCAAGGCACAGCAGGGATTCTTGCCAAGCTTGAAGTACATAGTTGTGTGATCGCTGCCGCGACAGGCGCAACGACAGAACAGAGATTCCTAGACTCTGCAACACCTACACTACTGAGCAATTCAATACCGGCCCATTCTCTCTATCTTGAAATTCTTTACTTTTTATCTCGTGACAACATTTAAACTATTTCTTTTTCCCTTCGTGCAGAAAGCTAAGGTTGAAGCTATTAGCCCAGTCCCTCTGGAGACGATATCCGATACTTACGTATTACTTTACTACTTGCGTCGTGTACACTTGCACTACATTGCGATAAACACTTTTACACGCAACAACAAACAATTAAAATATTTCTTTCCTCTCTTGTGCAGAAATCCAAGGTTAGAGCTATTAGCCCAGTCCCTGTGGAGACGATATCCGATACTTACGTATTACTTTACTACTTGCGTCGTGTACACTTGCACTATTTGCGATAGTTCTTTTGACACACAACAAGTTTTTGGAGCCGTTGCCGGGGACTGGCAACATATCTTTACCGTACCTTTTACTGCACTTCTTTTATTTTTTTTGTTTTTACTTGGATTGTTCAACTTGTACCTTTCACAAGGTCTTTTGTTTGCTTATGCGCAGATCTCAACGAGGAAAAGAACCTGAGCACCAGTTAGATCCTGAAATCGAACGAACGTGCAATCTCAGGAAAAGAGTCCACCTCCTCGTAGAAAGAAACGAATACCTGGAGGAACAATTAGAAGTAATGGTGAACGAAAGGCACAAAGAAAGAAGGAACAACCAAGGGAATCCCTAGGGTCCTGAAGATCCTGTCGGAGATGGGAGGAACGAACAACTTGCCGATCCTCCTACCGCTGCCGCACGCCGGTCATGCAGAGACTACATGATCAATGATTATGTGGAACTAGAAACCACCCTGCCAGATGTAGAAGCTGAAAATTTCAAGCTGAAACCTGTCATGTTCAGCATGATTAATAACGCTGGCCAATTTAGTGGTGCTGCTATAGAGGATGCTAGGGAGCATCTGAAGACGTTCCAAGAAATTTGTGGTTCGTTTAGACTACCAGGAGTTAATCCGGTGATACTGAGGCTTCGGTTATTTCCTCATTCACTGAGGGACATGGCAAAAACTTGGTGGAATAAACTAACGTCGGGTTCAATACGAACTTGGGCAGATTTAACTCATGAATTTTTGTCTCGTTTTAATCCTTCACATTTATCTGAGCGATTACGTAACGAAATTGCTACTTTTCAACAGGAAGATGACGAGCCAATGCACGAGGCATGAGACAAATTTACCACCCTACTGAGGAACTGCCCAATGCATGGATTCCCCATTTGGAACCAGGTAATTAAGTTCTATAATGCTGCCAATTTACAGACTCGTATGAGAATTGATTCAGCAGCAAATGGAATGATGTTGGACAAAGATCCAGAAGACGCGATGGTAGTATTGAAAAACCTGGCAAAGAATGAGGAACAGTTTCCTACAACAAGAAGAAGGGGTAAACGAGTACTAGCTGTGAAAGATTATGAGGTCGACAGTTCTCTAAAAACACAGGTGGCATATCTCACAAAGGCAATGAAAAAGCTCTTGAAAGAAGATTCACAACCTGTCTACTTCGCTGAAGAGGTATGTGAAACTTGTGATGGGAATCACAGTTCGGAAGATTGTCCACTACAGTTAGAGAAAGAGATGTACATTGGGAACTACAACAAACAGAACTACAATTCTAACAACTACAATCCCAATTGGAGAAAGGATCCCAAGTTCTCTTGGAGCAACCCTAACAATGCCTTGAATTCTCAAGCACAAAACACTCAGAATCAGGGGGGACCTAGATTGCTGATTCGGCAGCAACCGTAACAGCAGAAACAACAGCCACCAGTTGCCACGATGAGTATACTGGTGCAGACCTTGGCTACGTTCATGTCTCAAACAGGAACGTACATTGAGAACATGAATCACTTCGTCAAGAAGACCGAGTCATTCGTGGATAAAACAGAGATGCGGATGACCAACCATGAAGCTACTCTGAAATCACTGGAGACACAGATGGGTCAGGTTTCCCAGCATATTAAACCGAGGCAGAATGGAGGATTTCCTAGCGATACTGAAAACGCTAGACAACCCACACATGAACAGTGTAAAGCCATCACGACAAGGAGTGGGAAGAAATTACCAGGGCCAGAGAAGGAAGATGAATCAGTTAAGGAACCAGCCCTGGATTCGACTGCCGAGAACGCTGCCCCGACAGACGACAAACAGCCTGCTGCCGATGAACCTGTCACGACAGCAGAAGGGATAGAGGAGAAAGATGAAGAACCTAAACCTCCTCAGATTCGAATGCAGTGGGAAGGACGTATTGCTGATTATCGTCCTCCACCTCATTTTCCTCAACGGCTACAGAAATTGAAACAAGAATCCCAGCTTAAGAAGATCTACGATATTTTTAAACAGGTCCACATCAACATTCCGCTGTTAGATACTATCAAGGAGATGCCTGGTTATGCCAAGTTTCTCAAGGATGCCATGTCAAAGAAATCCAGACTTGGGGAATTTGAAACAGTTAAAATGACAGAAGGATGCATGAGTATTCTGCACAAGCATCCACCCCAGAAGAAGAAGGATCCCGGGAGCTTCATCATACCGTGCATAATCGGAGATAAATTTGTGGGTAAGACACTTTGTGATCTTGGTGCTAGTACAAATTTAATGCCTAAATATGTTTTTCAGAAATTAGGTATTGGAAAAGCTCGGCCCACAATAGTCGTACTGCAGCTGGCAGACCGCTCTTACGTTCATCCAGAAAGGAAAATTGAAGATATTCTGGTATGAGTGGATAAATTTATTTTTCCTGCTGACTTTCTTGTTTTAGATTGTGAAGAAGATGAGAATGCACCAATCTTCCTGGGGCGACCCTTCTTAGCCACAAGAAGATCACTGATTGATGTGGAAAAAGGAGAACTCACTATGAGAGCGAACGATCAAGAGATCAAGCCGAATGTTCTCCACGCAATAAAACATGCTGATGCAGAAGAAGAATGCAAGGCTATCACTGAAGTTATCCTTGACCAACCCTGCATCAGGTCGGACTGCCATGACATCAAAATTGGCCACTACCCCAGCAGCCATTTAGAAGACTGTCACGATAGCGACGACGACAGCAGCTCCTCAGAATCTAATATATATGATACTGAAGATCAAGATGAGGTAAACTGGATAGGCAATCGTCCAGGTAAGTTATTCGAGCCCTTAAAATATACCTCGAATGAACATATAGTCCAAAAGCCATCAACTGTAGAGCCACCTGTTCTAGATCTTAAGCCTATGCCAGGGCAGCTTAAATATGTTTTCCTTGGATTAAATGATACGTTGCCCGTAATCATCTCTTCCAAGTTGATGCAGGAACAGGAACAACAGCTGATAGGGATGCTGCAGCAGCACAAAATGGCTATTGGATGGACGATAGCTGGTATCCAAGGCATCAGTCCGGCACTATGCATGCATAAAATCCTCTTAGAGGATGATCACAAGTCGACCATTGATGCCCAGAGACGTTTAAACGATGCTATGCGAGAGGTGGTTCGTAAGGAGATCATCAAATGGCTAGATGCTGGAATAATCTATGCCATCTCGGATAGCAAGTGGGTGAGCCCAGTGCAGTGCGTTCCCAAGAAAGGAGGAATAACTGTGGTAACCAACGAAGAAAACGAGTTAATCCCAACCAGGACTGTGACCGGTTGGAGGGTTTGTATGGACTACTGGAAGCTTAACAAAGCTATTCGGAAGGACCACTTTCCCCTGCCTTTAATTGATCAAATGCTTGATAGATTAGCGAGAAAGCCTTACTATTGTTTTCTTAATGGATACTCAGGTTACAACCAAATAGCCATCGCACCGAAGGATCAAGAGAAGACGACATTCACTTGCCCATATGGTACTTACGCTTTTCGGAGGATGCCATTTGGACTTTGTAATGCACCAGCAACCTTTCAAAGGTGTATGATGTCAATATTCTCCGATATGGTGGAGGATTTCCTGGAAATATTCATGGATGATTTCTCTGTCTTTGGAGACAATTTTGAAAGCTGTCTAGGCAACCTAAAGCAGGTGCTCGAGAGATGTGAGAAAGCAAACTTGGTATTGAACTGGTAGAAATGTCACTTCATGGTGGATGAAGGGATAGTCCTAGGCCATAAAGTAAGCTGCCGCATCATAGAATTCGACAGAGCTAAGATCAAGGTAATTGAAAAGCTGCCGACACCCACCACAGTCAAGGGAATCAGGAGTTTCTTAGGGCATGATGGTTTTTATCGGAGGTTTATCGCAAACTTTTCGAAGATCACCAAACCCTTATGCCATCTTCTGGAGCAGAACCGTCCCTTCGACTTCAACACTGAATGCACTGAGGCATTCAAGGTTCTGAAAGAAAAGCTGGTAACAACCCCAATAGTACAGCCACCAGATTGGAAATTTCCATTTGAGATCATGTGTGATGCTAGTGACTATGTTGTCGGGGCAGCACTTGGGCAGAGGAAGGACAAGCTCTTCCATGTTATATACTATACCAGGAAAACACTAAATGACGCCCAAGTAAACTACACCACAACAGAGAAAGAACTGTTAGCTGTGGTGTTCTCAATTGACAAGTTTCGTTCATACATACTTGGAACAAAGGTCATAGTCCACATAGACCACTCTGCATTAAAGTATCTGTTTGCCAAAAAAGATGCAAAGCCTAGACTGATACGTTGGATTCTGCTACTGCAAGAGTTTGACCTTGAGATCAAGGACAAAAAGGGGACATAGAATCAAGTTGCAGATCATTTGTCAAGGTTAGAGAAGGGAAAGAGTCTCCCAACAGACGAGACACACATACTGGAGACCTTCCCTGACGAGCAGCTGTTTGCTGGCACAAGCACTGCCGCGACAGCTGTAACACCCGGGTTTAGGGGTCGGGTGAAAATAATATTTTAATATTATTCCGGGTTCAGTTTTATAATTAAAATAAAGTTCCGGGTTTTGTTTTCAAATTAATTAGTTGTGTTGACCATATTTTGAAATTAAACCCCAAATAGCCATAGATTATATGCTCTTGTGAATATCTCATTTCATTAAGGGTAAAATGGTCTTTGGGCTTTTAAATTAAAACAAAACAAAACACCCAACTTCACTATTCACTCTCTTCTTCAAATCAAACTAACGGGAAAGGGAGAGAGCTCATCCCTTTACTATTCCATCACATTGTTCCTCCATTTTAGCTCGGATTTGCAAGGTAACTACATTTTCAACTTGTCCTCATCATCCTCTCTTCAAAAGTACAAATGGTTTTCATTTTCCTCAATGTTTTGAAATTGGAGTTTTTGGAGATTTTGATTTAAAAATAATAACTTTATGTTGTTAAACTAAATATTTTGATTTAATGTTGTTAGTTATGAAGTCTAGGAGCTAAATGGTTCAACGTATATGAATTTTTCTTGGTTTTGAGCAAATTTTGAAGGGTTTTGGGTGAGTTTTGGGGGTTGTTTTAGGTTGGAATTGATGGGCTAGTGTTAGTGCTATGGTTAGGGGTTGATTTGTGATCATTTGTGGGTATAAAAGGTGTTGGGAACATGAGTTTTGGATGAGGTTATTGGGCTGCACGAAATTGTTAAATGTGGGGTTTGTTCATGGCTTGAAATATTGTGATTTGTGTTTGAATTGTATTCCGGGTTAACTACTTTGATGCTTGGGCTGATTTGAAGTTGTTTGGTTGTATTGAGGTTGTTTAGAAGCGAGAACTTGTGTCGGTGAAGCATCGGGAGGAAATCCGGAAGCTTGAGGGTGGTTGCTTGCTTGGTAATTGAGCTTGGAAGTTTAGGTGAGTGGTTAATGTTTTAAAGTGGTTTTGAATGTTTGGTTCGAGCATGGGGACTAGGTCGGGCTTGGTAGACCCACCTAGAGTTAGGATTAGGGTGGTAGCCTAATCCTAAACTTAAACTAGAGCCATTGGTTGAACTTGTAATGGATGCTTATGCCTCGTATTATTTGTGATATAATTGCTTATGTATAATGTGTTATACATGTGAGATGAGGCATGATTTGTGATGCATTATGACATGCACATGAATGGTTCATGATTGTGGTCATGGTGAGTGCGTGCTAAGCACAGAATTGATTGTAATTGATGATGTGGATTGAGTTAAATGTTGGCACTAGTATGCTTGAGTACAATTGATCGATCATTAGGATGTTAGTGTGCACACATGAGTCAAATTCGCGCGTGGCCTTGGTGGTGTTGAGTCACCAAGGAGGAGTACGGGTTCGCCCGAAAATTGTATTTATATAGTCGATGATGAGTGGAATCCCCTCCGCGAGACTGGTGATGAGTGTAATCCCACCGTGAGGTAAAGTGGTTGTTGGATGTGAGTTCCAGCGGGTTTTTCCGCGTATTCGGTTCATAGCTAGGTGCCAATGTTGATTGATATGTGTATCAATGTGTTGTGGAATGTGATCTCTACTTGGATGTTTATATGTGGTTACATATATCGTGAAATAGAGCTTGTTGAGCATGACATATAATTGAATATTGTTCATGCATCTTTAACATTTGGCTCTTGAGGATCAATGGTATAATCATGCATTTACCTTGGTTGAGATCGTGCTTGGACCCTGCATTGTCGAGGTTTGTTTTTAAAGAGCTTACCCTCACTAAGCTTTATTGCTTACGCTCTCTCTTTGTTCGACAATGCAGATCCTTAGTTCGTGGGTTGCTAAGTGCAAGAAGGGGGCCTCCAAGTGTGCTTCGTGGTGCTTGTTTAGCTACCAAGTATGAACTTTTTAATTATGATGTAATGGTCAAGCAATGGGACATGTAATCGAGTTATGATGTTTTTGGAATATATTGTTGTGGTTGTTTAGGAGCATGGTAGACTCCTCGTATGTATTTGTTAACTTGGTTTTGAGATGTATGCCCTTGCTTGTGAACCTTGATGGCAATTGCTTACCTTGAATTGCCTATGTGATGACTATGTTGAAGTATGTTTTTGGTGATGCCTTGATTGGATGTTTCTTTATATGTCTTGGGTGTTTGAGCATGTTTTTCTTAGGACACATGCCTCTAGATCATGTATGTTTATGCTGAGTGTTGTTTGGGGTCGTTTAGGGCCCTTAGAAATGTTGAGAAATGCCTAAGTCTGGTTTTCGAAGGTTGCAGACAGCCCGCGTTTAGAAACGAGCTGGGCCGTTTCGGAATGGGTAAGGCTTCAGGGACCCCGTATCGGAACTCGTTTCGATACGGTTTGGCCTGTGAATCCCCTGTTCCGAAACGGGTATCGGAACGTTTTGGCTACTGGAAATCTGAGAAAATGACGAGAAGAAAGCGTTTCGAAAAGGGTCTAAGGGTTTCGAAACGGTCAAAATCTCGTTGACCACGAGAAGTTGACCGTTGAGGGTGTTTCGGAACGGTTGACCTCCGTTCTGATATGCCCTCTTCGTGTAGGCTTAGAACCGTTGACCAGGTCAAAGCGTTTCGATACACCTTGAGGGTGTTTCGAAATGACCTGCCTAATAATCTAAAATGGACAGTTTTGCGTATGTTGTTCGAGTTATCATTTCGTGAATGCTTGTCTTTCCGCTTTCGTGATCACATAGGATCTAAAGGTGCCTCTAGAGAAGATTAAATTAAAAAGGAATTTTTCTGGGTCGTTAACCGATGAGGAACCTTAACGGGTTTCGCTTTGGTTTTCCCCGTGTAGCCCACTCGAACCGGTCAAGCGTCCGGACCGGGACGAGGGGGTTACACTTGTTGGTATCAGAGCCTAAGGTTACCGAGACCTTGGGCAGGTAAGTGAGGTAAGTTCAAGTTTTGTATTGATATGCACAATGTTTGCTTACCTTGTAAGTATGATTGCTTGTGTGACAAGTACGTTGATTGTTTTGTTTAAAAGCATGTTGTTTGGGAGTCCCATTGCTACTATTACATCAGAAAAGAATTTTTAAGTGAGGGAAACGTACTTGAGCACTTGGAAGCCTTGCCTTGCTAACCCAATCTTGTATATTTTGTTTGTTGTGGTTGTAGTTATCATTTGTGAGCGATGTCTAGGCCGAGGGGTAGGCCGAGGGTGGTTCGTCAGGAACCACGTGTTGTGGCTCATGTTGCGCCGGTGATTGGAGTAGAGGCTCATATAGAAGGGCCTGCAGCTGCTGGAGTTGGAGCTCCTCCACCACCTCCACCACCACCTCCTCCGCCTGGAGTTGGAGGCGAGGATGGAGCTGAAGGAGAGGGGCCTCAAGGTGGCCAAGGTCCAGCCGGAATTGATATGACTCCGCTAGTGCAAGCTATAGCGGGAGCATTTCAGGCCGCGGTTGCGGGAGCTCAGGCTGCAGCTCAGCCTAGGTGTGACGATGCTAGTCTACCTTTGGAGAGGCTCCGTAGCTTGGGGGCTGAGGAGTTCAGAGGATCTACTCCGGAGAGGTCGGAGTTATGGTTAGAGAAGACAGTTCGTATCTTAGCTCAGATGGGTTGCGTGGGCGCACGTAGATTGGGCTGTGTGATCTCCTTACTTCAGGGTGATGCCTACACCTGGTGGGTCACCATTACTACTGGAGTTCCAGAGGCAGAGATTGTAAATCTTGCTTATGTTGCATGTCTTGAATGCCTATATGTTTTGCTTCTAAGGCATGAACCTTTAAGTGCTTTGATGTCATCTTTTGGTAAATGCATGAATCTCTTGGATGAATGATGATAGTTCGTGTTGGTTGCCTTGCATGCTTAGATTTTAGTTGTTAAAGGTTGTATGTATGTTGTTTGTGGCTAGGGGAGTCGTAAATTGCATCTAGAGTCGAGTCTTAAGTCGTCTTGCTGAAATTTGAAGACTTGTAGTGCAGGGCGTATCGATACACCTAAGAGCCGTATCGATACGGTCTTGCCCTTTAGGACTCGGTTTTGGCTGGGTGTATCGATACGCGGGGGTGTACCGATACGCCCAAAGCTCACTGGAAATCAGAGATTTTGGTGAGACTTTGGCGTATCGATACAGGCTCTAAGCGTATCGGTACGGGTTTGTCTCATTGACCACGAGATGTTGACTGAGAAGGGTGTACCGATACGCCCAAGGGCTGTATCGATACGGTCTCCCTGAGTTGACTGAAGGCAATTGACTTGGTCAAGGCGTATCGATACCCTCTATAGGTGTATCGATACGGCCTGCTTAAATAGGAAAAATGGGCTGTTTTCGAGTGTTGTTCTGGATGGTCGTTGTTATATTGTTTGTGTTTCCGCTGTCGTGTTTCACATAGGTCATAATAATGCATTTAGACAAGATAAAGAAAAAAGGAATTTTCTAGGGTTGCTAATCGAGGTGGGACCTTAACGGGTTTCACATCGGTTTTTCCCGTATAGCCAACTCGAACCGGTCAAACGTCCGGACTGGGACGAGGGGGTTACACTTGTTGGTATCAGAGCCTAAGGTTTCCGAGACCTTGGGCAGGTAAGTGAGGTAAGTTTAATTCTTGTATTTAAATTGCACAGTGGTTGCTTGCCATGTAAGCATGTTTGCTTGTTTATCGAGTATGATGTGATGTGTGATTGTTTGATTGTGAATGTATGTTGTTTGAAGCATGTTGAGTAGAGTCTCATTGCTTCTATTTCATCGGAAAAAGAGATTTTTAAGTGAGGGAACATACTTGAGCCACTTGGACCCTTTCCTTTGGTAACCCAGTTTGTATGTTAATTTGTTGTTGTTGTTGATTCATTGCTTTTTTGGTAAGTTTGAGGCCAAGGCGTGGGCCGTGAATCGGTAAGTAGAAGCTGTGGTTTCTAAAAATGTGGATGATGTTGAGGAAGTTCATTGCTATAGTCAGGAAAGTATGGTTGTACCGGAGTTGAGGTACAATTTGTTTGTTTGAGTCAGTGTGTATGTGGGTCGATTCTTGTTGGTAAGGGACGATGTGATCGTTTCTGGTATTAGTTGGTAAAAAGAAGTGAAGACCTTTGAGTGAGGTTCAGAGTGATATCGATGTTATAGTAGATAAGCCCTTGGTACAGTTTTGAGTTTGTCCTCTTCTGGTTGATTCCGAATCTGTACTTCTGTATAGTGTTAGCAAGCATGCAAAGTTTGAATGTGCCCGGTGAAGTGTTAGAGGTAGGTATGAGTACTTTATTTCTTTTGGCGGGATCAGGGTAAGGGTCTCGCGTGAGTAATCTGAAATTCAGAAATGTTAGTTGGTGACCGTTGGGGTTCGGCCTATGGTTTTAATACAAGACAGCCGGTCAGTATCCGTGAGTGGGAATCAATTTGTGTGATTGGACCAGTGTACGTCTGAGTTGTCTTCCAGCAAGAAGGATAGATGAAGTCGCTTTCGATATAGTTGAGCCGAGAAAGAAGTCTTGAGCTCTAACTTCAGATTGTTTGGTAGTAGGATGTTTCGAGTCGCCAGGACCGATGTTATAGAACAATTTCAAGCATGATTGTTTGTGTGTGATCAGAACTGAATTTTGAAGTTTCGAGATGCTCTAAGAATGGTTTTGAAGAGTTAGGTTATGTTGAAGAACCAACCTGAAAAAAAGAGGACCGAAGACTATCAGCTGTATACATGTGAAGTTGTATTTTCTACGGACTCGTCCTTTGGGTGAGCATGCAAAGAAACTTGATATCTCTGTTGAGATTTTAGACGTAGGGACTCATGTGACTAGACCTTTTGGTGAGATAGTGGTGGTCAGAAAGGTGTACGGAAGATGTTTGTTGATGGTTCGGGGTTATGTGTTTCCAGTAGATGTGAAGTAACTGTCTTTTACGGTTTCGATATAACTTTTGGCATGGTTTAGCTTGTAGAACACAAAGTTAGGAAATACTTTGAGACAAAGAAAGAGTTGTCTTGAAGCTGCATATTTCTGTGAGACTATAGTGGTAGGTGAGGATGTGAACTTCTTATCGAATGTTGATCCAGTTTTAGAGGTCAAAGATTGATTGAGTTTTGTTGATAGGCTTGCCTAGCAAATGTGATATATTTGATTTTTGAATGAAGATTAGACCGCAGAATGTTAAAATAGTTTGTGTTCTTCCTAAAAGAGTTTGGAAGAATTGCCAGTTTGTCTCGTGATAGGGAAGAAGAGTTTATTATTGAGATTGTCTCCGAGTTTGCTCCTGTTTTGATTGCTCTGTATCTTATGGTTCCCGAAAGAATTGAGAGTGTTGAAAAATCAACTTCGAGATTTGTTAGACCTTAGATTCATTAGGCCTACTACATCATCTTAGAGTATGACAATGCAATTTGTGAAGAAGAGAGAAGACAATATGAGAATGTGTTTAGATTAAAGGTAGTTGAAACAAGTGACATTGAATAAGTAGTATCCATTTCCGAACGTCAGTGAATTGTTGATCAGTTAGTGTGTGCTCCAGTCTTTTCGAAGATTAATTTGAGCTCCGATTACTACTAGTTGAAGTACCGAAGACAGCTTTCGGGGTAAGATGTGATCGCTTTGAGTTCCGAGCTTGCCGTTTCGTTTGACTAGTGTGTTAGTTATTTTTATAGAGATGTCGAGCAGAATATTTCCTGAGTTCCTTAATCAGTTTGTAGTAGTCCTCATAGATGATACATGAGTATATCCACGTGCCAAGGAAGATCATGACAAGCTTTGGAGTTAGTGATGTAGATCCTATTAGGGAATCAGTTGTATGCCAAGTTGAGCAAAAGTGAACTCCGAGTTAAGAAGGATGTTCTCCTAGGACATGTAGATTAACCGAGTGTATTAGAGTAAATCCTAAGTAGGCAGAAGATGTGAGTTGGAAGAAATCGAAGACAGTGATAGGTATCTATAGTTCCTAGGTCTAGCATGGTTACTATCAGAGGTTTGTAAATGATCTTTTGAAAATAGCTGCTCCATTGACAGATTGCTACAGAAGAATGTTCAGTTGTATGGTCAGATGCGAGACAACGAGCCCTTGAGAAACTGAAAGAAACTTTGAAGAGAGTTTCGACCTTGATCCAGCCAATGTCAGAGAAAGAGTTGTGAACCATAGTGATGAGTTACATGTAGGGTTAGGTTGTGTGCTTATGCAAGATAGAAGGTTGTGGCCTATTCATCGAGATAGTTTAAAGACCTTGAAAAGAATTATCCGACACTAGACGTAGAGTTAAGTACAGTTGTGTTTGCTTCGAAGACTTAGAGACAAAGCACGTATAGTAAGAGATGCACAGTATATGCACTTATCATCAGAACTTGAAATATTAGACGACTTAGGAAGGGTTGAAACTTGAACATCATAGTGTAACACCTGTGTTTTGGGGTTAGGAGTTAGTTGGGTTCGTAGGTCCGAGTCAGTAAAATTAATTTCAATCTATTTAACCCTAATTTAGATCTAATTGGAATTTAAAATTAAAGGGAGTGACCATTTGGTAATTTAGCCAAAATAATTTAAAAGTAGACAACATTTTTGAATGTTAAAAAGAACAAAAAAAAGGAAAGGGAAAAAGTTGTCTTCCTCCCCCTTTCCCCCTCTTTAACGTTAGAAACCATAAACCCCTCCCCAAACCCAACAATTACTATTCTATTAATTTTCATCTTCATCTCAAGGCCATTTTCAAAGGTAATAACATTTTCTCACTCTCCTCTTCATTCTCTATCCATACATGGTTGTAGATTTTGAAACTACCAACTTTTGAAAAGTTAGGGTTTGATGAAAGTTTGGATTTTTACTTAGTTTTTCAATTGGTTTTAAATTATCAAGTTGGGTTTTAGTTTATTCACCTTAAAATGCATATAATATGTTAAAATGGTTAGGTTTGGGTGAAAACCCGAAATGGGTCTTTGTAGCCAAGTTTAAAGTGCCTAAAACTTGATTTTTGGTGGGTTTTAGGATTAAATTGGAGGGCTGATGGTTTAAGTATGTTATGAGGGTGTTTTGGGACCACTTGGGTGTCATTTGGGTGTTTGAAAATGGGATTTTCAGCTAGGTTTTGAAGGAGCACGAAAATGGGTATTTTGGTTAGTTATTTGGATTGGAAATTGTTGAAGTTGGCTTGTGCTTATGGGGTGAGATGATGGCTGAGTTTTAGAATTGATTGGTGAAGTAATGGATGTGTTTTGTTTGGCTAGAAACAAGAGGAGACATTGGTGGAGCATCGGGATCGAATCCGGGCTTGTAGGAGGCTTGCTTTGGTTGCTAAGGAAGGGTGGTGAGTGACTTTAAATATGTTTTAAAGATTGGTTCAAGTGTGTGTGGTGTATGTGTGGAATGTGCTTGGTAGGCCTTTCCAAAGTGAGAGTTAAATTGGTAACTTAACTCCTTGAATTTTAGTATGCTATTCATGCCATTGTCTATTTGTTATTGTGATGTGTGGATTGATTGTATATGTATGCCTTGCTATGTATATACAATGTGTATGAGACATGAATGGTGGATATGTGATGTGATAAATGAAATTGGCATTAATTAACTTACCGGGTGTAAATGATCGATCATTAGGATTAGTGTGCACACAAATTGAGTCAAAACGTACGTGGCCTTGATGGCGTTGAGTCATCAAGAAGGAGTACGGTGATGTAACATTCCACCGGAAATTTATTTATATTCTACGGGATGATGATTGGAATCCCATCCGTAGGGCATGTGGTGATGAGTGGAATCCCGCCCATGCAAGGTCCGGTGATGAGTGTAATCCCACCGAGGTAATGTGATTGTTGAGATTAAATCCGCACATCCGGGTAAACTAATAGTGGCCAATTGAACTTGTTCTTATACTTGTGATGTATGACATTGATATATGATATTTGAGCTTAGTATGATGTGAGATGCCATATTATGACTCTTGAAAGACTAGCTAGGTCTACTTGTGGATTTACCTATGCATGTTGTATATAAGAATTAGGGAATACATGCTTGAACCCTGCATTGTTGATGTTTTTGATTTTAGAGCATCCTCACTAAGCTTATAGCTTACGCTCTCATTTTCAACAATGCAGATCATTAGCATGGTGTTAGCTCGGAGCAAGGCGTAAGGGGCTTTCCAAGTTTTTGTTGCTCAAGTAGGTTAACAATTATGTAGTAGCTTAGCAATGTGGCAAGAGTGTGTGTTTTGAATGAGCTATGTATGACTCATATATGTGTTTGATGTTTATAATTTGACTTGGATTGTAAACACGATATGTCTTGCCAAATGCTTGTGTGATGTATGCCTTATGGATGTTTAAGATTACTTTTGATGGCATGTAAACCTATTTGAGATGAATTGTGCCTTTTAGCTTTTTATGTCTTCAAGCATGCCTTTTATGAAATGTTGTTAATGTGTAATTGCCATGTATGAATGATTCACCATATGCCTTGTGTGTGTTTGAGCATGCTGGACATAGGATGTATGCCTCTAGACCTTGTTTGCTTGTGTTAAGTGCCTTTAGAGGTCATTTGGGGACCTTTGGACTTGTTAAAAATGCCTAAGTCTGGTTTTCAAAGGTTGCAGACAGCCCGCGTTTCGAAACGAGCTGGGACGTTTCGGAACGGGTAAGGCTTCAGGGACCCCGTATCGGAACGTGTTTCGATACGGTTTGGCCTGTGAATCCCCTGTTCCGAAACGGGTATCGGAACGTTTTGGCTACTGGAATTCTGAGAAAATGACGAGATGAAAGCGTTTCGAAACGGGTCTAAGGGTTTCGAAACGGTCAAAATCTCGTTGACCACGAGAAGTTGACCGTTGAGGGCGTTTCGGAACGGTTGACCTCCATTTCGATACGGCCCCTTCGTATGGGCTTGGGGCAGTTGACCTGGTCAAGGCGTTTCGAAACGCCTCAAGGGTGTTTCGAAACGGCATGTCTAATGAAGTAAAATTGGGCTGTTTAAATGTTGTTTTGGGTTCTGATGTTTGTCTTCCGCATTCTATTCCGCTGTTATGATCATATAGGATTTGAATGAGCCTTTGGAAAAGATTAAATTAAAAGAAAAAAAATTAGGGTTGCTAACCGAGGGGGAACCTTAACGGGTTTCGCTTCGGTTTTCCCCGTGTGGCCTACTCGGACCGGTCATCCGGCCAGACCGGGACGAGGGGGTTACACATAGGTTGTTATATTTGCTCGAAGACCGTAATCCCAGGATTGAGTACCATCCGAAGAGAGTTAACGAAGTAACTGATGCATCTAGTTGTTTTTGCCGAGCTATATTTGAGTTGCGAGCTATATCTGCCAGATTCAGTTTATCAATGATAGTAGTTTTGTGGCCGAGTTTCATGTTAAATCTATAGTGAGTCAACATACTTAAAGAGAAACAGTTGCAAGACAGGTTCTTGGCACCTTACGTGCAAGACATAGTAGAAGGAAGACTTTCAGAATACAGTTTCAGAGATGAGAGAGTTCTGCATTTCAGAGACAGAATGGTTGTGCCGAATGACATAGTGTTTTGAGACATATTGTTTTGGCCGAAGCACACGACAGTTCATTTGTGTTGCATCTGAGTAGTATGAAGACGTGTTGTGGGTTGAAGATGAGTACTTTTGGATTGAGTAGATGAATAATGTGGTTCGGTATGAGAGTGAGTGTGAAATTTTCCAGTGTGTCAAGACCGAGCATCAGTTTTCTTCTAGTTTGTTACATCCGTGGAAGATTCTTAATGGAAGTGGGTAATAGATTCGAGAGACTTTGTGTCTGGTTCGACTTTGATTTCCTACGGGAGAGTTTAGCCGAGTAAGCGATGATAGTTGCACCGAGTGTACTCATTTTATACGTGTTCACGTTACTTGTACCTTGTGTAAGATGGCGGAGTCGCTCCTTAGCAAGAGTGTGAGTTGAGCAGTGTCTTGAAATTGATAGTGACCGACAGGGATTCGAGATTTCAACTACATTTTTGTAGACGTCTTCATAGTGTTTGGTTACCTGTTGAAGTCAGGTGGTTAGTCAGAAAAAGTTATGGGTAAAGTATTCAAACAGTGTTGTATGAGATTGTGAATCAGGCTAGTTCTGTTGTTTATTTGTTGCGGCTACCACCAGGGTTAGAAAGGGGTTTGTGATGGGTTCCGTGTAGCTATGATTCAGAAATGCCAGTCAGATCTGTCCCATGCTATGTTTGTGGAAGAGATTGAGTTCAGTTTAAAATTGGCGCACCTTGAGGGACCTATCGAGATCTTAGCATCAAATAGCTAATGTTGTGTGGTAAGTCTACCGAGTTGGTTAGTCTACTGTGGTGAGAAGGATAGTGTGGAGGGGCAGTTTCCGTGGCTCTTCTTGTTCGATAAATTTCGAGGACGAAATTTTCTTAAGTGGAGGAGAGTTGTAACACCCGGGTTTGGGGGCTAGGAGAAAATAATATTAAAATAATGGTTCAGGTTTTGGTTTTAAAATTTAAAATAATAAAATATTATTTACGGCTTCATATTTCCAAAACAAACATTTTGTGTTGGGCCAAAATTAAATTGTTTCTCATTTTCCATGAAATTTGCAAACAAATGAAATTGCCATCTCATTAATGGCAAAACCGTAAATAAATGAAATTTTCAAAATTAAAACCCCTTTTGTTAAATTAGTCATGTGCTCATCTTCTTCCTTCTCCATATTTCCATTCCAACGACAAGGGAGAGCTTTTCTCTCCATTTCACCATTCCACCCCCTTTCACCTTCATCCTTGGAGCTTTTCAAAAGGTAATGGCATTTTTGAGTTGGTCTTGTCTTTCTTTACATTATGGTACCATTAGTTTCCATTAAAGCTATGTATTTCACTTTTTGGGTTTTTCAAGGTTTTTGCTAAAGGTTGTAACTTTATGAGGTTTTATCGAAGCTATTGATTTAATATTGTTAGATATGTTCTTTATGAGCCTTGAGGTCCAACATATATGAATTTTTAAGTGTTTTATAAGAATTCCCGAATTTGGGTTTTGGTGGGGTTTTAGGAGGGTTTTGAGTTGAGTTTTGGGTGTGTTCTATGTTGGAATTTGGGGGTTGATGTTAGGGTAATAGTTGGGGGCTGTTTTGGAAGCATTTGAGTGCGCTAAAAAGGTTGAAATCATGAGTTTTGGATGGGGTTTAAGAGCTGCCTGACTTTGATGTTTTGGGGGTTGTTCTTGGCTTGGAATCTTGTGTTTATTGCTTGAATAGTGTTCCGGGTTGCTACATTGTTGTATGAGCTGATTCGAGGTTGTTTTGTTTGTGTTGAGATGATTAGAAGCAAGAGAAGACAATGGTAAAGCTTCGGGCTCGAATCCAGAAACTTGAAGACCTTGGTTGCTTGGTAGTGGAGCTTGGAGGTGAAGGTGGGTGGTTAAATGTTTTTAAATGGTTTTAAAGTGTTGGTTCGAGCATGTGGACTAGGTTGGGCTTGGTAAACCCACCTAGAGTTGGGATTAGAGTGGTAGCCTAATCCCAAGCTTTAGTTGGAGACCTTGGTTGATCTTTAAATTGTTGATATATGCCTCATGTTTAATTGTGATTATGGTGGTTATGTATATGTTGTTATACATGTATGTTAAGGCATGACTTGATGCATTGTTGTTGAGTGTGTAAAAGTTCTATTATTTACACCCTATTTAACCCATATTTCTGCTGCATTCAAGCATTATTCATTGCATTTAGGTTAGTTTACAGCAAAACATCACAAATATATTCAAAGGCACAGTTTCTACTAAGAATGGCTATTTTTGCAGGTTGCTGCCATAGCAGACGGAGAGGGCAGGTGCTGGGCAGAGAAGTAGAAGAGCTGAATTGGACAAGCAGAAAAAGAGGACGATGTTGCCATGGTGCTGCCGTGACAGCAGAGGACGGCATCAGTTTTGTGGAGAAAAAGTAAAGTGGACCTCGACAGATAGAGAAAATTCAGCTCGTCTGTCGTGTGAAAACCTTATATTTTTCCAAGCCCAGATCAAAAGATATGTCAAGCCCAAAGCTCAAGGAGAGAAAATCCCAAGAAACAAGGAAGACGGTTGGAAAGTAGATTCCTTGAAGATTAGTCTTTATTAGAATCATACTTTTAATTAAAGTTGTAATCCTTGTTAAATTAGATAACTTGAGCCCAAAGCTTATATAAGGGCATGCATTTTAACCTAGGGCACATCGAATACCCCATAACCGATAACCAAAACCCCTAGCCGTTTTCCCGCCGCCGACATGTTCTAAATTCCCCCTAGGGCCACGGGTTGATTTGTAAAGTAGTTGCAAGGGTTGTTTTGTTTTAGGAATTTTCAGTTCAAATAAAATAAACTTCAAGTTCTCTTATTTTGGTTATTAATATCTTGCAAGAGCATCGGGAGAGCATTGTGAGGTTATCTATTTACTTAGCATCGGGAGAGTTAAGTATACGAAAGATATAAGAGCAAGTTCTCTAGTTTATAGTTGAACTATCTCGTGCCTAGGGATAGGGCGAGGTTAAGTGGCTAAAGAAGAATTCATACACATCGGTGTTCATCCTTCGATTCATGACGGGAGGTATCATCAAGACGTGATCATCGACAGACTTGGACCTAGGGATAGGCCAAGGCAGATCTGGGATTCTTGCCAAACTTGAAAGTACTGAGTTGAGCGTTTGCTGCCGCGACGATCAACAGACTGCTGTCGCGACAGGTGCTGCCACGGCGGGTGACGACGACAGAACTGGATTTCCTAAACTCTGCAATACCTGCACTACTGAGCAATTCAATACCAGCCCATTCTCTCCATCTTGATATCTTTACTCTTTTATTTACGTTTTCTTTATTATTTTCGTGACAACTCTCAAATATTTCTTTTACTTTCGTGCAGTGAATTAAGGTGAAGCTATTAGCCCAATCCCTGTGGAGACGATATCCGATACTTTGTATCACTTTACTACTTGCGTCGTGTATACTTGCACTACCATTGCGATAGACTATTTTACACGCAACAATTGTTATATGCACGTTGATGATAAATATGATGGGGATATACATATGTATGAAATATGATGTGATATTTGTATTAATGATATACATGTAGTGTTGACATGTGAAATGATATTATGATCAGGTGGTTGCATGATCCAAGGATCATGGTGAGTACGTGCTAGGCATGGAAATGTGGTTTGTGCATGACGGTAAGTCATGGTGAGTATGTGCTAAGCACGGAAATTGTTATGAAATGATATTGTGAGAGATTAATGAAATGTGTAGTATTGGCACTAGTATGCTTGGGTAAAATGATCGATCATTAGGATGTTACTGTGCACACGTGAGTCAAAATGCCCGCGTGGTCTTGATGATGGTAGTCATCAAGATGGAGTACGGGTTCGCCCGGAAATCTTCTTATATATATTAGTCGGTGATGAGTGGAATCCCATCGACGGGCGTGAGGATGAGTGGAATCACCTCCGCGTGAAATGAGCGTGAGGATGAGTGGAATCCCCTCCGCGTGAAACGGTGATGAGTGTAATCCCACCGTAAGGTAATGGTTGTGTTGTTGGACGTGAGTTCCAATGGTTATCTGCGTATTCGAGTCATAGCTAGGTGCCAATACGGATTCGTGGATCATGTTGCTTATATGTTGAATATATATATATATGTGTTTCCATATGTGGTGGTTATGGACTTGTTGAGCATGACATGGTTTGGATAATATGTTCATGCATCATCTATATTTTTGGCTCTTGTGGATCGGAGGTAATATCATGCATTTCATCTCGGTTGATGCTCGTGCTTGGACCCAGCATTGTCGAAGGTTTGTTTTATGAGCTTACCCTCACTAAGATTTTATGCTTACGCTCCTTTTTGTTCGACAATGCAGATCAATAGCTTGTGGGTGGCAAGGGCAAGGAAGGGTCTCCAAGTGTCGCTTTTGGTTAGCTCAAGTATGATCTTTAAATTGTAGATTGTAATAGTCAAGCAATGGGATAGGTGTTGTTGATTTGAGCTTTGATGTATGTTGATGTTGGTTTGGCTTTTGGATGCTTTGTTTGAATTGTAAATCTTGCTTATGTTGCATGTCTTGAATGCCTATATGTTTTGCTTCTAAGGCATGAACCTTTAAGTGCTTTGTATGTCATCTTTTGGTAAATGCATGAATCTCTTGGATGAATGATGATAGTTCGTGTTGGTTGCCTTGCATGCTTAGATTTTAATTGTTAAAGGTTGTATGTATGTTGCTTGTGGCTAGAGGAGTCGTAAATTGCATCTAGAGTCGAGTCTTAAGTCGTCTTGCTGAAATTTGGAGACTTGCAGTGCAGGGCGTATCGATACGCCTAAGGGTCGTATCGATACGGTCTTGCCCTTTAGAACTCAGTTTTGGCTGGGTGTATCGATACGCGGGGGTGTACCGATACGCCCAAAGCTCACTGGAAATCAGAGATTTTGGCGTATCGATACGGGCTCTAAGCTTATCGGTACGGGTTTGTCTCGTTGACCACGAGATGTTGACCGAGAAGGGTGTACCGATACGCCCAAGGGCTGTATCGATACGGTTCCCTGAGTTGACTTGGTCAAGGCGTATCGATACCTTCTGTAGGTGTATCGATACAGCCTGCTTAAATAGGAAAAATGGACTGTTTTGGAGTGTTGTTTTGGATGGTCGTTGGTATATTGTTTGTGTTTCCGCTGTCGTGTTTCACATAGGTCATAATAATGCATTTAGACAAGATAAAGAAAAAAAGAATTTTCTAGGGTTGCTAACCGAGGTGGGACCTTAACGAGTTTCACATCGGTTTCCCCGTGTAGCCAACTCGGACCGGTCAAACGTCCGGACCGGGACGAGGGGGTTACAAAATTTTAAGTTTTCATAAGAAGAAAGAAATCAAATATTAATCTAGATATGTATGGTTCTTTATGGCAATTCTTTGACCCTTTATACCAAACGGACTAGATCTTGGCATAAACTTAAAATCGAAAAAATATATAAATAAATCCCCCAAAAATCTCATACATGATAAAGGAATGAAGATTTTTTTTAGGTTGGACATAAACTCAATAGCTATCAATGATGAGTCAATTGAAGGAATCTTGGCATAAACAATAATAAAGTAATTAAAATAAAATAATCAACAGAAATTGCACGGTATGAAAAAGAAGGATTTTAAAATATATATATATTTTATATTTTGAGATCCATATAAAATTTTAATCTAAACAGTAGATTTAAAAAATTAAACATAAAAAATTGGAAATGGATATGAAAAATTACCTGGAGAAAGAGTGGGGTTGGACATGGTGTCAGATTCCTTCAATTGACTCATCATTGATAGCTACTGAGTTGAAGTGTTTTTTAAGAACAAATATTTGGAGGTCTAAAACGAGGAAATGACCACTCAAATTGTTTATAAAATAAATTGTAAATATCTGTAACTAATTTATGTTCCAATTTTTGTAATTAGCACCTTTTCTAGGGTAAACTATATAAGTAGTCACCAAATTTTTAGGGTGCTTTAATTTTAGTCACTAAAATTTTAATTTGTTTTCATTAAAGTCATTGCTGTTAAAGAACGCTGACGTGACTGTTAACTTCTTGTTTAACAGAAAGTTAAAGTCCGTGACTTTAATGAAAACAGATTAAAAGTTTAGTAACTAAATTGCATATTTTAAATTCAATAATTAAAATAAAAGCGCCCTAAAAATTTAGTGGCTATTATGTAATTACCCTTTTTATAATTATTACTTATTTTTATTGTTGAGAATTTAAGAAAATGGGTTGTCTAAAAAACACAGTCACAAAATCCAAAAAAAAGTAGGTGAAATATTATTTTTTTTAAAGAAGAAAGAGGCAGATTCTCACCAAAATAATTTAATTCCCCCTTATCTTATTTGGAAGGCTTACTCAGGTATTTCCTGTTTTTGTTGTAATATTTGGAAGGTAAATGTGTGCATCCAATGCACTTGATTTAAATTTTAAATTCTTTAAATTTGTGTTTTTAGATTTAAATTATTTTTTGTATTTCCAAATCATCCAAACGTTAATAATTTTTAAATTATATTATTCAAATTAGACACACGAATTTGATTTGTTATTCAGATAGACACTCAAATTAATACTTACATTAAAAGCCATTTTTCTGTCCAAATTAATACTTACCTTAAACGATTTAAGCTAAATTTAGTTATCAATTTAAACATAGATATCGAGTTTAAAATTTTAGTTAGACAAAAATAAATATCAAATTAAATCTTAAATTTAAATTTAAATACCTGATTTAAACTAAAAATAATATATGTCAAATTATGCATTAAAATCAAATTTAAATATTAGAACATATATTTTTACTTGAAATTCACTAATATACATTTTTACTCTTGAATAGTGATTGAAACATGGATGGACTGCATGTTCCCAACTTGGCATGCTTACAAAAAAGACTGATAAAAGTATCTAAAACTAAAATTCAATGTGGTTAAGTGCATGTTTTCCACGTGTCATAACGGAAATAGGAAGTTACGAATTAATCTGCACCGTGTAAAATCAACAACAATATGATTTTGTGGGTTAAGAACTAGGTCCAGGGAAAGACCGAGAGGGGGCTGGATGTGGCGGTCGCCCCCTAAAATTTAAAAAAAATTAGAAATTTCCTATATGTTTCTTATTGGAAACCTATTTTTGCCCCCTAAAATTTTATAAGTTCACCCTCTTAACATAAAGTTTTGCGTCCGTCCCTAAGGAAGATGACGAGCCAATGCACGAGGCCTGGGACAGATTTACTACTCTTCTACGGAACTGCCCAATGCATGGATTCCCCGTTTGGAATCATGTAACAAAGTTTTATAATGCTGCCAACTTACAAACGCGTATTCGAATTGATTCAGCAGCAAATGGACTATTATTGGATAAAGATCCGGACGAGGCAATGCAAGTATTGAAAAATCTGGCCAAGAATGAGGAGCAGTTTCCGACAGCAAGAAGAGGGGGTAAACGGGTACTAGCTGTCAAGGATTATGAGGCCGACAGCACAATGAAATCACAGGTAGCATTCCTTACTAAAGCAATGAAAAGGTTATTGAATGATGATACACAACATGGATTTGCTGTTGAGGAGGTTTGTGAAATCTGTGAGGGGAATCATAGTTCGGATGAGTGTCCTATACAGCTAGAAGAAGGAAAATATGTTGGAAACTACAAGCCGAATTACAACTCCAACAATTATAATCCAAATTGGAGGAAGGATCCCAAGTTTTCTTGGAGCAATCTTAATAATGCCCCGAATCCTCAAGCACACAATTAGAATCAGGGAGGACCTAGATTGCTGACGCGACAGTAACTGCCGCCGCTACTGCCGCCACAGCAGCAACAGCAGCCACCAGCTGCCACGAGCAGTATACTGGAATAGACTCTGGCCACTTTTATGTCTCAGACAGGTACTTATATTGAGAATATGAATCAGTTTGTTAAGAAAACAGAGACATTCATGGATAAAACAGAGATGCGGATGACAAATCATGAAGCTACTCTGAAATCTTTGGAGACACAAATGGGTCATGTTTCCCAACATATTAAGCCAAGACAGACTGGAGGATTTCCTAGTAATACTGAAAATGCTAGGCAACCCACACATGAGCAGTGTAAAGCTATTACTACTAGGAGTGGGAAGAAATTACCAGGGCCTGAAAAAGAAGCTGAAACAGTAAGAAAACAAGCCTTGGACAGACCTGCCGAGGAAGCTGCCTCGACATGTAATAAATAGACTGCTGCTGATGAGCCTGTCACGACAGCAGAAGCGACAGAGGAGAAAAATGATGAACCCAAACCTCCTCAGATTCGTATGCAGTGGGAAGGACGTATTGCTGATTATCGTCCCCCACCTCCTTTCCCTCAACGGATACAGCAAGCTAAGCAAGAATCTCAGCTCAAAAAGATTTATTATATTTTTAAGCAGGTTCATATTAATATTCCGCTGTTGGATGCCATTAAGGAGATGCCCGGTTACGCCAAATTTCTCAAGGATGTCATGTCAAAGAAATCTAAACTTGGGGAGTTTGAAACGGTTAAGATGACAGAAGGTTGCATGAGTATTCTTCATCGGTAGCCACCCCAGAAAAAGAAGGATCCGGGGAGCTTCATCATACCATGTGTAATCAGAGATAAATATGTGGGTAAGGCACTTTGTGATCTTGGTGCTAGTATTAATTTAATGCCAAAATCTGTTTTTCAGAAATTAGGTATTGGAAAGGCGCGGCCCATGACAGTAATTCTGCAGCTGGCAGACCGCTCTTATGTTCATCCGGAAGGAAAATTGAAGATATTCTGGTAAGAGTGGATAAATTTATTTTTCCTGCTGACTTTCTTGTTTTAGATTGTGAGGCAGACGAAAACGCACCAATCATCCTTGGGCGACCCTTCTTAGCCACGGGAAGATCACTGATTGATGTGGAAAAAGGAGAACTCACAATGAGAGTGAATGATCAAGAGATTAAGTTGAATGTTCTCCAAGCTATGAAGCATGCTGATGCAGACGAGGAATGCAAGGCTATCACTGAAGTTACCCTTGATCAACCCTGCATCAGGTCGGGCTGTCACGAAAAAAAATTGGTCACTGCCGCGGCAGCCACCTACAGGACTGTCACGACAGCACTGACGACAGCACCGACGACAGCAACTTATCTGAATCTGATACATCTGATACTGAAGATCAGGAGGAGGTAAACTGGATAGGCGATCGTCCAGGTAAGTTATTCGAACCTTTAAATTATACTTCGGATAACCATGCAATCCAAAAGCCATCTACTGTTGAGCCACCTGCCTTAGAACTGAAGCCCCTGCCAGGGCAGCTAAAATATGCTTTTCTTGGTTCAAATGATACATTGCCCGTAATCATCTCTTCTAAGCTGCCACAGGAACAGGAACGGCAGCTAATAGGGATGCTGCGGCAGCACAAAAAGGCAATTGGATGGACGATAGCCGATATTCAGGGCATTAGTCCGGCGTTATGCATGCACAAAATCCTTTTAGAGGAAGATCATAAGTCGACTATAGATGCCCAAAGGCGGCTAAACCATGCGATGAAGGAGGTGGTTCGTAAAGAGATAATCAAATGGTTAGATGTTGGTATTATTTACGCCATCTCCGACAGCAAATGGGTAAGCCCGGTGCAATGCGTTCCCAAGAAAGGAGGAATGACCGTGGTGACTAATGAAAACAATGAGTTAATCCCAACCAGGACTGTGACCGGTTGGAGGGTTTGTATGGACTATCGGAAGCTTAACAAAGCTACCCGAAAGGACCACTTTCCTTTACCCTTTATTGATCAAATGCTTGATAGATTAGCGGGTAAACCTTACTATTGTTTTCTTGATGGTTATTCAGGTTATAATCAAATTGCTATCGCACCGGAGGATAAAGAAAAGACGACTTTCACATGCCCCTACGGAACGTATACTTTTAGGAGAATGCCATTTGGATTATGCAATGCACCCGCCACCTTCCAAAGGTGCATGATGGCCATATTCTCCGATATGGTGGAGGACTTCCTTGAAATTTTTATGGATGATTTTTCAGTCTTTGGAGACGATTTTGAGAGCTGCCTCGGCAATCTACAAAAGGTACTTGAAAGAAGTGAAAAAGCAAACCTGGTCTTAAATTGGGAAAAATGCCACTTTATGGTGGATGAAGGGATAGTCCTTGGCCATAAGATTAGCTGCCGTGGGATAGAAGTCGACAGGGACAAAATAGAAGTGATTGAGAAGCTGCCGCCGCCGACCACAATCAAGGGTATTAGAAGTTTCTTGGGACATGCTGGTTTTTATCGGAGATTCATTGCAAATTTCTTAAAAATCACCAAGCCCCTATGCCATCTTTTGGAGCAGAACCAACCCTTTGACTTTAATGATGAATGTACTGAAGCATTCAAGGTTCTGAAGGAAAAACTGGTAACAGCCCCAATAGTACAGCCACCAGACTGGACACAGCCATTTGAGATTATGTGTGATGCTAGTTACTATGTTGTCAGGGCAGCACTTGGGCAGCGGAGAGACAAGTTATTCCATGTCATATATTATGCCAGCAAGACACTGAATGACGCCCAAGTGAACTACACCACCACAGAAAAGGAGTTATTAGCTGTGGTATTCTCCATTGACAAGTTTCGTTCTTACATACTTGGAACGAAGGTAATAGTGCACACAGACCATTCTGCCATGAAGTATTTGTTTGCGAAAAAGGATGCAAAGCCTCGATTGATACGGTGGATCCTGCTATTGCAAGAATTCGACCTTGAAATCAAGGACAAAAAAGGGATAGAAAATCAGGTGGCAGATCACTTGTCAAGGTTGGAGAAGGGACAGAGTCTACCAACAGATGAGACAAACATACTGGAGACCTTCCCAGACGAGCAGCTCTTTGCTGCCGCAATCACTGCCGCGACAGCCATGGCGGCAGGTAAGTCTTCTGAACTCCCCTGGTATGCTGATTTCGTTAATTTTATAGTTAGCGGAATAATTCCTTCTGATCTTAATTATCAAGCCAGGAAGAGGTTCCAAAATGATGTTAAGCATTATTATTGGGACGAACCTCTTCTTTTCAAAATTTGTGCAGATCAGGTTATAAGGAGGTGTGTACCACAAGAAGAGCAAGAAGACATTCTTCATCACTGCCATGCTTCACAGTATGGAGGTCACTTAGGAGGCAACAAAACTGCTGCCAAGGTGCTGCAGTCAGGGTTTTATTGGCCGTCACTGTATAAAGATGCTCAAATTTTCTACAAGAGTTGTGACAGGTGCTAAAGGATAGGAAACATCTCAAGGAGAAACGAGATGCCGCTGCAGAACATTCTAGAAGTCGAAATCTTCGACGTTTGGGGGATCGATTTTATGGGACCTTTTCCATCCTCATGTGGAAATTTATACATCCTTCTGGCAGTAGATTATGTCTCCAAGTGGGTTGAAGCCATCGCCACTCAAAAGAATGATGCCAAGATAATCCAAAAGTTTTTACACAAAAACATCTTTTCTAGGTTTGGCATCCCTAAGGCGATTATCAGTGATGAAGGGAGACATTTCGTCAATAAGGTTATTGCTGCCGCCTTGAAGAAATATGGTGCCAAGCATCGGATCGCGACAGCATATCACCCACAGACCAATGGACAAGCTGAAATATCTAATAGGGAAGTTAAGAACATTCTTGAAAAGATGGTTAAGCCAACTAGGAAAGATTGGTCTTTACTCCTCAATGATGCATTATGGGCATATAGGACAGCTTTTAAGACTCCATTGGGCATGTCTCCATACCGATTGATTTATGGGAAAACATGTCATCTGCCTGTCGAGATAGAGCACAGAGCATACTGGGCAATCAAGGCAGTAAATATGGACTTGGACAGGGCAGGACAGAAAAGGTTGTTAGATCTGAACGAGATTGAAGAAATACGGACAATGGCCTACGACAATGCAAGGATCTACAAGGAGAAAACTAAGAAGTGGCAGGACAGGAAGTTTCTGCCACGAAAGTTCTGCCCAGGGCAGCTTGTATTGTTGTTCAATTCTAGACTGAAACTTTTCCCAGGGAAACTGATATCTAGATGGTCTGGCCCATTCCAAGTCGTACAAGTTTTTCCCCATGGTGCCATCACAATCCGATCATTAAAAGACGGGCACCAATTCAAAGTCAACGGACAGCGCCTCAAGCATTATCAGGGGACTGAAGCCCCAGGAATGCAGGAAGTGGTTACCTTAGGAGATGCCCCACCTGGCATCCCTAATTTAACCTAAATTTTATTTTTATTTTTATTATTTATTATTAGGAAATAAGGTTTATTTTATTTCGAATAATGTTTTTATATTTATCGTTTTTAGGAAATAAAGGAGTCAAGAAGAACAGGAGAAGTGAACTCAGCCCACCATCTATCCATCAGCCCAACAAAGCCCAATATTGCAGCCTGTT